>OX336420.1:7904682-8130572 GCA_946903255.1 Schistosoma spindalis
TTTATGTTTTTAGATTTCAGAAGAGTTTTTATGGATATTATAGTAATTTCAATGGTTGAGACCATGAGTTAATGACAAGGAGCCCTTTAATGAGATGAAACGGTTGTTCAGTGCTTTCAGGTTTCTTATGGTGGTCTAGCTTCAATTGACTCATGATATCAACTATTGAAATTACTATAATATCCACAAAAACACTACTGATATTAATCAACATATGTTCACTAGTGACTGATTGCAAGAGGTATTTCCTGGAGTTCTAGTGAGAAGCAGTGACTAGTGGAGTTTAACCAGGTCTGTTGTGAGATAGTAACTCACTGAAGATAATGGTGGATGTATCACTCAATTTCGTGGATTAGTTAAAGTTAGATATTAACACCGTTTGATACCGGCCATCTCAGTGGTGTAGAGGTTATGCACTCAAGCATGAGACTGATATGTCCTGGGTTCGAATGTCGCGAGTTGGGTTCGTGGATGCGCATTACTGAGGAGTCTGACAATAGGACAAAACGACCATCCAGTGCTTCCAGGTTATCCATGGTGGTTTAGCCTCAATTAACTCATGATCTCATCTATTGAAATTATTAAAATATCCACAAGAAACCCCTTCAAATATATAATAGTTAAAAATTACACTTTCAATAAGTTGAAATATTAAAATGTTTTGAACAAACAGTTGATCTGAAGTCATCCTTAATTATTTTGCAATAATGATTTCAACTAAAATTATGTACCAGTGTATTCTATATCATCAGAATGTGAATTTGTAGACATTGTAGTAATTTTAACAATTGAATTTCATGAGTCGATCTAAGCTAGATCATTATTGATAACTTGGGAGCATTGAATGATCTCAGATTTTGGGTTCGAGTTTCGCATGTAGGATCCAAGGTACGCACTGCTAAGGAGTCTCATACTAGGATGAAACAGCCGTCCAATGCTTCCAGATTTTTAGTGGTGGTCTAACTTAGATCGACTCATGAATTTAACTAATCTATACTAGTTATGTAAATGCAATCTATTTATTTCAAAACTTGTACTTCCTAAATTTGATCTTTAGAATGTTCATCAGTGTACACCACTGAAGTGTTACATACTTGGATAAAATAAGTATATAGAGTTATTTGGCTTTTGTTGATACTTCTAGGCAATTTTTTTTTAGCTAGGCAGGTTATTACTGAGTATTGGAATGTAATTTTCATTAAAAACCTCATATCTATTTTTGATAATATTTGTAATGTTATCTTGTATTAAACTGACTTGTTTATAACAGATGCTTGCAGATCGATATAGATACTTACAATCAATTCTGTAATGGAAATGACACTTCAACAGGTAACACTTACTGACTAAATGAACCGAAAATGTTTACAATTCCTCTATATACGTCATTTATTGAAAATTGTAAACGTTGAGGATAATATGAAGTCAATTTATTCATAATTTTTGATTGAGATGATAAATCGATGAATGCTAGACCACCATTAAAAACCTAGAAGCATTAGACGGCGGTTTCGTTCTAGTGCAGGATTCCTCAGCAATGCGCACTCACAGGGAGGAGTCCCATAATATGATGATTTACGTATATTCTTATCGTATGTATATTTTGTAGCCATAACAAAGGAAAAAATATATTAAAATACACAAAAACAATGTGATTACCACTCTGGATTATAAATCAGTATTACCAGGGTAGGTTAAGTGTAAGGACAAATTGTTTATGAACACATAAAGGGGGTTTCAATTTCCGTATAGCCTTAGTATGCGTCCTTGAAGGCTTTTGTGTAACACTATCAATGCTGATTTGATATCAACCTTATGATCAGTCTCAATCAAATGTTTCGCAATGGAGGACAATGTCTATCTATCATGTAATCTTATTTGACCATTGGAATCTATTTGTTTCTGCAACCATTTTGGTATGTGTTCACCCATCCTCAATTACAAATCACGATTGCTCCTCCTTATGTACGTGTTTCCACACATACATGTAAAGTGATAGACACAATGGGATGTGACACAATCGCTTTCGTGCTGTTTGGGCTTTTGGTGAAGCATAAACCTTGTCTTTTCGATAATAACAAGTTGGGCTGCATAAAATGTCCGGTTGATAGCTAATTTAAGTTTCCGTTTCAACATGAGACTATTTGTGTCTCCTCTGAATGGTAACGTAATATAAACTCGCTTTTTGGGGTCCAATATATATATATATATATATATATATATATATATATATATATATATATATATATATATCATGATCTGCTCTATATATACGGTCAGTCAGCTGCAACGTAGGACCAGGCACGTATATGCATCGGTCCAAGTTGCCATACCGCATTAGCACAACAAGATGAACACCGGATTCATAGGAGTAGTTAATTCAGTGGTGGTAATATATAGAAGAAAGATTGTGTATAAGGAGATAGTAAAGGAAGAAAGAATTAGTTCCTAGACAGATATGAAGCGACTTTAATCTCTTAATTTAAGGAAGACAGAGAGTGTATACACCTACGCCATTGTGATCGATTCTGAGCCATGTCACCAAGAGTCTCCAACCATTGGTTACGATAGTCACGCGGACCCCAACCAGGCAGTCTGAATCTCCCAACATGGCTCAGACCAGAAGTTAGTGACTTCAAGCACTGATGCCACGTTTTGGTTTGGCCGCCCCTAACTTTCTTCCAATTATCCCCTGCACTAGTCAGCATTGCGCGTCGTGGTAATCGGTGTTCAGGCATACGCAACACGTGGCCCAACTATCTCAGTCGATGAAGATTCATAACCTCATCAACTGATTTACCATCATTCCCTAATACCCTGCGTCTAACCTCAATGTTACTTACCCGGTGATCCCAGCAGATACCCGCAATATTTCTAAGGCACCTGTGGTCAAATACTAGTAACTTACGAATATCTTCCACTCTTAAAGGCCATGTTTCGCAGCCGTATAGAAGGACGGAACGAACTGCCGCGCAGTATACTCGTCCCTTAATTGATAGACGGATATCTCGCCTTCGCCATAGATGACGTAAGTTGGCAAAGGCCAAGCGAGCTTTTCGAATCCGTGCTGAGATTTCGTCAGACACCAACCCATTAGGGCTGATCAGACTTCCAAGATAAGTGAAGTTGTCAACGCGTTCGACTACTTCACCCCCTATCCTTCTATATATACGGTAGAAAATATATAACAAAATAATCTATCTATCATTCTTACTTGGGAAACAACTTTGAATCATTTCAATCCTTAAAATTCATTAAAAATATGGTTTTTAATACTTTTCAGGAATAGTCTAACATAATACTCAACTGGTCAGTTATAAATCTTAGTTTATAGTGGAGACAATTACAAAATCTCTTGGTGTGATATGAGAATTATACAGTTGTTCTCCAGTGTCTTCCCCAGCATGTTCTACCAACAAGTGTAAGATATAGACCTCCAATCAACTGTCCATTAGGATGGAGAATAGCTGAGCAAAATGGAAGAAAAATAGTACACTTAACGATAACGGATGTACACTACAGGATCCGCAAATAGCAACACGTCATAGAGGACCAAAAGATGAAGCTACAAAGGACACTCATGTCAGAACATTTGTAAATCTTGACAACAGCCATCGAAATATCATGCAAACGACACAGAGAACAAAGAAGAAACACCCTAAAGAAAAAACTAATCAAGATCTCAAAACCATCCAGAAAAGAAAACACAAACAACTGCGTGGTCAATAATCTGTCAAAGCAACCACAAACAAATACGGAAGAACACCTACTCCGAAAGAAAACAATACATTGAATACTTCATTTACAAATTTCCTTCCTTTCAATTTACAATTTCTTTCTATTTTCTGTTTATTTTTTCTCTTCAGTTTGATCTTCTTAGCTTTCTACTACCAAGGTATCCACTTCTGATTGATGTTACATACTACTTATATCTATCGATATTAATAGTATATATCATAGTAGCATTTTTAGTCTTGTAATATTTGTAAATTACACTGATAAAGTAAATTACTGATTTATCAATGATAGTCAATAAAAGTTACTCAAAATTTAAAATATTGATAAATATAAATCGATATTCATAAATATTAACTTTCTAGTAGTATCTGATATATCCTTATGATTAATCTTAACTAAAAAGAAACTTCAATCAATACAGGGATTCTTACTGACTATCATTAGTCATTAATATAAAACTACTTAGACTATGAAGTACATTTTAAACTGATTAATATAGAAGTTTATTAAAGCAATCGATTACGTAATACATGTTATTGATTGTTATTTAGGATTGTTGAGATTGTTAAGATTAATATCATAAATGGATCAATGTTAGACCATCATTGAGAATTTAGAAGTACTGGACAGCTGTTCCATCTTAGTAATGGAGTCTTCAACAGTACGCATCCAAAATCCTGCACACGGGATTCGAACTCAGGACCTTTCAGTATCACATACGAATGTTTAACTTCTAGACCAATAAACCGGTATTTAACAGTGTTAATGTCCAATATTTATAAAGCATCTGTAGTTCGTAGAAAGAAAGGTATAAATTAATTTTAATCTCACAGTTTAATAGAAGATAAAGAGTGTATACACCTACACCATTGTGATCGATTCTGAGCCATGTCACACAGAGTTTTCAATCATTGGTTACGATAATGACACGGATCCCAACCAAATACTCTGCATCTATCAACATAACTCAGTTAGTAACAGCAATTAAATGTTTTATAATAGGGAGAGACGGTTATTAAATATTTTCAACTCTTCAATATTTATTTAACTTGAATGAATTTACAATTTTAATAAAATATAGTTAAATGAATCTATCTAACAACATTATATGAATGTGAAATTACTGATAAAAAAAAGAAATCATCTGATCAAGAGAACTATATATAAATATATATATATATATATATATATATATATATATATATATATATATTCGTTTCATCGAAGGTCACAAATGTGCCAAGTAACAACAACAACAGAAAAAAAGAAGAAACAAATGACATATTGAGTAATCATGTGTTCCATAGAGATAAATTCTTTCATGCACACTATTACACCTACTTAACAATCGATAATAATAATAATAATAATAATAATAATAATAATAATAATAATAATGTAAATCTGAACAGTTAAAACAATTCAATAAATGAGAATTATTCACGAGTTTTATATAGAATAATGCAAATAATAAATTGTACTCAATAAATTACATTTTATATTTGTAACTATGACTAGTTTCTTGTTCAATGTTTCATTAGTTTTTTTTTTAAATCGAAAGGGAGGGATTAATTAGGTTGTTTAATTTTTCTTATTTAATAAAGAAATGAAATTATTTCATAAATTAATAAGAATTCAATATTAGTGTTTAATTGGTCTCTATTGATAAGTGTTACGTATACTTAACCACAGATTTTCATGATGTGCGATGCTATATAGTGTAAGAGTAAGTTGGAAGAAAGTTAGAGACGGCCAAATCAAAACATGGCATAAATCCATGAAGTCATTAACAAGTGGACTGAGTCCTGTTGGTAAGTGTAGACTACATGATTAGGATCCACAGGATGATAACAATCGATGGTTAAAGACATTGAATGATATGACTAAAAATCGTTTGCAATAGCGCAGGTGCATCCACTCTTTATGTTCTCCAAAATTCTAATCTCAATTCTTCATGTCCCCTATTTTTTCTCTTTGTAAATTTGTTGCACTGGATTATACTCCTTAAATAACATCTTCAAACCCTGATCTTTCCGATTACTGCTTATAATTTTACTACCTCTACCACTACGGGGTTCGGATCGACAATTGTATCTCTGTGTTCATGTGGTATGGCAACTCGATCTGATGTACGTACATACAAAGTTCTACGTTGTTACCGACTGACTGACTGATTGATGAGTGGATCCCTTAAGAGAGAATATTTCTAAATTTTAAATAGATAGAAATTTTTAATACATTTCCTTCTTTTTTTTTTCTAAATTGTGGTAAGCAATAGAATTCAAAATGTTATATTCTGTTTTGTTAATAAGTTTTGACTAGAGTGAAGCATGAGTTCTGTGTTATTTTTAAAAAATACAATATAAAACTATGTTCAGCGTTTTCTTTATATCTAATTACTGATTCATTTAAATGATCGCAATTATAACCCATGCAAAATAGAATAATGTTTGTAATCATAGAGTTATAAAGATTATTAAATTTCATTGAAATTATGAACCGATCTATATTATGTGATCACCACTGTAAAACATGAAGCAATAAACAGTCGTTTCGTCCTAATATCGAACTCCTCAGGTTACGCGTTTAATTGCTGGGTTGTGGGTGAGTACTTATGAGGAGTCTCATACTAAGACGAAACGGCCGTCCAGTGCTCCTAGATTTGTCTAACTTGGATAGGTTCAGGTTTTCCCAGCTGGGCCCGTACTTTAGCCTTTTAATTCCCTGGTACGGTCGAAGGTGGAGAGATTCATCTCTCCCTCTCCAAATGCTCTCACATGGCCACGTGTACACAGACACTGTCAGGAAAGTCATACTCACTGCCTTCTTGCAGCATTACTGTTGTTTATGAAATTGAGAAGACGAAAAGTGAATGTTCAGCTCTTTAACTGGGTCGCAGGAAACGGAGAATTCATCTAGGGCAGTTGGAAAGACCTGATTCCAAACCGATGGTGTACATGATCCTCAGGATTCTGATGAAATAAATGGCGTATAAACCAATTGTTGATCACCGGCTACCATGGGACTACATCTCCTAATGTTACCTCACTGCCTTGTGGATCAGATCTTTAGGTCGAAGGCTCCAAGTATGACCCTATAAGAAGACCTTCTGCTTCAGTCTGGGCACCCAGGCAGTATCACCGCCCACACATAAATTAAGTGACTTGTGTGGTGCGTATTTATTCGGTTCCTCTTTGTACCAATATTAATGAGTTCAAATAAATAAATAAATCTAGTGATTGCTTATACCAATGATAATCACTTTGTTTAAATTAAGTATTTTTATTTGATTTCATGAAGTTTTAATGACATATTAGTATCAATCGATAATATTCACTTTTAATTAAGTGTGAATCAATAAATGAATATTTGTAAAATTATTCAAATGCTGTCTTACAATATATGTCACCTATTTATATACGTATTGTTCGGTTATGTATATCCTTACCTACTTAAACCTGTTACCTCTTGTGAAGCAACATAGACCGCCGCTATATATATATCAAATGATAAATAATTTCATATATCATATCGAACATCAATGAAATACTGAATAGAACTTTAATTTTGAACTACTTATGTGATGACTGATAAGATAGAGACAGGGCTCTACCTCAGTACAATGGAAAATGGTCGCTTAATTTCGTGGATTGATTAATGTTAAACACTAACACCATTGGATGCCGACCAACTCAGTGGTCCAGTAGGTTAAGCGTTCGCCAGCAAAACCGAATCTCGCAAGCGGGATCGTAGATGCACACTACTGACCATCCAATAATTCTAGGTTTTCAACGGTGGTCTAATAACAATCGGTTCATGATCTCAATCAAAAAATGATAAGATATTAGTTAGTTCTTTACAAAGAACTTAGCAGAAATCTGTTTTTTGAATCCTCAACCATACTGATTATAAGTCTGATACTTGAACGATTAAACTATTACAATACTGACCACCTACTAATTAGATCAAACACTTCACTCCCCATAAATAATCTGATATATTATTTGTTGAGTATATCTACCTATCTCTCTCTCTCTCTCTCGCTATATATATATATATATATATATATATATATATATATATATAGACGCAAGTGCCAGAAAAAAATTAATGAAATTTAAAACCGTTTACATTTTATTCTCAAAATTCAATAAATAAACATATATATGTATGTGTAAGTAATATATTTCAATTCTTAGATTTTGTTCTCTCTTTCTTTTTATTATGGCACCGAATAGTGCAGATTTATTTTTCAAAAAAGAGAAAAAAAGATTTATTTTACATAAATAGAAAAAAAATACCCAGATATTATTGTGAATCAACACTCTATTTGTCCTGTCTACTTACCAACTAACCGACTAACCAATCAACTTACTTCTCTATTTATCTATCTACCAACTTACCTACCTACCTACCTACCAACCAACCTACTTATATATAAATTAAAATGATTTAATTCATTGTTTCAATGTATATTTTATTTATCAATATTTATGTTAATCTAATTAAAGTCTGATATGATTTTAAACCTATTTGTTATTTGAAACCAAATTAAGTGAATTAACTGTTTTTTTTAATCATTTATTTTTCATTTTCCTTTTATTCCATCCTCATTAGTTTCACTGTAATAACAGTGTTAATATTACTAAGATTTGTATATACATGTTCTGTTTCTTTCTCTTCACCCCTCTCTCTCTCTCTCTTTTGTTCCCTCACAAACATACACAGAGAGGGAGAGAGAGAGAGGGAAATCTAGATTATTCACTCAGAATTAGAAACATATTTATCGAATAGGCAAATTTTCCTTAGTTTGGTAATTTTTTTTTATATTTTTTAAAATAAATAACTTGATCGGTATGTTAGATAGATCAATTTAAAATAAATACAACTAAATTTAATTAGTCATTAGATAAATAATGATAAATAACAATATAGTACAATGATGATCAAGATTCAAGTTCTTATTTAAAGTGTGTGTGTGGGGGGGGAAATAAGTTATATACATTTGTTTACATAAATGTACATGGTACATTATCATCTAATTCAATATCGTATTTGTATAGTTTAATTTTTTTCTAAAAAAAGAGAAAACATTTCTTTAAAACGAACTCCTTGTAGTTAATGCATATATATATATATATATATATATATATATATGTTTGGAGCCTAATTACGTAAGAATTACATAAGAAAACAATTATGATATGTGAAGGAGGTACGAAATGAACCAAAGAATTTGATTTCACCAACAAAAAAAATATGAAAAATAATAAAAACTGATTACATTCATGTTTATTTGGTTAATTTACCAAAATTTTATAAGAAAGTACTATGAAATAACTGATCAAATAATACTATGGTATACACTACTTAGATAGATAGATATAAGTAGTATATATCATGACATGTAAATAGAATGTTAATCAATAGAAGTATGAAATAAAATGAATAGATATGAAAATAGAAAATAAAAGAAACAATTAGATTAATACAAAATTAAAAGAAGAACGAAGTATATCAAGAACATCTGAAAGTAGATATTCAACTAATGTATTGAATCTTTGATTTTCATATTTTACAAATGAACTGTTTAATTCACTTGATATTGTTTTACTTGAATCTTTCCATTGATGTTTAGGACTGCAATTGATCAGTCTCTCATATTGGCATATGTGCATACTGTGCGTATTGCCTCGATATTGCCTTAACTTACAAGCATTATGAGCAAAGATGGATAGTGGCTAGCAGTGGAATCGAGTCACAGAGTGAACATCAACTCTGAGATGCAGGTACATCCAGATGACGAGTCCCAAATAGGACAAAACGCGCGTCCTGGATTCCACTACTAGCCACTATCCATCTTTACTCATAGAACTGTTTAAATTTTCATAAAATAATGAAATAGTTTACTCTATCTAAGGTGGTATTCATTACAATAAATGAGTAGTCATATAAATAAAATATTCAATTAAGACATTATATGTATATGTTAATTGTTAGTTAATACATAAATAGATTTGAATCTCATAAGGCGGGATCTTGAATGCACATTGCTGAAAAGTTTCACAATAGAACGAAACGATTGTCTAGTGTATCCAGATTTTCTATAATGGTCTAGCTTTAATCAACTCATGATCTTAATCATTGATATAATGATTAATTTCATAAAAACTACATAGAGATATTCTTGTTTGTTTTAAATTTTAAACTACAAACATACAAAAGGTAATAGAATCCAACATGTATCTTCCACCTTATCTATGTCTCATCAATTGAATATATACATGTATCATAGAATTGATGTTCAATTGTTTTCTTCAAGCTTATATAACATTATTATTTACCTTACTTGGTTAATTTCCTGTATGATATTCAGTGATTATTATTATTATCTTAAAAGTACCTATCATGCCTTATGATATATATATATATATATATATATATATATATATATATATATATATATATATATATATATATATATATATATATATATATATATATATATATAGGTCACACCCATTATAATGAACATGACTGTATAATCTCCTTAGGTTTTTTTTGTTGATTAGGAGCCATTATCATAAAATAAACAATCGTAAAGGCGTCTACATTAGTAAAACAATAATAATAATAATGGTTATATTTATATATAAACATATTGTTTATGAAATACTGATTACTTGTATACAAATCATTAATACTTATTTAATAACAGTTTTTTTTGTTGTTGTTAAAACAAACAAACAAACAAACCCGCGCCTACAAACACACATACACACTTGTCTCAATCTGTCATTAGTAAATAATGTTAAACCTTTGATCTATTAAAATATGAAATACTTGCTTGTTACTATAGTTCATTCAATGTATTATAAGTGTGAATAAATTGTCTGAAAGATTAAAATAAATTCTCACTTATTAAATAATTGATAATTAATTATATAATGAATGGTAATAATAAATAAATAAAATATTGTCATTTATATTTCATATTAGAAAGGGATTTTGTAGAGATTTTAATTGAATTCATGAATTAATTGGAACTAGATCATCATGGAAAGCCTAGAAGTACTGGAGTTCAACCTGTTTTGAGATAATAACTCACTGAAGATAATGGTGGATGATGATGCAATTTTGTGGATTGGTTGAAGTTAGACATTAATACCATTAGTTGTTGACCCAATAATCTAGAGGTTAAGCGTTCGCGCGCGTGACTGATTGGTTCTGCATTCGAATTTTGCGAGACAAGACTGTGGATGTTCACTGCTGAGGAGTTCCAAAATAGGACAAAACGACCTTCTATTGCTTTTAGATTTTCCATAGTGTTCTAACTTCAATTAATTCATGATCTCAAATATTAAGATAATAAAATACTTTATTGTTAACTGGACTGTGTATGTTTTTTGTTAGGAGTGAGAACCAATTTCATTAAGGATAGGAAACCATTGATAATCTTGCAGATTTCCAAAAGTATTCACTTAAAACTTTATACTACATTAAATTCAAGAGATGTAACTCTAACAATGACTATGGAATAATTTAACTGCTTAATCAGAATTTGCATATTTTGAATCATTAACTTTAGTACTCCAGTAGTGAACAAGAACACGAGTAGGAACAATCAAATGTATTTGAACACGAAATTACAGAATATCTTATTAAAATCTGAGGATCATTCAGTAATATCAATGCATCGTCGCACATTTCATTGTTCATGCATTTTTATACCAATTTCTTTACGGTTCCGTTCTTTCCTTGTCGATCTTCAACTGAAATACATTCTATGCCTGATCATTATTATATACTACCTATATGGATATAAGTAACTCACACCACACTTCTCTCACTCTTAATGTTAAATAATAACAAATTGTGAACTAAATGATTTTGACTAAACAATGAGCTGACAGGCCTCAGTAGCTATGTAAATAACGTGATGACAATTGAAGTGAACGGTATTAGGTTTGAGTCCTGGAGTGAATATCAACTTTAAAATTCAGGTACATCCAGTTGAAGAGTCCCAGATAGGATGGAACCCATGTTCTAGATTTCACTTGCTAGCCGCCATTCATCTTTACTTATAAGCATTGAACAGTACAAAAGATATGATATCATAAAAACTGATATCATTAGATATTTAACATTAAAAACAAACAAACAAACAAATAAGTAATTTCATATTTAGTGAAGATAACATGTGACTTATATAGACGCTGTTATATGAGAAAGCGAAACTGTTACTACTTAATATAAAGTGAATTTTTGTAATAAAAAAAAAGAATTCTTAGTGTAAATTATAAATAGTAAATGAGATTTAAATAAGTTTGAATAGAATAATTAGATTCTATTACATCTACCTTCATCTGTAAAAACTGTATGATAATGTTATCTTATACATTATGCATATCTAATCATATATATATATATATATATATATATATATATATATATATATATATATATATATATATATATATATATATATAATGAATATTTCATGACCCCTGGTTATGATCACAGGTTGATGTCAGCTGATAAACTAATGAAAGCCAAGGTGAACTAAACACAGCTGTTTTATTTTAGTTTGGAACTGAGTTCAATCCATGATTAATACTATTTTTGATCTTTTATATTAGAGGGTTTTTTTAAAAATTATATATATATATATATATATATATATATATATTTAGCTGGAGTTCTACTGAGAAGCTGTGACTAGTGGTATTCAAACATATTGAGAATGAGATGAATATTACTAGTTTTAACCGATAACAGTCATTCAATAACACAAACTGAAACCATTTGCTACCATCTCACTGATTTAAGGGTTAAGCACCTATTGTAAGGCTTTAAGTTCATGGATTCGATTCCTGATAAATCTTATACTAGGCGAAAACAGCTCAACAGTATTTATTAGACTTTAATGATTGTTCAACTTGAGTTAGTTCTCAGTTAGAAATTAAGAAAAATGTCTAATTCTTAGTTGGATTAATATGGATTGATTCACTTTTCGATTGTAATTGCTGTCTTATTCCATTAAACGAGAACTCTTCTATTTCAGTTAGATAAAATTAGATTAATGGAACAACTCATTTAGCTGAGATAGAACTGTTTGGAATGGATTTTTTTTAGAGAAATGGTTGTAATATAAGATTAGAGGTTACGTGACCACTACTCTTCTTCTTATAATTAATAACAATTATTATTATTACTATTAATATCGTTAACTCTAAGAAAAACTCTTGGTACAAGAGAGTTATGTTGTACCATATGGATGTCTAAACTAAAGTAGATAATTTTCATAAAGCAGAAACCTTTTCGTATTCTATTATCCAAAAACTAGTAATTAAGATAGACATGAAACGTCAAAAGATTTAACAGAATAGTAATCACTGGCTAAAGTAGGTTCATACACCATTCATCAAAGATTTATAACTTTGTTGAGTACATCATTTTTATCCACGAGTCAGGTTTAAGTCCTAAAATTTTCTGGAAATATTCCCGTATTGTGATCAAAATTGGTAGAACTTTTATGAAATCGTCTTTAAATTCTCATTCATATCAAAATATTTCTAAATAAAACGTAAACTCTTCCTCACTTCATGACGTACGGTTATATTTAATTAAGTGATCATTATTAATAATAATATCAGGAGCATCGTCATCATTGTCACATTACAGATACTGATTGACAAAAAAAAAATTCTTAATTGATTAAATCTTAATCTTAGCATTATAAAACTGTTTCCAAACAAATTTCATTAGAGAGACTATAATTTCTCGATTAACCAATCAAATTTAAGATAACAGATCTTGAATTTTGACATGAAATTTATTCAACCATTTAGTTAAATAACATTTTGGCATTTTAATTTATATCGATTTATGATGAAAAACCATAAATCATAATCGTTATTCTTCACACACACACACACACACACACAGGTTTATAACTCTTATTTAACCCTAACAACTAGGTAGACATTCTCAAGACTACTTTAGCATCATTAAAAAGTCATTCATAAATTATAGTCTCACTCATAACTTATTTTTTCAAACTTTCATAACTTTATCTTTTTTCTTATTCTATTGAATAATCATATTAGATCATCGTCAAAATGAAATATTTTACTTTCCACAAAAACTCACTATCACTAGTATGTGACGAGATCAACATTACTATGTATATTGTTAGTATTATTATTAGTATTATTATTATTATTGTTATTATTATTATTATTATTATTATGTTTTCCACGACACGTTTCGTCGTGTACTTAAAAGAGAGAAAAAAAAGATGAAAAAGAATCACAGGTAATGACTATCACTTTTTGTTCTACATTCTCTAAAACTTTCTTCTTCGTCTTGTAGACAAAAGATTAGTTTTTTTTGTTGTTGAAAATTTCTAATCACGTTAACTGTCTACGTGTTCCTTTGTTGTTGTTGTTATCTTATCTGTTTTCAAGTGAGTTACAATAAAAAAAAGGGAAGTCTATATATACAACGTAAATTAGTCTAATTAGATGATCATACTTTTTAAGATTATTATTATTATTATTATTATGATTAGCAATTTATTGGAATTGAAATTGTCTAAGATGTAAAGAAAGCGGTTAACCATAAGTCTTTTTAGTACATTTAACTTTGTTTTGTTTTGTTTATTTCAAAGAAAAGTAAAATTGGATAACTATTACTTTCACTGTTTAGAAATCTATGTATTTGACAAACCAACTACTTAAAATGATTATTAATTTATTAAAAGTATGATATATTAAAACTGAATAGATGAATTTCGAAAGGTTTATTGGCTACGCTAGAAGGTGTACCTGTATCTTAGAGTTGATATCTTAGAGTGAATGAAATATGCATCCTGCATTTCCCAACCAACTATCATTTATCTCTGCTTATATTACTTGCAAATCAAGACAATTGCAAGGCAATCCTCACAGGATCAATTATAATCCTAAGCATCAATCGGAAAATTTAAATAATTAATACAAATGAATTAAAAGGTGAATTACTTAAGTATTTGCATTTTCATATTCATGAACATATACTAGTATGACTAAGTAAATGTCTAGTCAACACCATAAACACTTTAAATCTCATTCTTTCTATTCGAATATATCATACTCCTAAGATGAATTAATCGTCTTTAATAGTTGATGATAATATTGTCTGTCAAAAATCTGTCAAACGTAAAGATCTTCGAATCGCAGAAATATTAGTTACTCAATTTATTTTTTAATAAATCAAAAACACTTGCTTACTTACTTAGTTAAATCTATTACCCATCGTGGACGAGCATAGGCCACCTACCAGCATTCTCTATCGAAATCAAAAACTTCTTGTACAAAATATATATATTCACTCGATTCTTTTATCTTGATTAACTTCTAGTGTAATAAATCAATAGTTATCTCTTGAGTATAAAACGATAACCTTCATTAGACTAATGAACATCATGTATATAATCTTCTCCATTTTTATATTCCCATAACTTAAATTGATCTTACTCAAATATTATTTTTATTACAAAATACATAGATGTATAGCTATGAGTAGAATCTAAGATATGTTTTTCGTCTTCTTTTTAACTTATCAACTGGATATATTTAACATATCTTAGTATTTAATTGAGATCATGAATCAACGAACATTAGAACAACATTGAAGATGTGAAAGCATGAAATCGAAGGTCTTGGGTTCAAACCCCGTGTTTAGGATCATGGATGTGAACTGCCCACCAGTCCCATACTAAGATGAAATAGCCATTCTGTGCTTACAGGTTTCCAACGATGGTCTAACATTCATCAATTCTTGATCACAATTAAAAACTTAAACCTCCATAACCTCATATTAATATCTTAGTATTGATGTATCATGGTCCACCAGAGTGCTTGGTACATGTGTGGTCGCTCCATAGGATTGAGTTGTACTATTCAGATTGTAGCATTAAAGCCTATGCAGTGTCTGGCTCTCCTGTTAAACAGGGTTGAGCTGTACTGTTTGGGTTGTCACGTGAAAGTTTGGATGGTGTCTGGTTCTCCTGAAAACCAATGTAAAATTACCCTGGCCCACAAGGGTATATTATATAACTATTGATGTATCATAATGAAACTAGAAACTAACATCTTTTGTTTTATTTATCATTATTATTATTATTAGTTGTT
Organism: Schistosoma spindalis; assembly: GCA_946903255.1. NCBI lineage: Eukaryota > Metazoa > Platyhelminthes > Trematoda > Strigeidida > Schistosomatidae > Schistosoma > Schistosoma spindalis. The sequence continues at coordinate 7,920,597 of OX336420.1, forward strand.
TTATCCTCTCTTTTTTTGATTAAATTATCATTGAAATAAACTCTACATTCTTTTTCTTCTGCTTCTATTGTTTTACTTTTTTGTCATCAAAATGAAAAAAAACGTAGATAAGCGTGAACTTTTTCACCTTTTATGTTTCTTTATTATTTTACTTTTAAATTACATTTGTGTAATTTGAGTGAAATGACCATAAGCTGTACACGTAGACATAGACGTAGACATAGGCGTTCACACACACACATTATAGACATCAATGTTATTATTATTATTTATTAATGAGATTTAATGAATTAAACTACTGACAGACAAAATGTATTTAGTCCTCATTTATGACGTCTTGTTTTTCTTTAAAGACTAATTATAATGAAGATATACTTTTTCTATTTTGGCAACTGTCTAATAACTGATTAAATAATGAAGAAACATTAAAAATCTTTTATATCCAAACTGATTATAAACATCTATGATCCAACTAGAGATTAAACATAGAAAATTTCTTCTTCATTATGAGTGGGTAATGTTTAGATGAATGAGTTGAAATCTATAGTTCTATAATTGATCAGTGGAGTTTAACCGGGTCAGCTGTGAGATAGTAACTCACTGATGACAATGGTAGATGTGTTACACAATTTCGTGGATTAGTTGAAGCTTGATATTAACACCGTTAGATAACGGCCAACTCAGTGGTCTAGTGGTTAAGCGCTTGCACGCGAGACTGATATGTCCTGGGTTCGAGTCTTGCGAGTTGGGATCGTGGATGCGCACTGCTGAGGAGTCTTACAATGAGACGAAATGTCCAACCAGTGCGTCCAGCCGATCTAGCTTCAATTAACCCATGATCTCAACCATTAATGATCTTGAACTGATGATAAATGAAGTTCAACCATGTCCTGTTTGACTGAATCAGTTAAAAATAAGAAGTATTGAATATTCGTTGATTTATATTTTAAAAATATAGATTAGGGTTGGGAATTTGAACTACTGAATTTTAATTAATTGGTTTAAAAATACTTCTGGTGTGGTGATAGATGTCGTTATTTGTTGTTTGATTCTTTATGTAGAATAGTGTACGCATTGTAGAGGAGTTCCATAGTGAAACTAAACAGATACTATATGACTTCTGATTTTCAATGATCTTTCAGAAAGAAATCAGTCAGTAATGAAAACAATTTTTAAGGTAAAATAACCTTTGTAAAATAAATTTAAATGAATCAATTTGAAAGAAAGACTCTAAACAGTGCAATCACTAAACATCTCCTTGATACAGGATATCAGGTCGATACCCTACAATAAATTTGACTATCATTATCAGTATCATATCAAACTGTTAGTCATGTCTTTTTCTAGTGACTTAATAATAAAAGCATATTACTTTCAACAAGTGGGGTACAAGTTCAAGACTCTTCTAAATTATTATTATTAATATTATTGACTCATGTACAAAGCACAGATTCGTGTACATAATTTTAAATATGAAGACTAGTAATAATATTCAGTTCGTTCAAATCATAGTAAATAGAACAGAATTCAAACCAATAAGTTACTGACCACCGTCGTATTAAGTAAATTTTTAATATAATAACCCATTCAACTCATATTGTAGTGAATGAGAACACAAACGGGGACAATCGAATGTAGTTGAACACAAAATTACAGAATATCTCACTTAAATCTGAGAACCATACAGTAAATACTTCACTTATAAAATGTCAATCAACTGTTTCAGACTTCATTGTTCCCTCATTTTTATACCAATTGCTTTCTGTTCTCGTTCTCCCGTTTTCGACTTTCTGCTGCCAGATATTGTAATCCTGACTATGGTTATATACTACTCATGTCGATATAAGTAGTACACAGCACAACACATTTCAACTCAAAAACATGAACCTTTTTACCATACTATATTATTACTTCAATAGTTGAGATCATGAGTCAATTAAAGCTACATCACTATGGAAAACCTGGAAGCACTGGACGGGCATTTCGTCCTATTGTCGAACTTCTCAGCAGTAGGTATCCAAGATCTAGACTGGCGAGATTCGAACCCATGACCTATCAGTTTCGTGCATGAGCGCTTAATCAATAGACCACTGAGCGCGAGACTGACAGGTCCTAGGTTCGAATCTCACGAGTCGGGATTGTGGATTCGTGCTACTGAGGAGTCTCACAGTAGGAAGAAACGGTCATTCAGTGCTCCCGGATTCCTCATGGTGGTCTAGCTTCAATTGACTCATAATCTCAACTATTGAAATTACTACAATCTCCACAAAACCGCTCCACAAACCAACTTATTACTATCTAATTCAGACAGACTACATTAAAACAAGTGAAAATATAAGCTGGGTAACATGAAAGGATGGTCGATGGTAATTTTTTATTATAATTCTTACAACATTAAAGCATAAAATCTTGTACTTGGTGGCAAAACGTACATTTGATGATTAAGTAGTTGAGTGATTAGGTCCGGAAACTTCTTATCTCTTGGACTATTAACCAAAATGTGATCTTGTCTGATATATAATAGAGTTAAACGGTTTTATATACTATTTTATGTTATAAACTGATATAATAATAATAATAATAATAATCATGTATTCATTATTAGTAAGATAAATTTCTCACAGTTCTAGTGCAAGAAACCATTAGATCTGTACAATCAACCAACTCGAGGAAAAAAGGATACTTTTCTATTAATGTTATTCATAAAGAATTGAATATCATACATTAATCGGACTTGAAAAAGAAAATAGATCATTATGGTTCCGAATCAGTGGTTAATCAATTATTATCTAGTTTGCTAAATTAGTTGGCTTTGAGTTCAACTTTATATAGAACCTTCAATATATATTGTTGATCATTTCTAGTTCAAAAAGTGAAATCTACCAATCATTTAGTTATATCGATGAGTTACTTCCTCAATCCTGATATAGTCCTAATTCATCAGTCATAAATTTTCACTAACCTGTCGTACTATACCATGTTCGACTTGTGAGTATTTATTAAGATTACTTTCTGTCGAAACATCTTAACCATATATCTAAACCTCCCTGATATCAACGCTTTATTAATTGATATCAATTTGAAACACTTCAAATGATCAGATTCTTATATTTTATCTAGAGGTAATATATGAAAAACCCATTAAAGACTGCGAAGAATTGCATAGTTGCTTTGTCCTAGTATGTAACAGAGAATATCCATGACACTGACAGGGTTCGGATCCAGAACCTCTTGCATCCAGTGCTCAACATTTAGACTACTGATTCAACATCCAATGGTTTCAGTGTTTAACATCGAACAATTCTCGATATTACCAAACCGTATTCTAAAATCATTAGTGGGTAAATCCCTAACTCCCAACATAGTTGAGCTCCATTGGTCAAGGCTTCGCATTAGAACTATGGGAATCACCCTTCGAAACCAGTCATTTATGATCACACAATTAGTATTACTAGGGGTGGTTTGTAAAGATTGCTGAGTCACATAGTTTATATAATGAATTGATATGAATTAAACAACTAGAACAAAACATCCATTCACCACTTAGTGAATACCAAGCTCTACAAACTACCTACAAAAATTATATATAAAACACCTTTAATCAAAGAAACACTCGAAATTTTTATCCTTTTTAGTAAACGTGATTATTAAGGTGATGTGGCGTAATAACTATATTTTTATTGAGATCATGAATCGATCAGTATTAGACCACCATTGAAAACCTGAAAGCACCGGATGGTCGTTTTGTCCTAGTATGGGACTCTTCAGCAGTGCACATTCATCATCCCTCACGTGGGACTCGAAACACGTGACCTTCAGTCTCACATGCAAATTCTTAACGTCTAGACAACTAAGTCAGCACCCAACTGTGCTAATGTCTAACTTCAATCAATTCATGCTCTTGCACAATCCTTCATCAATTGTCTGAGTTGGGTAATTGTCTCTACCTGACACGGATTATCTCCACTGATCACGATTTCTCGATAGAACTGGAATTTAGACATTAACACCGTTGGATACCAGTTCAGTGATCTAGAGTTTAAGCGTTCGCACGTATCACCGAAGGTCCTGGAATCGATTAGTGTGTACAAGATGATAGGCATGCACTACTGAGGAATCCCATAGTAGGACGAAATGGCCATTCATTTAAAAAATATTAATTTGTCCGTAAATATCTATGTAATAATCAAACTACAGAGTAAAGTACTACAATTAAGTGGAAATACATATATTTTTTATAGAACCAGACTGAGTGATTAAATGAATGATTAAGGAAATGAATGAGTAAGTAAGTAAGTAGAGAAGACCGAGGGAGACAGGAACAGGTAAAGATATATTGAAATTTCTTTATACTCAAACAAGACTCATAGTGAACTGTATGAAATTTTTTCAACTGTAAACATTTAAACACTTGCAACAATGTAGCATTACATTCCTCATTAAAAATATAAACACATATAATTTTAGTTTGGCGCCATTTTTATTATTCCTCATAATTATTGTGATGATATTGATAATGATTATATAAACAAATATTATATTGAAGGAGGCTGTATGACATTAATCGGTTAATTAACAGTTACTTTTAAATCCCATAAGGATTATCAGTTCCCTTAAGATTTCAGGTATGACTTAACGATGAGTCCTGACTAGTACGAATAATAGGGTCTCTTAGCTATTACTTCTAACCACAACGTTAAATCATAGTGCATAGAGTGTCTATTAATTTAAATTAATGACCACACTACTATGTGATCGGTAGAACTCGATCAGTACTAAGGACTAAACAAACCTAAAATTACTCACTACCCAACGATCGACTAGTATAAATTTCTTAATCTTATAGGTCAGTCGAGATCTAAATGGCTCAATAGTGATATTTCAAACTGGGAAGTCGGATGGTACAGTGAAGAATCCTACAGAAACCATAAATTTCTTTAAGATTTCAATCATACTTTACTGACGAGTGTTAAATGGAACAAAATTTAGGCTGTACAGAGCTTCCCATAGACTACCTTCAACTACATAACACTTTCGATCTTCTTAAAACAAGCCAAACACTATTAAGCGGTAAAATGAACGAAACAAATTTTCAAAAGATAAACAAATACAGTAGTGTTTTAATATGGCAAAGTTCATTTACTTTCCACTCATATTGTCCTCATATATAATCTCGCTCTATTTCGTAAAGTTTTAAGCAACCGGACAACACAAGTAGTTGTCACACACACACACACAGAGACAATCATATCTACTTCATTTCTGAGTTAAGATTACAAAATAGTCGGCGATTTAATAAAAAAAACGATCATAAATGAACTGATCAATAATCTTCTATGCTTCAATTTAAGTCAATCAACAACAAGTTGACTGTTTTAATATATGAGAATGATTTTAGTTAAAAGTACTAATGCACTCAAAAGTTAAAGGAAAAAGTAATCCAATCAGGTAAGAATATACTTTACATGATCCTTAAGTAGTGACCAAACATCATCTTAGTCTCATTTTTGATACGGACTGGATACTATTTATCAAGTCTCATGAGAGGTCATTTGTGATTTGGTTATTATATTTTTCACTATGACTAAGTGGTGTAATTTTTTTTTGATAGTTAGAAATTACTTATGTCAAGATTCTATAGATATCTTGTTGGTCAGTTTCAAACAATTATCGAGGACCTTCTGCTGATTGTTGAAACCTTCGATACAAACATACAGAACAATATTTGTGAAAAATTTAAATAAGACTATAATTTATGGACGACCTTTTAGCGACGCCAAAGTGACCTTGAGAATGTCTACCTACTTACTAGGGCTAAATGAGGGTTATAAAGCAGTTTGAAAAATAAGGATTATGATTCATAGTTGATGGTTAGGGTTAGGAATTAGATTTATGATTTTTCATTACGAACTGACATAGGCTAAAATGCCAAAATACTATTTAGCCAAATCGTTGAATGAATTTCGCACCAAAACCAAAAACTTGTTATCTTATACCTGATTGATTCGTCCATAAATTATAGTTTCGCCAAAATTTACGAAACTCAAGCGTTTTATTAATCCTTTGTGAACTATAAAGACAATAGTAGATAAGCAACCACTCGTTACCTAGAACCTTACATTACTTATTACGCGAAATATATACACAAACACGAATCTACATATGCTTTAACGATGGCTTTCAGACTGAATCATAATCAAGCTATTTCGTACTGATAATTTCTTGCTATTGACTAGGTTTATAATTCTCTCAACACCAAATGTAGTAAAGAGCCCAAAAACATTGACGTTTTATCAGTGATTCGAAACCCGGTTGTTCATATTTTTTAATTTCGTACATTTCACAATTTAACTTAATCTTCTCAGTCAATCAGTCAGCTACAACGTAGAACCAAGCACATATATGCATCGGTCCAAGTTGCGACACCTTATTAGCACAACAATATGAACACCAAATTCATAGAAGTAGTTACTTCAATGATGGTAATATATAAAAGATTGTGTATAAGAATATAATACAGGCAGAAAGAATAAGTTCGTTTAATCCTCTGAAGACATTAGTAAAAATTAAATGTAATATGGAAGAAATTAATTTGTAAAATTTATTAGAATCACAGTAAATATGTCCTATGGTTAAAAGTATACCATAAGGACGAGCCAATCGAAATAGACGATGTGATTTCTAGGTCTTTGCGTAAAATTCAAATGCAATGTAACATGATAAAAAAGAAATATCCTTGTATACTGCTTATGACATTCAAAATGATAATAAAGAATACTTTTTTACAACCATAGAGTTAAAAAGATAGTGTTGGACGTATCGAATGCCCAATATAACTATATAAACCCTTGAACAAGAAATCGTGACTCGTACAGTGCAGGTGTCGTAGGATTAGAACACTGGTCAACTATTTGGCTATTTAACAAATCGATTGAGGTTTGAAATCTGTACTACTGAATTTCAACCTAGTGATTTAGCTATCAAGCATTCATCAAGAGACCTGGAGGTCCTGGGTTCGATCCTAGGTGATGTAGTGTGTACACACTGCAGAAGATTCCTATACCAGGATGACACACTTTCTAATCCTCCTTAGCGTTTGACAGTATATGAAATAAGGTCAATCTTTGGTGAATCTGAAAGGTATCATTATTTTTATTCAATTCCAGAAGGATTGAGAGAGAGAGAGAGAGGGAAATCGAAATAAAACATTAAAATAAAATTGATAATCTACTGGTAGAAATTTGTAATTCCCATTTGTTATTATTCAAAACAGTAATTGATCAGTCTTTGTTGACATTATGTCTATTCTGAACGGACTGCATTGATATGATATGGTTTTACAAGTTATAACAATCGAATTCAAGACACTCGTTTCATCTTACCTAGGATATACCACCTGATATTCTTTCACACTGAGAGTCTGATCGCATAAATGTTGCTTCAAATATTTGATGAATTATCGTCTACTAAGCTAATAAGTGAAGCTAAATATACCAAATAGGATATGTAATTACGTAATAAACTCACAACTGTACTATATATACATATATATACACCTATTATGAAATAAATTAATGATAATGATAACTATTGCTTGGTTGAAGTATCTAATAAATCTTAGAATGATCTCACTCATTTATTTTACATCAAAAAAAAAAAAAAATAATGAAAAGTTATTTTTAGTTAGTTATTTCGATCAATCAGTCAATCAATCAATCAATCAATTACTTGAAAGTTTTAAAATGTTTTAATAATGAAACAAAATCGATCAAATTCAAATTGATGAAGCCAGAAAAAAAATCAAGTGATCATATTATTATGTATTATGTAAAGATTTGAATTACTTTACTGATCCATCAGTTAGTCGGTAACAACATAGAACTTTATGTGTATGTACATCAGTTCGAGTTGACATACCACATTAGCACAGAGATACAATTGTCGATTTAAATCCCATAATGGTAAAGGTAGTAAGAATATAAGCAGTTATCGGAAAGGTTAGAGTTTGAAGATGATATTAAAGCAGTACAATCCAGTGAAATAAATTTGAAGAGGGAAAAAAATAGAAGACATCAAGAATCCATAAGATTAGAATTTGGGAGGACACAGAGATTGGATTCATCTGCGACATTGCAGACGATTTTTAGCCATGTCATTGAAGGTCTCTAACTATCGATTGCTATCATCTTCCAGATCCTAATCAGGTAGTCTATACCTACCAACATGGCTGATGATATGCTTGATTTAATTTCGATCAAGTTTTATAAATTCTATATAGATTGCACTGATATATTCATTTATCGTCACAAATTAATCATAATGAAAGGTATTATGTTAGAGATTTAGTGTGAATATTAACAACCATTTGATGAATCCTATATAACATGAGACATGTTTGTTTTATATTTCATTATTAATCATAATTCATTTATTATTACATCATATTGAAATAATCTAAATTGTTAAGTATTTCAGAATTAATATCAGAAGGAGTTGAGATCATGAGTCAGTTGAAGCTAGACCACCATGGAAAACTTGGAAGCATTGGACAGCCGTTTCGTCCATTGAGATCTCAACCATTGAAGTTATTATAATATCCACAATAACAGTTCTAATATTAATCAACATATGCTCACTAGTGACTGATTGCAAAAGGTATTTCCTGGAGTTTTAGTGAGAAGCAGTAACTAGTGGAGTTCAACCAGGTCTGTTGTGAGATAGTAACTCACTGAAGATAATGGTGAATGTGTCGCCGTCTCAGTGGTGTAGAGGTTAAGCGCTCGCGAGCGAGACTGATATTTCCTGGGTTCGTATTTCAAAATTCATTATTTCTATAGAATTTACAATTTTATGACATACAATGTTGTAATACATAGAGACAAGTAATTTGAGAGTAAAATAAATATTTTTCAATAAAATTAATTAAAGTTTGGTTATAATGAAAACTGATTCAATGTGGAAAATATGAACTCAATCAATCAGTCAGTCAGTTACAACGTAGGACAAGGCACATACATGCGTCGGTCCAAGTTGCCATATCTCATTAGCACACCAAGATGATACCCGGGTCCATAGAAGTAGTTAACTCAATGGTGTAATACATAAAGGGAAGATTTTTATGTAATGATGTAATACAGAAAGAAAGATATAAAATAATTTTAATTTCATGTCTTAAGGGAAGAAAGACAATGAACTACTGGATACTGATCCGTTAATCGAATGTTTAAGGTACATATATTATATAATTCACATTTATTAAGTCATGGGTTAGGCTCTGAACATCGAACCTCATTAATTTCGTAAAAAACTAATGATATTATCCGTCTATCAAAGCTCAAATAAATAAAACATGATACAAACATGTTCTGTCTTCCTTTAAACTATGAGATGAAAATCGCTTCATATCTTTCTTTCTGCGAACTAATTCCTTCTTCCTGTACTATGTCCCTATATGCAATCTTTCTTTTATATATCACCACCACCACCACCACCACTGAATTAACTACTTCTATGAATCCAGTGTTCATCTTGTTGTGCCAATGAAGTACGACAACTTGAACTGATGCACATATGTGCCTGGTCCTACGTTGTAGCTGACGAACTAACTGACTGACAAACTGATTATGGAATGCTAAATGTTTTAAGCAACATCTTATAGATATACATTTCTAAAAAATCTCACAACACAATAAATCAAATCTCTAGTTCTACCTGATTGTTCATAGTTTTACGGATAACATCAATTACTGATTAAAATAATCATTATATTATATAAAATATTTGTTGGGCCAAGTGTAACGTATGCCTGAACACTGATTGCTACGGCGTTCAATGCTGACTCGTGTTGGAGACGGCTGAAAGAACGTTAGGGGCGGACAAACCAAAACTTGGCAATAGTCCTTGAAGTCACTAATTTCTAGTCTGAGCCATGTTGATAGATGCAGACTACGTGATTGGAATTCGCGTGACTATCGTAACCAATGGCCGGAGCCTCTGTGTAATATGGCTCAGAATCGATCACAATGGCGTAGGTGTATAGACTCTCTGTCTTCCCTTAAATTGTGAAATTAAAATTGCTTTATATCTTTCTTTCTACCAACTAATTCTTTCTTCGTGCATTATATCCTTATACATAATCTTTCTTTTATATATCACTACCATTGAAGCAACTACTTCTATGAATTTGATGTTCATATTGTTGTGCTAATGAGGTGTGGCAACTTGGACCGATGAACATATATATCTGGTCTTACATTGTAGCTGATTGACTGACTAACATTTTGACAATCTAATCGTATTTATTATCATTGTATATATTAAAATGACTAATATCAAGTTGATTTTTTTTTCATCAGACCGTCTAACGTTAAATGTTAGGCAGTTCCCAACAGTTTAGTTTCTAATAAGATTGTTAAGTAGAATGGTTCAATAGAAATTATGATATATTACATTAAACAATAAACTTATGTATGAAATAATCTTAGAACTACAAGTTATCCAGGTTACCATATGTGATTTATGTAAATTTTCGAAAAGATCTAAGTGTTATGTAATACATATTTCTCCTTTGTTTTTAAACGATCGACTGAATTTGTTGTGAGATGGTGGAGAAGATTTGTAGCTCAGGTGGATAATTTTGATGGAGTTTTATTCTCTGAGCTGGATGGTTTGGTTGTGGAGCTCTCATCGTTCTTCTGAACCATATCACCAGCACAAACTTCAGATAGGATTTAGAGACTTCTACCTGAAGTATGTTCTGATGATGTGGTTCAGAAGAACGATGAGAGCTTCACAACCAAACCATCCAGCTCAGAGAACAAAACTCTGTCAAAATGAATTCATTGTGTTTTTTATAAGGTACTGTATTCTCTAAGTTAGGTGATACTTACTTCGTTTGGTAAAAAATAGTTTCTAACTTTAACGGTATATGATAAAAGTTCCTTTTATATAGAGATCATATATCATAACAAACTTTCCCTTACAGACTATATCTTCAACTAATAAACATTATATCATACATTTTTACTATGAAATTTATAATTTTTTCCAGGTTTTCAATAATGATCTAACATTGATCAGTTCAGGAACTCAATTAATACTCAACAATCTCTACAATTATATACACAAAAACAGAAAACTTTTGTGTGACATAAATCTATCAGAAAAATAAGTGATAACACATCAATATAAGTCCTGGATTTGAATCTTACGGGACAGGACCATAGATGTGCACTGCTGAGGAGTCCCATATTAGGACGAAACGACCGTCCAGTGCTTCAAGGTTTTCCATGGTAGTCTAGCTTCATTTGACTCATGAATTCAATTATAAAATTACATCAATCTAAATTCAAATGTCTTCATTTGAGACAGACAGAATCAAATCATTAATGGAACAGGGATTTTTTGTCTCCATCGTTTACTTATCATATCTCACTTATTGATACAAATGTATGTATAACCATTTTATCAATATAAACATTTATAGTTTTGTAATGGAACCTATAGTGTAGACATTTATTATATTCGAGTGAAGAAGGCAATCTTTTTATTAAAATACTTCATATATATATACTATATATTACTTACCGTCCTGATTTTGTAATTACCATTTCAGTAGTCATACTATGAAAATGTTTCCATAGATCAGAATCTAATAATTCAGTTCGTTGAACGAGTGAATCCGTTTGATCTGATTCATTTTCTAATAAATCATTCATGATATATGGATTAGATGACTGATAAACATTACCATTATTATTGTTATTATTATTATTATTATGACTATTGTTATAAGTAGTAGTGGTAGTAGTAATAGTAGTACTAACCATAGTAGTATTCTTACTATTACCAGTTGAACCAATGATATCACGAATAGTTAATTTCTCTGGGAATACATTTAAATGATTTAATTTAAATTTTAAATTTTCTTGATCATCCACTATGTTACATTTCATAGATTTTTGCAATCCATCTCCAGTGTTTAAATAATTTGGATTATGCAACAAATTATAACGATGTTGACTAGATTTGTCACAATGTAATATATGATCATCTATAAATTGGTTTTCCGTTGTTGTTGTTGCTGTCATCGTCGTAAGTCCTTTTGTCGATGATGGCGATGATGTTATCAACATGGATAATGATGACGGGGAAGTGGATGGTCCAGAAGCAGATGATAATGTTAGTGTTGGTGATTTATTTAGTTGATTAGGTGTTGATAGCAATGAATCGATATTTCTTTTCATAAACATCATCATTAACATCATAAGTAACACATTATTATTATTATTGTCAATATTATCTGACCAATTAGCAAGATCATTCAAATAATCTTTTGAAAAATATCGGGAATCCAACTGTTCACGGAGACAATGATGATAATAATCATATTGTGAACTAAAACTGTTCTTCAAATCGTTGTGTACATGATTACCAATATCGAAATGTTCTACTGAATCAAACTTATTATTAAATAAATTCATTGCTACTGATGATTCCGTATTAAACATGGTACTATTGAACATTGATTGCAACGCCGCAGTAGTTAATGCTGCTGTTGAAATCGATGTAGGTGGTAGTGATAAATTTGAAGAGCTATTATTTAGTAAACCATTTGTAACTGTATCATTTAACATTTTTATAAGAACATGTAATTGGTCTGGATCCATTCGATTCATTAGAGTAGAATAGAATGATGTGGAGTTTTTGCAAAATAATGAATTAGTTAATGGAGGGACAGAAGGAAGTGGAAATGGTAATGATGTTGGGGATAATAATGGTAACGATGACTGTAGGTTTATATTAGTCTGTGGTAGGTGAGATGGAGATTTAAACGCCGTACTACTGTTTGGTAGAGTTGACAACAATGGTGAAATTGATGATTTCGATATGTTAGATTCATTAGAACTATGTCTATTTCGATTGAATAAAAATTGTGACTTACATGTTTCTATGTTTAATGATTTTGGCTCATCTTCATCATCGTCATCATTATCATCATCATCATTATCACCATCATCATGGTTATTTTTATCATGTGATTCCATAGGGTTTGAATTAAAAAGAATTGAATTATTCAATTGTGTTGATAAATTCATTGATGGGGATTTATCAGGAAAGCATAAATTCGATGTTTTTTGACTGATCAACATAACGATAATAGTAGTAATAAAAACAATAATAATAATAATTTGTAATTGTAATAGTACTGTACAATTGTATCTTACTTATTTGAAAGCAATGCTGCATTGGTAATTTTTGTATAACTAACTAATATTTACGTAAAGTCTCTCTCTCTCTCTCTTTCTCTTACACTCTTTCATACACACATACATACATGAAATTAACATCTCAACAAAAATGTTAAAACGATTGGATACAAAATCCTTTTTAAAATTGATAGGGGGATGAATAAATAGAATGAAACATCACACTTTTAACCAATAGAATGCTTTCACACTTGTTCATAATAATAAGCAGATCTAAATTATTGGTGTCAATTTTCGAAAGTCTATGTATATATATATACATATATGTGTGTATAAAAACATTCAGAATATTACTGTATCAACACATGCCTATAGAATAGTAATAATGATATTAGTGATTTCCTTATTCCATGTAAACCTATTGCCCTCCCCTCTAAGCATAAACATTAAACACTTCTCTATCCGCTTGTCATATCATATTGTCTAACTAATTTTCTATACTAGAAAATTCTGTTTGTTGTACACGAATGGACATAGATAAGGAGAAAGAGAAAGAGAGAGAGAAGGAATAACAAAGAGTGATTATTTTAAGCGACCATATACCATATAATCATAGGAGATCAAGAAGCATTACAGTTGGATTGGTTAAATGAATTAAACATTAAAAAAAAACAAACTGTTTTCGCCTTTTTTTTCTCTTCTCCTTGCTTTATTGTTGCCTACTATAGATATTTTCTTCGTTAACTTCTTTTATTCTCACTTTTTCTTTCATCTCTATTATACACTCGAATTGTTCAATATCTGTTTACATAGTTTAGTTGTTGTTTTTCGTTAGTAGAATGCCAAGTTTAATAGACATAGACACGGTGAACGGGTCGTTTTATAGATAATTTGTATGACAATCTTCATAATAGTTAATAGTCATTAAACAACTACAACAAACAACAAACAATCACTCGTAATCATAGCATAGTGTTCATTAGGTCAAAAAACCTAGACAATTTACTGGATATGATGATGACAACAATATTAATAATAATAATAATAGTGACATGAAAGTAAACAAAATTTTAAATTCACTTCACAACACATACATACAAATACATTACATATAATAATAATAATAATATTAATAATAATAGTACAATTAAACGTGTGCATCGAATCTACCAATACTGAGTTGTGTATGAATTTAAATGAGGTCATTGATATTGTTGTTGTTTTTAATAGAAGTGAGATATGTTTGTTTATTTATTTATTTAAAATTTACCTCCATGGAGAAGATAGTCAATTCAGAATGAGAGTTTGTGAAGATTGTATTAATTTAATGATTGAATTCATGAGTTGATTTAAGTTATACAATCATGGAAAATCTGAAAGTACTGGATAACTGTTTTGTGTCAATTGTGTATGTTGTGATACAGTAGTTCGCTAAACACAATGATGGATGGTCGTGTAATATCGTGAATTTGGTTAAAGTTAAACATTAACAATGTTGAATAATGGTTCACTGGTGAAAAATGGTATCATAAGAATAAAAGTGCCTGACAAGATTTACGAATGTATATGTTTGTTAATTTACTTACTTATTTACGCCTGTTACTCCCAATGGAGCATACGTCGCCGACCGGCATTCTCCAACCTACTCTGTCCACCGCCTTCCTTTTTAGTTCTATCTAATTGTTGTTCATTCTTTTCATGTCTGTCTCCATTTCTCGGTGTAATGTGTTTTTTGGTCTTCCTCTTCTGCTTTGGCCTTGAGGATTCCAAGTAAGGGCTTGGTAAAGTAATCACTGTTTACTAAATTCTCAATATAAATCTTCTGAATATTTACAAGCTAAACGTCTATAAAACGTGAATTTGTTACCATGTTGCATATTTCGTTGCAAAAATTCCTTACGGTAATTAATTGTATGATATGTCAGCGTATAATAATCAAAAACATTATCAGTGACTTTCTGTAGGAACGGTACATTATTAAATAATAATAAATTTCATATTTGTCTAGTCATTTTCTGACGATCTAATTCTATCGACCAAGTTTGCAATATGAGCACAAGTGTACTGTGTCGAGATGGAAGATGGTTAGAGGTAGATAGAATTCAGTAAGTATTAAAGAAGTAAACAAGCATCATATAGGTTACTTTTCAGAAATCAATTATTTAAAAACACTATAACAGTTCTTCTACAAGGTATATAGTCAAGTAAAAAAAGGAAGACTCAGCTTAAGAATCTCTAATATGCTTAACCATTAAGAGTTATAATTAAGTCCAGAAGCATAATTAGTCCAGTTTGAGTTCTGATCAATGATCAGCTACCACCCCATGTCATAGGTGCCAAAAACATTCTTCACAATAAATCACAGTTCAACAAGAGGTCACCCACATCCCCCAATAGCTTAATGGTCAAGTCCCAGACTATGAAGTTGGGATATGTGGGTTTGAATCCCACAGGAAGTATTAGTTCCCTCAAGATTTCAGATATCCCTTGTTGACGAGTGCCGACTAGCACGAAATACGGGTCGAACAAGAATTCCTTCTGACTATATTCAATCATCAGGCAGTCCTAAATCCTAAGTGGATTCTATCACTATAGTTATTAAGATAAGTGGTGATTTGGCATTGTTCAATATCTTATTTTACATGTTTGGAGAAGAATTAGGCAAACATATCTCTCTCTGATAAATCTCAGTGGGTACAAGATTCAAGTTACAGAGGCTTCGTGTTAATTGTTTTCAGTTATCCGACGTGGAATGAGGAAGATCGCCATATTAACGGAGTTAACTGAGTGATAGTGACATATCAACATTAATTAACAGAATAAGATTAACGTTATAGCCCCCAAATAATATAACCTTAATTACTACTAAATGATCTATTTACAGAACTTCAGAATATGAAATAAACTAAAAACATACATCTTATTGAATTAGACTCATGATTTCAACCATTGAAATTACTACAATATCCACAAAAACACTTCTGATATTAATCAAAATATGCTCACTAGTGACTGATTGCAAGAGGTATTTCCTGGAGTTCTAGTGAAAAACAGTGACCAGTCGAGTTCAAATTGGTCTGTCATGAGATAATAACTTACTGATGATAATTTCGTGGATCGGTTGTAGTTAGATATTAACACCATTGGATGCCGGTCAGCTCAGTAGTCCTAGGTTCGAATCCTGCGATTCCGAATCGTTGATACGTACTGCTTAGGAATCCCACAATAGGATGAAACGGCCTTCCATGACTTCCAGGTTTTCCATGGTGGTCTAGCTTCAATTAATTCATGATCTCAAACATTGAAATAATCATTAAGATTTCAATTTTCATTTAAATATCAAATAGATCTAGAAAAAAAAACTATAGAGATCTGATAAACTTTGATCATTGAACAACTGTTAAATTAACAATATCACACTAATATGCTTAAATCAACTATAAATAAAGGAATAAATTAAGGAATATTTAAGACAGTTGTTCTAATAATTATTATATTTGACATGAGAGGGCGGCAAGTTGTGTCAAAAATGTGTGTGTGTGTGTGGATGTGTATAAGTGTCTGTGTATTTCCTTAGTTCTTCCTTAATCTTTATACTTCAAATACATATTATTATCACTACTAATATACGAAGTAATACCAATAAACTAAGGAATCTCTTATTCATAAATATCATATACACGCGCGTATATTAACTGTGTGAAAACTTACATTTCACTGAGAGAAAAAAAGAGTAATAATCAATCTAATAATGGCGCCAAATAAAAATATTGACCCTTTAAATAAAGTTAATTATAACAGATTAATTTATCGAAATTTTATAAGTGTACAGTTGTTGTCATTACTATTGTTGACGTCTTCGTTGTTATAGATGATAATGATGATAGTGTTGATGGTGGTGGTGGTGGTGGTGGTGGTAGTGGTAGAAGTACTAATAATAAAAATTGATAAGTTTTTCATACATGCACATGCTTGTTTAGTGAAAAATTTCACATGTATTGAGAAAACGAGAGAGAGAGAGAGGGTAAGTGAGTGAGAGAGGGAGGTAGGGAGGGAGAAACAAAATCTATGTGAATAAATTGGACAAAAGAAAAGGCTTCATTCATTAACTACCAGTTTATTCATTAAGTTATTATTTGTTTTTATGTATATAAAACTATTGTAAATGTCTATACAAACTGTTTGCTTTGTTTAATTGTATTGTATTCATATGAGTAAAAGTAAGGTAAAATAGAATAAGAAATTAACTCATTTATTAACCAGCTGTTCAGATGTGTTAAATATAATTGTTATTTTGTATATTTCTTATTTTAATTTGTCAAAAAAAAATCTAAACAATAGAATTGATCGTTTACAGCTGAAACCAGAGAAAAAAAGTGGCGCTCATTTTAATTGATTAAATGTTTTTTTTTCTTTCGAAATATACTACTACTATTACTACTACTATTGTGGTGTGCGCTACTGATGTTGACAGATATAAGTAGTATGTAACACTAATTAAAAGTGAAATACCTGATGGCAGAAGGTTAAGAAGATCGAAGAAAAGAGAACGAGAATAGAAGATGATTTAATGTGGAAATGAAAGAACAATAAAGTATGAGACAATTGATTGACATTTTGCAAATGATGTATTTATTGTATGGTTCTCAGATTTTAACGAAATATTCTGTAATGTATTGAGATATATCTGGTTGTTCCCCATTTTTATTCTCATTCACAACACTACTTCTATTACCATTACCCAGGATGAAATTAGTACATATAACATTTCCAAATGAATTTGAAGAGATTATTTATATACTCGAAAAATATTATTATTTGTTTGGTAGCCACGACAACTGAGCATTGAAGTAATGAACAGTTGATTGCTTTTCATTGAGCAAAAATTTTTGGGAGGTCGGGCAGTTTGTCTTTAAGTAACTTCCACTTTTATTGATGTGATAATAATATTGACAGTAGTTGTACTATAGATATTGCAATATATACACAGTTGAGAAGTAGGTAAGCTAAACGTTTGAGTTGTTTTTCGATACTATATGATTGGAAATAATCTTTAGAATACCTTTTTGATACAGGTTTGTACGATCAGTGAAATAACCTGAATCCTAACCAAATCACATTATTATGCTGAGTGTAATTGAATCTCGAGATACTGATCACTGGAAGTATAATTATTTGACGTGACTTGTCAAGGTTAACAATGGCTAAAGCTAATGAAACAACGGGTAAAGCGAAAACAACAAGTTTGGCAGTTCCGTTGCCTTTTTTTATCATCCTTCAGATTATCTTCTCATTCAAATACAATTCTTTCTGGTAAGAGTTTATGTATTCACTAAGTGTGTTATTATAATAGAATAGGATAACCACTAGGTTAGAGTTGGCCAAGACAATGAGTCATTGGGTGGTTTAGTTCTAAAGTAAGATTATGAAAGTTAACCTGTTAAATCATTCTAGGTAATTCTACTAGATTTAGACTATTAATTGAACAATATAATTAAAGGGATTATATTGGACACAGTATAAAATCTACAAGTAACTTTTTTTTCAAAGACCAGTGATAATATCTGGTTACATGGACTATGTTAAATAAAACGGGAATTTAAATCTATTTACATCAATGTTAAATACATAATTTTAGTCGCACAGTGAACGGTCTAACCATCAACTGTTAATCCCTTATCATTCATGAAAGAGTCTTGTTTAATATTCCAATTACAATGAGTTAAGTACATCATTCGGATATACAATATCAGGAAATACATTGCATTGAATTAATAGAATATGGCTAACAGTGGAATCCAGGATGCACGTTTCGTGCTATTTAGAGTTCATCAGTTGGATGTATTTACATTACAGAATTGATGTTCACTCCGGGACTAGAGCTGCCGTCCTCTTTAAAAGTCAATGCAACTTAATTACTGAGTCCAAATAGCCACTCACTTGTGTAACATGTATGAATCCAAAGCTCTTCAAAACAAACTAGAAAACACATCAATACGATTCGAACAATCAGTTATATAACTTAATATTTTTCATTAATGACATATGTAAACATGTGAATGCATAAATACATCCACAAACATTTTGTTTACACGTGAAACACTATAAATCTCAAAACTATCCAAACGTTTTATTGAAAGGTGTTGACCAGAACTAAACTTAAGCTAATTCCCTATTGTTGATTTTCATCATTCATCTAGTATCAAAGCATAATACACCATGATATTGAATCAAATTGTCTATCATCTAAACTACCAATCTACTCACTAAAGACTTAGATCAACATTGGCTACTAACTATACTAAATAATTATCTATTGTACTAATTCTTATCCACTAAACTATTAAAATGCTGATAATGACCTACCGTGTTATTTGTTAAATAATTTTTTTTCCTTTTTCTATCAACATGTTGATTATTATCTCTCTCTATTTATATCTAATCTCTTTACTAATTCTCATATTTATAATTAATCTAATGGTCAGTAATATAACCTATTCAGTTAATTTGGTTTGATGTCAATTATTAAAGTTGACTACAATATTGTATTGTTGTAATTGTCTCATTGAAACTTTTAAAGTACAATAAACGTGTTCATTATTCAATAAGTATTGCTTTTATAAACAAAGATGTTTAGTGAATAGCAGTGTACTCAGTAGCTAAGTGGATAACGTGATTGTGTTTGAAGTGAAAGGTACTGTGTTCGAGTCCCAGAAGAAACATCATCTCTGAGATGCAGGTACATCCAAGTGATGAGTCCCAAATAGGACGAAACGCGCTTCCTGTACTCCTCTGCTAGCCACTATCCATCTTTGCTCATAATGCTTGTAAATTAAGGCAATATCGAGGCAATACGCACAGTATGCACATATGCCAATAAGAGATTGATCATTTTCAGTCCTAAACATCAATGGGAAGATTCAAGTAAAACAATACGAAGTATTGCTCTTGTTTTTTTATATAAGCCATTAGACCTTTAATTGCATTTTTTTACATTGGTAAAAGAAGTCAACTTTAAAAATAATTTTTATTATTCGATTAAAGAAAAAATTCTATTTGAAATTAAAAATTTACTAGACAGATATATTTTATCTTATAGTTGAGATCATTAGTCAATTGAAGCTAGATCACCATGGAAAACCTGGAAGCACTGGACGACCGTTTCGTCCTAGTATGTGACCCCTCAGCAGTGCTCATCCACGGTCGTCTAGCTCTTCCAGATTTTCCATGGTGGTCTGGCTGTAATTGGCTCATGATCTCAACTATTAAAATTACTATAATTTCCACCAAACCTCTTCTGATAATAATCATCATCTGTTTACTGATGACTGGATTCAAGAGGTATTTCCTGGAGTTCTAGTGAAAAGCAGTGACCAGTGGAGTTCAACCAGGTCTGTTGTGAGATAGTAACTCACTGAAGACAATGGTGAATGTGTCGTTCAATTTCATGGATTGGTTGAAGTTAGACATTAACAAATTTGAATGCTGGCCATCCAGTGGTGTAGAGGTTAAGCATGTGCGCGCGAGACCGGTAAGTCGTGGATTAGAATCCCGCGGGGAGGGATCGTGGATGCGCACTGCTGTGGAGTCACATACTGGGACGAAATGGTCGTTCAGTACTTCCAGGTTTTCCATGGTGGTCTAGCTTCAAATGACTCATGAATCAAACTATAAAATTACTAAAATCTCCACAAAACCCCTTCAGATATTCTGTTATTAATTTAAAACATTTTTGAAGTAAATGATTTCAGTTTTATCACTATGGAGATTTGTAGACTAGAGATTGTAATATTTTCAAAGTTGAATTCACGAGTCAATCTTAACTAGACCATAAACCTGAAAGACCTGGACAGCCGTTTCGTCCTAGTATGGGACTACTCAGCAGTGAGCATCCACAATCACGCACGTGCGATTTGAAACACACGACCTTCAGACACACGCGACAATTCTAAACTTCTAGACCACTGAGCCATTATCCAACTGTGTTAATGTCTAACCTCAGTCGATTCATCATCTTGCACACTCCTTCATCGATTGTCTGAGTTCGATTAATGTCTCATATCTGACGTATATTGGACTCCACTGATCACGGTAGTGGTCTAGCTTAGATTGACTCGTGAATTCAACTCTGAAAATACTACGATATTCACAAATCCCCCAAGTTTTAAAGGCATTATACTTAGTAGACAATAATGGTAAATCAAATAACATACTAGCAGTTTTGTAAATATAATTATTAAAATACGATTTCTATTAAAATAAACAAACAAACAAAATAAGTGATATGAGTGTATTTTGTTCAATCCTATAGAATTCACCCAATGATTTCGAAATTGTTCTATATTAACATCAATGATGTAAGTTATTAGTAGAAGCCTGCTTCTGTTTGGGCTTCTGGACAATATCCGAACCCTCACACGAACTAAATGACTTGTATGGTGCATATCTATTTGGTGCCTTCTTGTACCAATTTTTATCTGTGGACTGTACTTCATTGGTCATGGCTTCAGTTTTGTAAATTGTTGAACACTTTTTTCCCCGCAGTGAACACATATTCCCTTAGTTAATGAAAGTTTTATGGGTTGTTTGTTTCAACTTGTATTAATTTAACTATTATTACTTATTATTTAACATCATAGATCGACTTCTTTATATAATCACTAAATAGCACAAATTACTAGACAGCTCCTTCGTCCTAAGACAATACTTCTCAGTAGTGTGCATCGACGGGCTGATCAGGAATTAAACCTATGAACTTATGGGATTAAAGTGAACATTTAACTTTCAAGTCATACAGCTAGCAACCAATTTTTCATATTTATAACTTCACTTAATTCACCATGTGGTGTATGGTACTTATGTTGACAAATATAAATAGTGTGTAACACTAGTCGAAAGTGGAATGCATGGCAGCAAAGGCTAAGAAGATCAAGTCTAAGAAAACAAAAAAGAGGGTAGAAAAAAATTATGAAGTGGAAAAATCATACAGAATATGAAGGACAATTGATGGAAGATTTACAAATGAAGTCTTCGATGTATGGTTCTCATATTTTACCAAGACGTCCTGTAATCTTGTATTAAACAATAATTGGTTGTCCTCACTTGTGTTGTCGTTTACTATACATGTATTTTTGAAACCACACTTAAATTTGTTCTACCAAGTAAGATTTATATTCACATCAATGATCAAAATGTTTAAGACTTTCTTTATCCAAGAATATTTTTGATTATATACTTACTTACTTACTTACTTACGCCTGTTACTCCCAACGGAGCATAGGCCACTGGCCAGCATTCTCCAACCCACTCTGTACTGGGCCTTCTTTTTTAGTTTCATGCAATTATTGTCCATTTTTCTCATATCTGTCTCCATTTCTTGGCGTAATGTGTTCTTTGGTCTTCCTCATTTCCTTTGGCCTTCAGGATTACAAGTGAGGGCTTACCTTGTGACGCAGTTGGGTGCTTTCCTCAATATGTGTCCTATCCACTCCCAGAGCTTCTTCCAGATTTCTCCCTCCACTGGGATCTGGTTTGTTCTCTCCCACAGTAGGTTGTTGCTCATAGTGTCTGGCCAGCGGATCAGAAGTTTTTTGCGTAAACAGCTGTTAATAAACACTCGTATCTTCTGGATAATAGCTTTCGTAGTTCTTCAAGTTTCCACCCCTTACAGTAAAACTGTCTTTACATTTGTATTGAAAATCCTGACCTTGGTGTTGATTGACAGTTGTTTTGAGTTCCAGATGGTCTTCAGCTGTAAATATGCTGCTTTTGCTTCATATCTGCATCAGATTCACCGTGTTCACCAATGATGCTGCCCAAATATGTAAAGGTTTTTACATCTTCCAAATTTTCTCCATCAATTGTGATTGGATTGGTGCATGTTGTATTGTATTAGAGAATCTTTCTTTTAGCTTTGTGTACATTGAGACCTACTGCTACTGAGGTTGCCGCTACACTGGTTGTCTTCTCCGGCATTTGTTGTTGCGTGTGCTATAGAAGAGCCGGATCATCTGCAAGGTCTAAATCGTCCAACTTCATCCCATCTGTTCACTGTATCCCATGCTTGCCCCAGATGTTGATGTGTTCCTGATCCAGTCGATCACTAGGAGAAAGAGAAGAGGTAAGAGTAAGCAAACTTGCCTGATGCCCTTGTTTCCAAGCACCTCCAGGTTGTATCTCTCTATTTCTGCAGCAATTCGGAAGACTCCTGGTCTCCCACATTGTATTAGTATTTCATGTACCTAAATTAATGGTTGCTCTGGTTGTCAGAAGGGGCATCAGCCTCGTAACTTCTGAAGGATCTCGGCTTTCACCATGAAGAGTCATAACTCTTCTAAATGATGACCTTCTAACTCCCAAGACAGAGTTCAAATGGTTTGAATTATTCTTTCTGGTTAGCGTTTTTTTAGCGAGTCAGTTTTCTACGAGATGGGTTTGCCAACCCCATGCCCAACCCTCCTCCTTTATCCGGGCTTGGGACTGGCAGTAGCCTTAGAGTGGCTTCAGGCGGAGTTCTTGATTATATAAGTTATATAATATTCATAGTTGTATCTATGACTATTGAATATCAATATAAATGTAGACAAGATTTATAAAGTTTATTATTTATTAAGTGAGGTATGATAATTTACTTATTTTGAAATGATTTCGACCATAGTTTACACATAGCTTGTATTTATTTTACAGCTAAAGGCTTAAACTGACAATTAAAAGGGTAAGACATTTTGAAAAAGCTTTTATTTATGTGCCTCATTAACTACTTTAGGAAATGCTATAATGTTTACTTAACCCATTCGTCTTACACTCTAACCAGCTTTCTTATCTTTTTAGGATGACATCCATGACCTGTATACGAACTTGTTGGTTTATGGAACAAAGTTGCATGAGATTGAAAGTATTTAAAAGTTGACAATAAATAGAAACTGTTAATGAAGTTACTTAATACGACGCACGGCTAGTATACCCACTTAACAACAAAAACAGATTTCGTTTTAATCCTTATGTGGTACTCTTCAGGTTCTATGCAATCGAAAATCCAAAGCGATGTAGCACTGGGATTTCGTAATCTCGGATTAAGCATTGTCTACCTACAAACAGTCAATAAATTAACTCAAAGGTTTCTGAACATAACCGCAGGATGTTTAAGGGTATTCTAGGAAATGAGGAGAGGATGCTCTGATTAACGAGTTCAGGTTGGCTATGAACCTCAATCGAATAAAAACCGGAAACCATCACTGCCTTCTTATAATTCATTATGCAATAATGAAAACTTCAAAAATAAAATCTCAACTCAAAAGAGGCAAAATAACCTTACTACAGATAAGTAGCTGGCGCTAATGAAGCTTCCCAGCACTTACTTTTACTTAGAACTTCGAAAATCCGAAGTTACTTTTTGTCTGAACAGAAGTTTGGACATTTAGAGAACTGTAGCTGACAGATATATGTACTCTGCTTACAAGCATTAAGATGGCTAGCTTTGTTGATAACAAACAACAACATGAAAAACTTCATACAAATAGACCAATCCTTGCACGATAAAAAAGCAACAACTTCAGTTACGTCATGAAACCAGTGAAAATAGAAACAGAGTAGGACATCACACCAACAATGGCTTGTGAAAAACGTGGGACTCAAAATCTCTCAATTAAAGCGACCAAAGGTGTAAAATTCAAAAATTAAGAATGAGTAACCCTTTTTACATTTCCTACATGATATAATACGATCGTCGTCATTCAATATTTCTAAATTGTATACTTTAAAAGCGTTTCAAATATAAAATGACATATTGTTTGTTTGAATCTTCCCATTGATATTTAGGACTGCAAATGATCAGTTTCTATTAGCCTTAAGTCACAAGCATTATAAGCAAAGATGGATGGTGGCTAGCAGTGGGATCCAGGACACACGTTTCGTCCTATTTGAGACTTAAGGCAATATATAAACAATCCGTGCAGGATGCACATATGCCAATATGAGACTGATCAATTGCAGTCCTAATTATCAATTGAAAGATTCAAACAAACGATAAAAATCACTTTAAACTTCACTCCACTGCACAAGCTGGTGGCTATCAGGACTCAATAACTAAGTGAATAATGTGATGGCATTTGAAGCGAAAGGTACTGGTTTCGAGTTTTGGAGTGAACACCAACTCTGAGATGAAGGTATATCTGGATGAAGAGTCCCAAAGAGAACGGAACGGACGTCTTGAATTCCACTGCTAGCCACTATCCATTTTGCCTATAGTAAAATGACATGATCCCACGAGCGGAATCGTGGATGCGCACTGCTGAGGAATCTCACAATAGGACGAAATGGCCGTCCAGTGCTTCTAGGTTTTCGATGGTGGTCTAACATCATTCATTTCATGATCTCAATAAAAAATATAACATCCGATATTATATTTAATTTCATAAACGTTTTTTACTACTGTTCTTAATGGTGTATATTTAAATAAAGACTTGTGTATCCGATCAACATCTGGTATCATTTTTTTCATCTCCGTCACCCTCCAGCTGGCATATGGTTTCTTCTCTATAGTGGTAGGTCATTACCGATATTCTCTGCTCAGTGGATCTGGAGTATCTTACATAGACAGTTGTTGATTAGTACACATACTATACTATGCTATACTATATAGTATTCTAAGCAACAGTATTCTTCATCCGACCACACAAATCATTTGACTAATCTGACGTCATCAATTCTTTTCATTCCAAGTCACATCGGAATTTACCATTTGGTGTTTCATGATACAATCTGTATGTGGATTATTGTGATATTAGTCTAAAAAGGGCTGATAGGGATTCATCGAAATATAAATTTTTTTTCAACCCCGAATATCATCACAGTTGCCAGTTAAGTAATATGAAAATGCAAATGAGATATGAAAAATTCTCTCATAGATAAAGTTACTGACTACACACCAATCTTTTCTAAGTCTTGATCATAGTAATGTTTTATGTATATATGATTCGTGTCTTTTTGATCAATGTTTATTTCTAAAATAGATGAAATGTGGTTAGCAGAGAAATCTAAGATGCAAGTATTGTCATATTTAGGACTCATTACTTAAATGTACCTTGATTTCAGCATTAATGTTAATACTGGAACTCGAACCCATTATCTTTAGTTTCAGGTACCTACTCATTATTCACCGAGCTTCTAAGTTCAGAAAGTTACTAGTCAGTTCAATTGAGATTCTGCTTTATCATTATTATAAATGGTTTGAATTATCCCATTGTCGATATTCTCTACTAAATTTTGATCAGTCTTGCGCTTTCCAAGTGTAAGGTACTGGGTTCAAGTGTACCTCAACACTGAAACTTTGGAAATTACGACCACCATCACAAACATGGTACAGGTACAAATAAACAACTATCTATGTAAAATACTCCAGATTCACTGAGCAGAGAATATCACTAATAACTTACCAGGGTAAAGAATAAACCACGTGCCAGTTGATGGGAGGATATATGGAAAAAAGATACCGGATGTTGATCGGATGCACTTTACGGGAAATCATCAAAGTACATCTTAAGAAAAACCTTGAATCGGTACCGTCAAGGAACAGAAAAAAGAACACATTTGGTTGCGAATTGGAATCAGAAATTAAGATCATGAATATCACTTGTGAACAAATGGAGAGGACAACCCAGGAAAGAGCTGACTGATGATCCCTAGTTGGAAATCTATGTTCTAAAAGGTGAAATAGGCTTAGGTAAGTAAATAAATAGGTCAGTAAGTAATTAGGAAAGTAAGTAAGTAAGTATGTAAATAGTTGAATCAGTATTCAAAAATTCGTTTTACTACCAGATATGAAAGTAAATTATAATAACTGATCAGTATTATGCGTTTTCAATGATCTTTTGCGTTTACTTAAATAAATTATTACGATACATTTATCTAATTATAGTATTTACCATCTTGAATTGTACAACTTGATTCAGTCTTTGTTGTTATTGTAATCATCATCATCATCATCATCATCATCATCATCATCATCATCATCATCATCATCATCATCATCATCATCATCATCATCATCATCATCATCATCATCATCATCATCATCATCATCATCATCATCATCATCATCATCATCATCATCATCATCATCATCATCATCATCATCATCATCATCATCATCATCATCATCATCATCATCATCATCATCATCATCATCATCATCATCATCATCATCATCATCATCATCATCATCATCATCATCATCATCATTGGTAACATTCCTTTAAATCATAAAAATGAGCAAATATGATTGATCATTCTATTGATTTTTTTTATCTAATTTCATGTTGAAATTTCAATATTTAAGAAAGCTAAACAGTGGATCAGATATACATATTTGATTGACATTGTGTAGTATTTTGTATCATATGACTGATACATATTTTAGCAACTTGTGAATGACCACTGTTAGTGTAATGTCCTAGTCTATGTATAATAGGAGGCGAATAACAAGAATTTCAATAAGATAATGACCACGAATGACAGTAATGGTAATGACCAATGATCAAAGTATATTTACAGTCAATATGAGTATATGTATGTGTACATTTTCGGGTATATATGGTGAATAGAATTTTTATCAGATGATAAAATCAATAAGGTATCATAATATTATAACTAAATTGAGTTACTTATGAGATCATAACAATACACAAATAATATTCTAAACTGTGTTGCATTAACTAATTATTTCCTGAGTAAACAGTTAATGATTATTATTAGAAAGAGTTTTATGGAGATTTTAGCAATTTTATAGTCGAATTCATGAGTCAATCGAAGCTAGATCACCATGGAAAACTTAGAAGTACTGAACGGCGGTTTCGTCCTATTGTCAAACTTCCCCGGCAGTACGCATCCACGATCCGGCCCCGCGAGATTCGAATCCAGAACTTATCGGTCTCGCGTGCGAACGCTCAACCTCTAGACCACTGAACAGTCATCCATTGGTGTTAATGTACAACTTCAACCAATCCACGAAGTTGCACCACCGTCCACCATTGTTATCAGTGAGTTACGATCTCACAACAGACCCAGATGAATTCCACTGGTGGATGCGCACTACTGAGGAATCCAACAATAGAACGAAATGGCCATCCAGTGCGTCTAGGCTTCCAGTGGTAGTCTAACATCAATCAATTCATGATCTCAATCAAAAATCACTATGGTAATCAGTATGTTTACGTATAATTAGATAATATGTTATTAGTTGAAATCTAACCAAGGTAATTAGTCAAACGGTTTTTTGTCATGACTTGATCTAAACGAGTGGGACTAGTGAAAACCAGATATCATCGGGGTAGATTCTTTGTGTTGGTGTCACTATTTCAAAACAAGCTGGTCCAACAGAATAGTTAATTTAGTGAATACAAAAAAGGCGAGTTACATTCTTCTTCTGATGTATTAAATTGAGTATCAAGTAAGAAGGGTTGAAATGATTGTTTACGAGACAGAACATAAAACTCTTTCCTTGTCTACTATGAATATTAAACAATAAATTAATCTATAATATTATCTATCACTATAAGCAAAGATGGATAGTGGCTAGCAGTGGAATCCAGTTTGATGCGCGTTTCGTCCTGTTTGGGACTCGTCATCCGGAAGTACTTACATCTCAGAGTTGATGCTCACTTTGGGACTCGAACCAATTACCGTTCGCTTCAATGCTTGTGTATTAAGGCAATACGCACAGTATGCACATATACCAATATGAGAATGATCAATTGCAGTCTTAATCATCAATGGGAAGATTCAAGTAAATCAGTACAAAGTAAATTATCTATCACTGTGTAAAATAGTTTGTCAACACTCCAAAAGTTCTGCTTACCATCTCTAAATTAAGCAAACTATTGGAAATATTAATGTACAATTAATTAGTTTCCAAAAGTTCAGTGGGTGAGATTTTATTCATACGAATGACTAACTAAATAAATTCTGGAGAATCTAGGGAAAACTTCTGTTTGGTAGAATTGAAAAGTAAGATAAATATCATTGATAGCATGTAATAATTGTCGTGTATTAGTCACATCAAAAATTAATTCGAATTAAAAATGTTGATAATTACATTTCGAATTAATAATCCAAAGGTGATAGGATCATCATTCGACTCGAAGAACTTGATTTGAATCCACGGTGAAGTTATGGATATGCACCCTTTGAAGAATTATAAACCAACACAAAACATCTACCCTGATGATATCTGGTTTTCACTAGTCCCACTCGTTTAGATCAAGTCATGACAAAAAACCGTTTGACTAATTACCTTGGTTAGATTTCAACTAATAACATATTATCTAATCATACGTAAACATACTGATTGCCATAGTGATTTTTGAGTGAGATCATGAACTGATTGATGTTAGACTACCACTGGAAACCTAGACGCACTGGATGGTCATTTCGTTCTATTGTTGGACTCCTCACCAGTGCGCATTCACGACCCCGCTCGTGCGATTCGAACCCAGGACCTATCAGTCGCGCACGTAAGCGCTTGACCTCTACACTACTCAGCCGGCTGGTATCCACTGGTGTTAATGTTCAACTTCAACCAATCCACGAAATTGAGTGATACATCCACCATTATCTTCAGTGAGTTACTATCTCACAACAGACCTGGTTGAACTCCACTGGTCACTGCTTCTCACTAGAACTCCAGGAAATACCTCTTGGAGACCGTTACGAGTGAGCATGTAGAGGCCAATTTCCGCAATATCTGACTCCAATAAATAGTATCAATATTTGTTCTTGCTTTATTTAAATTCATAAAGGGAACTAATTGCATGAACTAGTATCCCGTTAACTGAATATTTAATGCAGACTAAATCTCCTAGTAGAATTATGGATTTACTCAAGATTATTCAAAAGCGGGAACATCAGTTATAGAGATAGTTTATTGTTAAAGAATGGCAAAATCCGCAAGCAAGCACACAGGGAAACTAAGAGTGTGTGTATGTGTGCGAGTCTGATTGAGCATATGTCTGAACATCAATTTTAAATCTATTCTCTCATTGGTTGTAGTACACAAACAATCAATAATTTATCCATACTTGATTAACACTCATAAATATATATGGATTTTTAACAATCACACACACACTCTTGGTTTCCCTGTGTGCTTGCTTCGTGTACACTTGCGGATTTTACCATTCTTTAACAATAAACTATCTCTATAACTGGTGCTGAGGTTTTTGAATAATCTCGAGTAAATCCATAGTTCTACTAGGAGATTTAGTCTGCATTTAATACTCAGTTAAGGGGATACTATTTATTGGAGTCAGATCTAGAGGAAATTAGCCTGTACAAACTTGGTGAGCCGCATTTAGAACCCGCACCATTTCTCTACAAA
The DNA here is from genome assembly GCA_946903255.1 of Schistosoma spindalis. Taxonomy (NCBI): domain Eukaryota; kingdom Metazoa; phylum Platyhelminthes; class Trematoda; order Strigeidida; family Schistosomatidae; genus Schistosoma; species Schistosoma spindalis. Next base: position 7,951,176 of record OX336420.1, read on the forward strand.
GTCTGCCGCACATTCTCCAATCATTTACATTGGAATTACTATTACGATTATTAACAATTCTTTGAGAGTCATAATAAATTTACTCACAACATTGTTCCTTTGAAATTATTGCTGTATATTCGCACATTTAAACCCAAAGTGACAGTTTTTATTCGTTGAGTCTCATATATATTTCTTGTTGTTATTTTTGATTTCCTCATATTGTATATTTCGATCCTCAGCTTATTATTATTGTTATTGTTATTATTTCTTCGTATCATGTCACTAGACAATTCGTTAAGCCTTTCAACTAAGTCTACTTCCATGGGTGCCATCTCTGTACCTTTACCTGTCTTTAATCCTCAAAAGGCTGAACTCTAGTTTGCACGCTTAGGAAGCTTTTTTGTTGCAAACAGAATCACAAGTCAGAACACGAAATTTAGTTACGCAAACTCATTGCTGCCAGACGACGTTATCGAACAAGTGCCTGACGTTATTTTCAAGCCGGACTAAGACTCGCCATACGATTGCCTAAAAAGAGAGGTCATTCGTGTTACATCTCTCACCGACCAGCAAACAAATGATCAACTTTTAGCTAATGTAGAGCTAGGTAACAGTACACCATCTCAATTAAAACGCCACATGACAAATTTATTAGGGAATCGTATAGTAGATCAACGTCCACTATATCAATTGTGGTTAAGATATCTCCCGCAAAACATCAAACAGATTCTAGCGATTGGGGACGAAGATATTGATTTTGATAGGCTAGCGGACATAGCTGATAGGATTTACGAGTGGACTGGGGCTCACGCCGTATCGCACATACAATCAAACTCAACTGACAAGATCACTGAGTTTTAACGAACAGTCGACGTCCTCACTAAACAGACAGCCCAACTCCAATTTTTGAATGCCTCCCACTGCAAGTGTAAAGGAAGGTTCATGAGCTGTACACGTCGTAGTTCAAGCACTACCGGACATAATATTTGTTGGTACCATAGAACGTATGGTAAACAAGCCAAAAAGTGTACTCCTCCCTGTAACAAGCACACAGAAAAGGGAACGTCAAGGCCGACGTTTAGTGACGACTGTAGTCGCTGGCTAAAACTCTCAAGACAGTCGTTTGTTATATGTCACAGGAAAAATTACCGGAACACAGTTTTTAGTCGACACCGGGGCAGAGGTTAGTGTAGTACCACCTACTACACTTGGGAAAAACACACCTGACCCTAAACTAAAACTGCAAGCCGCGAATATATCTGAGATCAAGACATACGGTAAAAGGCAGTTACATTTAAATTTCGGGCCCAAATCCAATTTTTCATGGAGCTTCATCGTAGCTGACGTCCCTATAATCGGCATTGACTTTCTGCAAGTCCATAACATACTGGTAGACGTTAGAAACCGGAAACTTATCTTTGCCGATCATAGCAGTGAAATTAGAGAAATTATATCTAATGAGACTTCCATAGATTTATTAGTCAAACCTCACCACGAAAATAACAAATACATCAATTTACATAATCAGTTCCCGGACTTATTACGACCGAGTGTCAAACGTGACAAACCGACACATACTGTCTTACATCACATAAAGACAGAGGGTCCACCAGTGTTCACACATCCAAGACTCCCTGACCCATCTCGTCTGGCTCTCGTAAAGAACGAATTTAACAAAATGATAGAGTTGGGTATCATACGTCCTTCCGATAATCCGTGGGCATCACCACTCCATATGGTACTTTCTCATTCCCTGATATAGACTGTCAAGACATGGCAAAACGTCAAAAGCTCGATAGGAAGCTACAAAAACTTTTGTAGTCTAAGGAAACGAAACTATTATTCCAAAACATCCCCATAAACAACAAGGACACCTTAACCTGTGATACCTCAACAGTTAAAACTCGCCCCTTTGTACCTTGTGACATGAGACGAAACATTTTTGAGAAATTACACAACATATCTCATCCAGGTATAAAAGCCACTGTAAAGCTTATCTCAGATAGGTTTGTATGGCCAAACATAAACAAAGATGTACGAAAATGGTCACGGAAATGCATCCGATGTCAGAAGTCAAAATTACATAGGCACATCATACCTCCTACAGGAATTTTTTCCACCGCTAGCGCTAGGTTCGACCACATTCATATCGACATCGTTGGACCATTACCAATTTCCGGTGGTTACACGCATATACTAACATGCATAGATAGATTCACGAGATGGCCCATAGCCGTCCTTTTAAAAGACAAGTCGGTATCAACAATGGCGAAAACCCTAGTGAAACACTGGATTACAAACTTCGGCGTCCCTACAACAATTACGACCGACCGTGGAGCTCAGTTTGAAAGCAAACTATTTCAGCAAATTACAAATACTTTCGGTATAAAGAGGATTAGAACCACTACTTACCATCCGACTGGTAATGGAATGATAGAAAGGTTCCACAGACAGTTAAAAGCCTCCTTGACGGTGGCAAGGGGAGATTAAAAATGGGATGTCAAGCTTCGATTGATACTATTAGGCATTCGCTCAACTATCTAGCAAGACATCTGTTGTTGCGCTGCTGAGTTGGTTTATGGAACAACGTTACGTTTGTCTGGTGAATTTTTTGACCGTGCAACAGGTATTCCAGCAGATCTAACCAACTACGTGCAACAATTAAAACAGCGGATGGAATCCGTCAGGTCCATCGAACCACGAACCCCAAAGATAAGGTCATTCGTACCCAATGAACTAGACGAATGCTCACATGAATTCGTCAGAAATGATAGAATACGACAGCCGTTACAGACTCCTTACGACGGCCCTTTTAAAATCATCCGAAAGGACAGTAAAACGGTCACAGGAGAAAGAGCAGGTAAACATGATACTGTTAGCATAGACAGAATAAAACCAACGTTTTTAGAGTACACTGAAAAACAGACAACGGTAAAACCGTCGAAACCCGCAGCAGAGCAAGCACCATACAAACTACCTGCAACAAACAATACTTCACATCGAAGTTCAGTAGCAACAGAAACTACGACAAGATCAAGAAGAAGAGTACACTGGTCAGATAGGTATGTAGCAACCATCATATTTATCTATACCAAATCCTGAGATTGTTCTTATAACACGAAAATCTCTATTTTCATTACTATTTTTTTATTGGCTCCATGGATCTTCATTATGCTTACATTTTAACTTTATGCAATTCTTTGATGTTAAATATACATTTATATATTCAGGATATAAAACGTTTCAACACATACAAGCTGGCATTACAACTTAACACTTACTCATCATCATATCAAGTTGTACATTTATTTTAAAAACAATTTCATTTTTTTTTATCTCTTTGTCGAACATAGATGTTAATAAAAATATTATTTTTTGTAAATAAAAACATCAGCGGGATACTATTTATTAGAGTCAGATATAGGGGAAATTAGCCTGTACAAACTTGGTGAGCCACATTTAGAACCCACACTATTTCTCTACAAGCATATGTTGATTAGTATCAGAAGGAGTTTTGTGGAGATTGTAGTAATTTCAATAGTTGAGATCATGAGTCAATTAAAGCTGGATCACTATGGAAAATCTGGAAACACTGGACGTCCGCTCCATCGTGGATGTGCACTACTGAAGAGTTCCACAATAGAATGAAACGGCCGTTCACTGTTTCTAGGTTTTCTATGGTGGTCTAGCTTCAATAGACTCATGAATTCAACAATAAAATTATTAAAATCTTTACAAAACCTTTTCTGATAATTAACCATTTATTTATCATGTTTATTATTCATTATATAATCAACACAACTGATATAAATCATATGAAATTAAAAGTCTGTTTGCGTTAAATTACTTTTACATACTCTTGATGTTCAATTATTCAATAGGATAAATTTGTTTTACATCATTTCGCTTCTTTTCTTTCTACCGAGACTATGATTAAATTGACACAAGAAAAGTTAGGAAAAATAAAGTAATTCAAACTATTTGTAACAGTTGGTAATATTCAGTCAGTTGTTAATTGTTTGTATGTGATAGACGTATGTATAATAAGTACATATTACCGTGCTCACTCACTCACTCACCCCCTCACTCACTTACTCACTTACTTAATTACTTCCCTACTTACTTACTGTCTCACTTACTTACTTACACACGTTCCTACTCATTTGAAGATGTTCTCGTGTCTGACTATTGTGAATTGTTCACTTATTTTATTAAATTTTTCATTATAAATCTTCTAAAGAAAAAAAGATAAAGTCGGATTTTTGTTGCTAATTTTTCTTTTTTCTTTTTTTTTTGGAAAAAAAATAAATATGATAGACAAACATTATAACACACATAGAGACATAGACAAAATGAACTTGACAACAATAATGATAAATACTAAGAGTAATCAACATTAAAATGGTAGATAAGATGAAGCATAAGGAAATGTCTAAAAATGTATTATTATTATTATAGAGAACAAAAGATGAAAAATTGACGCCAAAAATAAATGCAAATTCAAAACTGAACCACAATTTTAACATGTCACTTTAATTGTTTTCTTTATGTTTTCTTTTAAAGAAAAAAATGGAAAAAAAAAAGAAGAAAAGAGATTAGTCTCTTTTTCATTTAACTTATTATTCATAAACTGCCAACTGTATATAGAGTGAAAAAGAGAAAGAAATAAAGAAACGGGAGGGGGGAGAAGGGAGCAAGGAAACGACAACAAACAAACAAACAAATTGTATAAATTAAAACATACTCTTATGATAGGATAGTCAATTTCTCATGTTCATTTTTGTTGTAGTTAAGTTATTAATGGTTATTATATTGTGTATGATAATGTTACTTATTATAATCCTAATAAGAATGGTTAAAGAAAAAAAAACTCATCAGAATAATAACAGTAGTTATATTAGTAATTAGTAGTATTAATACTGGTTGTTTTAGTGGTTCTATTACTTTCTAATTGTTACAAGTTTGAGAAGAATTCTTGTTCTTTTGTCTATTTGAGTAATGCAAACATACACACATGCACATATGTATATATATACGCATAAGTAAAATTCAACAGGCGCCATTTTGTCGGTTAATTTAACATTATTATTATTACTACTACTACTACTATTACTACTACTGATATAGTTGTTATTGTTGTTGTGGTAAAACGTCTAATATTGTTAATTTATCTCCTTATTAAATATTAGTCTTGTTTAAATAAATTGCGCTAATTATTATTATTATTATTTTCATCACCGATTTTTGTATTTATCATTTGTTTGTTAGCCTAGTTACTTACTTTCACTGTCTTCATACTCTTTCTCCATATCACTCTATTTTAACTTGTTCTTCCTGGTTCAAACGCTTTATTGCTCTCTCTCTCTCTCTCTGTCTTTATACCTCGCTTTCTCCTACCCTTTCATTTTCTTTCTCTCTGGCTCTTTTTTTGTATTTAGCTCCTTCCTTACATTTTTAACCAAGTATATATAGAGATGATTTCAATGTCATGTTCTGTTTGTTAATTCACTTAAAATTGTATTTTTAAGTCGTGATAAATGGTGGATGATAGTAGTGATAATTTTTACATATATATATATGTCTGTAAAATGTGTACCAGTGTAATGTATTTCTCATTATGGTTGAATGGTTTGTTTGTATTTTTTTAAAAAAAGAAAAAAAATACCGTACATAGTCGTATAGTCATGTTGTAACAAGGTGGTTACTGAGTATAAATGTACCATGTAACTCTATATTGTTTGTTCATTTATACATTTACTGTTATTTGAGTATAGACTAAATATATGCATGGATATATATATATGCCATTGTTAGAAATAATATTACTTACTAGCCATTGTCTAATTTAATAGTAAATTTAAGTAGTATTTATTGAGACTAGTGAAATCAAAGTCACTTTCCAGACTAAAAGAAAAACAAAGTAGATATTGTTACTTTATTCAATATATATTAGACAAATTTACTTACAGTATGATAGGATATCATCTATATTTGTATCAAAACTGTATTGTACAACTGTAATCTTTACAGACTCAACTCTCACTCTCCCCCCTCTCTCTCTTCTTCTCTATTCAATTACCATCCTTCCACTCCCCCCACTATATATTTCTTTATATCAAAAAAAAATTAGCGACTATATATTAGGAAAATACGGGTATTTCCGTTGTATCTAGTTATTTTCTTTCTTTTTTTTTACGCTTAAACACGAATTCTTTTTTTTTTTCAGTTGTTTTACTTAATTAAATATTATCTAGTTAATTATTGTCTGAAATATTTTATCAACATGAAATGTACATGTTTTTCTTTTCTCTTGTAATAAAAGAATTAATGTTCAGTTGATAATTTGCTACTACTACTACTACTACTACTACTACTTATAAATTTCAGTAACTCCACCTGTAGCTCTACTAAAGTTATTGCTGGTTCAATGCCAGGGTAAAGAAAGAGGGTTAGGCATGGTGGGGTTAACGACTCCAACTCGTAGAAAAAATCTAACTCGCTAGGAAAGAAAAACGCTTACCAGGGAAAAAAAAATAGTTGGTGAGCGGTCTATACTCCTCCACGAGAAGTAACAGACGTAAGTATGAATTTCAGTAGTATATATTATGTACAAAGATTCTTATTTAAATATAATTTACGTTCCAGACTTCAATTTTTTTTATACTCCATTGTTATAAAAGGATTTATAAAGATTGTTAAATTTCTTATTTTCTATAATAAATTGATCTTATTGAGGAAACTATTAAAAATCAAGAAACATTAGACAGTTATGTCATTCTAGTATTAGATTCTTTAACAATGAAGCTTTATGATTATACTAGGGATTAGATTTATAAGCTTCAGTTCATATTATAACTATATAATATTTGAATGATAGAGTTACCTTCCAATTGTTTATATTGATTAAATTTACAAAATGTAATCTATTGGATGCCTATTTAATTCTTCCAATGCTACTTAATATTCACTGGTTTTCTTACGAAGATAAATTTATACTAGAAATTATGAATTTAATAGTTGAAATCATGAGTCCATTGAAGTTAGATCATCTTGAAAGGTCATTTCGTCCTATTATGGGACTTCTCAACAGTGTGCATTGATGATCCCATCCCGTTGGATTCGAACTCAGGACCTATCGGTTTTGCGAGTAAGTGTGAGCTAATAGTCGATTTTTTTTTTTAATTTTAATAATTCAATGTATTTATTTTAAAACATATGATTAGATAATTCTTATTAACCATTTAATCTTAAGGTCAATCAATGTATGTATTGTATTATTAGTTATGTAAATATGTTTATCATTAGTGATATAATAGTAGTTAACAGCTTGGTCAATTTACACCAATGTATTTCTTTATATTATGATGTTTCAGTCTTCATTGTATCTACCTAAAGCTATGGAATTAAATAATGTCACATACACTTTTAATTTCAAAAGAATATAGATATCTCAAATAAGTCAAGTCTTATGATTTCTTGTAGTTTGTATTAAGGATTGTGATTAATCAATTTCTCGCGTTCGCACGCGACTGAAGGCCCTGAGTTCGAATCTCGTGAGCGAGATCGTGGATGCGAACTGTTGAGGAGTTTCACAATAGGATGAAATGACCTTTTAGTGCTTCCAGGTCTCCAACGGTGGTCTAACATCAATCATTTCATTATCTCAATCAAAATTTCATTTGATGCTTTTTGAAGGACTCATTAATAAGATGTAACTATATACTGGTTTTGATATTTAAACGAATACCTTCAGATTAAATGAACATGTTATTAACTATTCAGATTCAGCAGTTCAATTTGATAACATGTTGAGCGTTTAAATTAAAAGGTATTGGATTTAAGTTACAATATGGATATCTTAACAATGAGATGTGACAGGTACGTAGAACTAACAAGTTTCAAGTAAGACAAACTACATCTATATCAAGTACAATAGGTGCAGCTCAGACCTCTGCTTATTAATTTTATAATGGTTGACATTGTTTAGAATCCATAGCGAATATAATATAATATATGTCTTATTGATGAATGTAGCAAATATGAAACTTCATTTGAAGGATTATCATTTCAAATAATCATTTCGAAAAAATTCACATCCAAAATAATTACATTCTGATCATTATATTCACTTCGTATTGTTTACTTGTATCTTCCCATTGTTATTTCGAACTGCAATTGATCAGTCTCTTGTTGACATGTGTGCATAATGCACATGTAAACAACACCAAGTGAATCTAACTTCACCCCATTGCACAAACAGGTGGCTATCAGGACTCAGTAGTTAAGTAGATAACGTGATGACGTTTGAAGTGGACGGTATTGGGTTCGAGTCCCAGAGTAAACATCAACTCTGAAATCCTGGTACATCCAGCTGACGAGTCCCAAATAGGACGAAACGCGCGTCAAACTGGATTCCACTGCTAGCTACTATCCATTTTTGCTTATTCTGATCATTAATTACATGGTTTACTGGTTAGATTGTAACTTGATCAATATAATTCTGTTAGTATTATAAACTAGATAAAGATTATATAAATTACTTACATTCTATTCAGTATCCATTTTATGTTATGAATATCAAATACTTTCATTATTTAGATTCATTTATCCTACTATAAATAGCAATTAAATTATTTCAATATTGATACTGATTTTGACAGTTTTTAACGAATCCAAGTAGCTGAAAGAGTATAGTCAATTATTTCACTTGGTATATTATCACATATTTGAAACTCTTTTCACTATTGGATCAGTCAACCAGTTTAGTAAGTACACCTTGATACATTCTGTGTAATCAATTGAATAGTCTATCATTTCTTATTGATATTATTTTATCCCATATTCACCAATAGTTTAATTAACAAACATTGTTTAAATAAAAATGCATTAAAAAGGTTTAGGATCATTATGGTTAATATATTCTAACAGGTGATTAGTAGTAAAATCTAGGAGGTCACTCTAATCTTATTGAGAATTTGTCAGTGATATATATCTGCCATATTGAATTGTTATTATTCCCAATGAGACAACGTGTACGTAATGTATTCATAGCAACTGAGATTGATCAGTTTAACTTTTGAATACGACCAAAGCAGAGATTTTACTAGACTCTAACATTGGTTTATACTTAAAGAGTTTGACCAAAAATGATATGGTTTAAACAAAATGACTAATTGAGCTAAGATGCCTTTATATTATGAACCTGGTATTAAATAATACAAAGGATTATTTAATATTTAGTTCACTTAACGACAATAATTTCTACAAACACATTCCTAGCATATGGTGAAACTACTAAGTTTAATTGAAATTAGATGTAGGGTGAATCACAGAGTGACCTTAAAAAACTGTTTAAAATCAAGAAATACTAAGCAGTTTTTTTCATTTCTTCAATGAGAAAATCAATTCATGATTGAAGTTATAAATGTAAGTCATTGAATGCCAACTCGTTAATCTAAATTTCAAGTGCTCATAGTGAGAATTAAAGGTTCTAGTTCCAATTCCAAATGAGGTCGTGGATGTTCATTAGTGAGTAGACTCATGCTAAAAACAAAAAAAGATGTCTAAGTTTCCAATTGTTGTTTGATTAGGTTTACATCGTGAGATAAATTAAAAAATTCAGCTTGTCTTCTCTGACTGTTGTACTCATCCATATTAAAGAATTCTTCACTTCTTTTATAGTCAATAACTTCTTTCTAAGATTCTACAATTGGTAATCTGTTTGATGATGTATTTTACATGATTATCGTCGTCGTCATTAGTAGCAGTAGTAGTAGTAGTAGTAGTAGTAGTAATAGTAGTTATTGTTGTAGTAGTGGTATCAGTAGTGTAATTAAAATTGTTTTATCCTATTCTAGTACTCGTCGATTGTAATCACTCTAATATTGTTCTTATCATTTATTTTTTTGTTGGTGTTTCTTTATCATCAGTATATGATTATAGAGATTGTTGAATCTGAATTGATATCATGAATGGATCAATGTTAGACCAATACTGAAAACCTATAAGCACTGGATGGTCATTTCATCCTAATATGGGACTCTTCAACAGTGTTTATCTACCATCCCGCATATATCAATCGAACCCAGGACCTTCAGTGTCACGTGCAAATGCCTTAACCTTAAGACCAATGAGCTGTCATCCAACAGTGTTAATATCTAACTTCGAATTCTTTGTTAATTAATAAATATGAGTTTACGAGAAGTATGTGTTATTAAGTAGCATATTCATTTGATTTGTAACAGAAGTAGTAGTAATATTCATCATAGATACAAAAAGGAGGACAGAATAGAAAAGGAAAGTGTCATACTAACATTATATAAAATATATTTATATACATATATATATAACAATTTATAGTATTACTCTTTATACGACAGAATGTCATACATTCGACAGTTATACGGTTACATATATATAATCATATGATTTTCTCCATATAACTGTGAAGTTTATAAATGTATAATGAGTATTATATCACTTTTCTAATATAATCTTATTATAAGACATAGAAAATCATGAAGTTTTCACAATCCTTCTAGAGCAACAACAACATCATTAGAATAAACTTTATATTAAAGTAAACGGGAAGATTTTTTCCATAAAATGACTAGTAGGTTATTCTGTCGATTAATAAGAGAAATCATTCTACTAAGTTACAAATTCTCATCACAATATCGAGATGTTAGTACTTCATGAGGTTAATGATGATATTCGTTAAGTGTTGATTGATATTGATTAGAGAATCATTGAAGGTTGAACTTTTTGTTGTTGTTGTTTTAATTTGAAACTTTTTCTTTAAGTATCCCAATGAACTAGCAGTTTAGCCTGTGAGAATCATTAAATCAGAAGGGGTTTTGTGGTAATTTCAATAGTTGAGATCATGAGTCAATCGAGTTTAGACTACCAAGGAAAACCTGGAAGCACTGGATGGCGGTTTCGTCCTAGTATGGAACTCCTCAACAGTGCTCAACCACGAGTTCTTGTGAGAAGCTGTGATCAGTTGAGTTCAACTGGATCTGTTGTGAGACAGTAACTCACTGAAGATAATGGTGGATGTACCACTCAATTTTGTGGATTAGTTGAAGTTAGACATTAACACCGTTGGTTGCCGGCCAGCTCAGTGATGTATGGGTTAAGTGCTAGCGCGCGAGACTGATAGGCCTGGGTTCGAATGTCGCGGATGCGCACCGCTTAGATGTCCCACAATAGAACGAAACGGCCTTCCATTGCTTCCAGGTTTTTCATAATGGTTTAGCTTCAATTCACGCATGATCTCAACTACTGAAAAAATCATTAAGTCGCAAAAGAACACCGAATTAGTTTTCTATAGTGATTTACATGTTTTGTTAATTTGCTAAAGATTTGTCACTAAAAAAAGTTTAGAATGAAAGGAACTAAGACAGTTCCATATTAAATGAATTAAAGTTGAAAAGTTAGACAATCGGATTCAAACCTGATGGTTCACAATATCAGTTATAATCTTCGTAAAACACTGACTAGCTTATTATACGGTAGAGAGAGAGAGAGAAGATAGTTGAAAATCCTTATCGTAGAAGCTAACGAATAAATGCAAAAAGTTATCCACTTACGTGTATGTAAATGATGCTGGAATGGTCCAGATAGGGGCATGTGAGCGGAAAACTTAACCAAATAAATAACTCATAATAAATCCCTTACATTTAGATTTTCTACTTACCTTTTGATATTGTGAGGACAAAGAGATTACTTTGATCTTACGGCAACATGTATTATATCCAGATTTTACTTGATATTATCATTTCGCTCTGCTAGAAAATAGTTGACATGGTTGAACTTTACTGGTCAAGACTACTTGCTAGAACTCCGTAAATTTCCTCTTGATGCTAGTCACAACGGGACTGTATAAATCGTTAAATTTCATTAAAATCACAAACCAACCAAGGTTAGACCACCACTGAAAACTAGAATCAGAAGTCTTGGGTTTGACTCATCCGTGCAGATTCGTAGATGTGTACGGTTGAGGATTCTCATACAAGAGCGGAACGACCGTTCAATGATTCTAAGACTTAGATCGTCTCATGATTTCAATGGGATTCTAGTGTAGGATGGAAATCATTCTCATTGTAAAATATACTTGATGAGGAACGAAAAAAATATTGTCGTTAGCGAAATTCTGATATTTATTTAAGTTGCTAATGAGTTAAATTATATTCACTTCCTGTCTTGTTTCCTATTATGAACTAACCAATATAGAAATATTTTCCTGATAATTCTAATACGAGTTAAATTTTAGTGAAGTCAATTACTTAGATTTATTTCATAGTCCTAACTAACGGAGTTCAGACATTTCGGGTATATGTCATTTATCCATGAATGGCGTAGGAGGATGATTGTGATATATACTACTTATACAGATAAATACAAGTAGTATGTCTCAAGAATTGGAAGTAGAATTCCTAATGACATAAAAGAAACATGAAGAAAAGAAAAAAATAAAAGCAGTTTGTGTAGCAACAGTAATGGAAGAACCAAGAATTTTGTAAAAGATAATTCAAGGATGATGTACAAATGGTGTATTCAATATTTTTGCTATCATAGTTCACAAACACAGTGTGTAAGTTTGTTTAATATGTTAAATTGATTTATTCTATCTGAGTTTCCGTAAATTACATGATTACTTAATATTGTAGATTGATGAAAGTCCTAAATGTAAACAATTAGATACTAGTTAAATGGTTTAGAATTTATGTACTAGTCACTAGATCTACAATAAATTCATAGATGCAAACTGCTGAGGATTTCCATGTTGAGACAGAACAAAAATTTTCATGTTTCTTAATTCTTAATGATTGTCTAATCAAGATCAGTTTGTAATGTAAACCATGAATTTCAGTAAACTCCATTTTGACATGATGTCTGGACTACATGCAAACATACTCACTTGTACACTTATACACATACATACATGCTTGCCTTTAATTACACCTAAACTTACTCATAATTCATTTTACTCTAAAGTATCTAACTGATATAATTTCATTATTATTACTATAATACATAGTAATAGATATATACATACATAAGGCGACATTTATCATCAGTAAATTATCTACTTCATTTATACAACAATTGACCATATTTACGTTTTAAAGTTTGACAAGTTCAACTTGAATTTGACGCCAGCTGAATGAAAAAAAAGATAGAAAATAATAACAGTAATAATGAAAACTGAAAGGAAAAAAAAGTTTGGTGAAGAATTCATAGGCGTCTTTCTTTTCCTTCCTCTTTTTTTTCTGTTTTATCCTTTTTCTGACATGGTTGAACTTGTCTTCTCTCTTTCCCTCCCTCTTATTCTTTATCCCTTTTTCTATAACTTATCATATATACACTTTACTATTTATTTCACCTAGATCATCACGTTACAACATCTTTACCAATATATATTTTTTTCCTTTGTTGTTCTTATTTCTCCCATATTGTCTCTCTTTTAATTGCCATATGGTTATCTGCTTTTAACGATGTTGTATACATGTACACATATATACATGAGTGTATATATAAATGTACATACATACATATAAGCTAACAAGGTGCGACAATATCTAAATCATAGTGTACACATGTTCTGTGTGTGGTAGTGAATGGGAAAGACGAATGACAATTTTGAAATTCGTGTCATTTTTTTTATGCTATACATTGACTGAAAGATATTGAGCATTGTATCAAATGTATGGGATTTTGCCTTAACTAACAAAACTTAACTTTTATACAATTGAATATTTAAAAAAAAAACCCCCGAAAAAGAGGGAAAAAACTTACCTGTATAATGAATTGGTGGTTATTTTGAGAAAGCATTTTTATCAACTTAAAACTGAATAGAAAAATAACATGGGCCGGAACTCTATCATGGGTTTGTGCATGTGCATGTACGTATGCAGGTTTATATATATATATATATTCCTAGCGTTAAATGTTGACAGCAGTATCAGTGTCATTTTGTTAGGAAAAGGCGACAAGAATAAGTAGTGCATTCTGTGGTCCTGGTATAACCATTGTGATTATGAATGAATGAATGAAATTCTAAGTAAATGTATCATTACATTAAGAGGCATTCCCTACAATTGACATTAACTTTCGTTTTGACCGTTTTTTGAGTCTTTATCCTTAAATCGATTTTTTTCGTTTATATATATATATATATTAAAAATAAGTGGGAAATGAATTTTTCAGATAAAATCATACGCTCGCTAATGATCGATTTCATAAAGTAACTGTCTGAGTTCTAGCAAGAAGCCGTTATTCATAGACTTTAATTACCGATTACATTAGAAGATGGTCGATTGATATTACAAACTAATTAGACTTGAACATCTAGACCATTGAATGTCAACTAAATAGTTAAGGGATTAAGGGCTCGCTAGGAGATTAAAGATCATGTCTTCAATTCCTGGTGATATGGTCGTGGATGTGCGTTGTCGAGGAATTAAACACTAGGATAAAACAACTGTTTAGTGCTTTCTTGTTTTTAATTGTTATTTAATAAAGATCCATCTGTGGTATTTATTATAAAATTAGATGTGTCAAACGAAAATATACTAAAAATTAACTGTTATGAATGAAACCATACAACTTAGTCTATAGAACTCAGTCGGCACTAAGTGATAAATATTAATAATATGATTTTGATTAGTGCTCGATCATTAATTAATTATGAATATTTCGGTCCCACAATAAGTCATTCATGGAGAGAATAGCTCAGTGATAACTTAGTAAACATAACTTAAATCTCACAAAGAAGCACCATCTCCCTCAAGATTGCAAGAATGGATTAGTGTATAAATCCTATCTTATAGGTTGCATCCCAACTAACTCCAATCACTAACTAAGCTGAGGAAGTGACTGAGTGAAACATTCGGTAAGTAAGTAATTGTCAAACTATAACTTATGATTAAATGAGCGTAAGTTGCATTTAATTCAAAGCAAATTCATCCAATATATTCAACAGAATAAAATTGAAAGCTTATACTATTGATAGTATGTTTGTTATCGAATTCGGATCTATTGGGTATACTTTACAGAAGAGACTCAAAAGATTGAAAACTAAATGTAATAAATGTTGTATTCTTTGAGCGATTTGTGTCATGGAATTACTTAATGTTAAGAACTGAGTTGTACAATGTTATCTTTTTTATTAATTTAGGTTTTGTCTACAAATATGTTCATATAGTAAGACTTTAAGTAAACCATATCTTATTTCACAGGAGCAAACTTGTGAGTGGGTGGATTAAGGTATTCAATTAATTAGTCATGATTGTTGTAAAATCTGGGATTATTATTCACCGGGGTAATTCATAATAACACAAAAAGATGAAATCATCATGATGAATAACAAACAAATAAAGATAATAACAATGTGGCGTGTACTATTGCTATTGACAGGTATAAGTAATATGTATCATCAATCGAAAGTGAGATGCTTGATGGTAGTAGGTTAAGAAGATCGAAGAGAAGAGAATGAGAACAGAGAATGATTGCTGGAGAAACGAAGGAACAATGAAGTCTGAGATGACTGATTGACATTTTGGAAATGAAGTATTTATTGCATGGTTCTCAGATTTTATCAAGAGATTCTATAATTTTGTATTCAAGTACATTTAGTTGTCGCCTCACTGGTATTCTCGTTCACTACTAACAGTACTAATCATAGCAAAAAAATATTGAACCTAGTGAATTTAACCAGAAAAAGTAGATATGATTTCATAAAGTTAATTGATTTCAAGTAAGAATTAAATTGAAAAGCCTACTTCTACCGACTGATTACAATTATCATGTAGATTTTTTTTATTGAGATCGTGAACCGAATGATGTTAGACTACCGTAAAAAACCTGGAGGCATTGGACGACCGTTTCATCCCATTGTGGGACTCCTCAGCAGTGCACATCCAAGGTTCCGCTCGTGGGATTCGAAACAGGGGCCTTCAGTTTTGCGCGCGAACGCTTAACCTCTAAACCACTGAGCCGGCATTTAACGGTGTTAATGTTTAATCTCAACCAATCCACGAAATTGTGCGACGACCTCCCACTGTACTGAGGTAGATACCTGTCTGTACTCGACACGGTTGAAGATGGTCGAGAACTAACGTGGATTAGTCGAAATTATATGTTAAAACCATTGGATGCCGGTTCACTGGTCTAGGGGCTAAGCGTTCTCGAGCATAGTCGAATTGCGACAGCGGGATGGTGGATATGCACTGCTGAGAAATCCCACAATAGAACGAAACGGCCGTCCAGTGCTTCCAGATTTTCAATGGTGATCTAGTATCAATCGGTTAGTGATCTCAATCAAAAACTTAATAATCTCCACAACCTCATACTGATATCATATAGATGTTAACCTGACAGTGATCATTTATTAATAATCAACAAAATTTATGAAGTGATACTTCATTTCTTTCTAACTTCCTTGATGTGTATTTACAGTAGATAAACTTTTATTCTTTATAAACTTTATTTTTCATTCCTCAATTAATTGTATTGTTTATTGGAAATTCTTTTTGTTGTTTTCTTTTCCTTTATTATTATTTTTTCATGAACATAATCAAAATTCACTTGGTGTTATTTTACTTGTATCTTCGTATTATTATTTAGGATTGCAATTGATCCGTCTCATGTTAGCATATGTTCCATTCTGTAGGGATTGCCTCTATATAGCTTTAAGTCAAAAGTTTCTTTTTTTTAAAGCAAAGATAGAAAGTGGTTAGCAATGAAATCCAGTTTGACGTGCGTTTCATCCTATTTAGAATTTGTCAACTGGATGTATCTATATTTCAGAGTTGATATTCACTACGGGACTCGAACCCAATACCATTCGCTTATATATTTAATGGAAATATTCAATAAGATAATAATTTCATTCATTTATTTAATCTATATACTATGGAATAATAGGCTAGATAAGGTAATCCACATGATATGTGTATCATTCAGTATTTCGATAATCAGAACATGTGTAAAAACATAACGATGATGTCATTAAAATTGAAGTTATATATAAAAACCATTATCATTATGTCATTGTTTATTTACTGGTGTGGTAAATATTACTTTTATTGATAAGGTGAAACACGTGTCCAATCAGATATTATATATATATATAGATGAATTCTAAGTAATGAATGAGGTATGTACACTTGATATATCTATGGTTTATAATCATAACTAAGGGCTTATGTACTCAGAAAAGCATATTTAAATGTATACGTAATACCCGTGTGAGCTGATCATATGACGATTGACACATGTAAAGTGTGTTCATATATAGATGTATATATGTATATATATATATATATATATATATATATATATATATATATATATATATATATATATATATATAATTAAATTATATTCTCTTTGTTTGTTGACCGTATAAAAACAGTGATATTAATTAAACATGGTAGTGTTTGCTTGTATCTTCCCATTGTTGTTTAGGATTAAAATTGATCAATCTGTTATAGGCATATGTGTATCTTGTGCGAATTGCCTCGATATATTGCCTTAATTCACAAGCATTATAAGCAGAGATAGATGGTGGCTATCACTGAAATCCAGAACTCGTGTTTCATTCTGTCTCGAACTCTTAAGTTGCATGTATTTGTATCCGAGTTGATATTCTCTGCAGGGCTAGAGCCCAATACTGTTCGCTTCAAATTTCATCACATTACTCACTTAACTACTGAGTCCAGACAGCAACTGGCCTATGTAGTGGTGTGAAGTTCTAAATCATTTTTATGCTGGTTGTTTGAATCTTCCCTTTGATGTTTAGGACTGAAATTGATCAGTCTATTACAGGCATGTGCATCCTGTGTGGATTGCCTCGATATTACCTTAATTCACAAGCTTTATAGGCAAAAATGGATAGTGGGTAGCAATAGAATTCAGTTTGACGCGCTTTCCGTTCTATTTTGAACTCGTCAACTGGATGTACCTGCATCCTAGAGTTGATGTTTACTCCAGGACTCAAACTCAGTACCGTTCGCTCCAAACCCCATCGAATTATCTACTTTGTTCGAGTCCCAGAGTGAAAATCAACTGTGGGATGTGGGTACATCTAGCTGAAGAATTCTTGAAAAAACGTGAACCAAATTTCCAGGTGGATTTACTTCAAATTCATTTACTGAGATTTTACGGATACAACATTCTTCCTCTCCAATTCATCTTCAGTTAAAAATGTTTTAAAATTATCCAATTCAATCTAAATTACTTAAAACTATCGTACCGGTAACTTAATTTAAAGGTTGTGGTTGCACATTCTTGATAGGTGGTAAATTAAAATATAATAATCGCCCAGCGTTATTCAGTTTTCAATCATTTTCAATCTGAGATTTATTTTTATTCATAAAGTAAATTGCTTTGTAAATTTACAATAAAGAATTATTTAATATTAAAAAAAAACAGATCAATCCAACTAGAACTTATCAGTATGGAGATTTAATTGCGAAAATACTACAATCTCCATAGATCCCCAAAATTGATAATAATCGTGTGCTCACTAGTGATTAGCTTCAAGATGGATTCTCTGGATTTCTAGTGAGAAGCTGTAACTAGTGGAGTCCAATCCATCTCAGGTGTGAGACAGTTATTCACCTCAAACAATGAATGAATGGTTGAGCAAGATCATGAATTAATTGAAGCTAAACATTAACACCGTTGTATGCTGATTCAGTAGTTTAGAGGTTAAGTGTTCGCGAGCAAGATTGAAGGCTCTGGGTTAAGACCTTGCATGCGTGGTCATAGAAGAGTTACATACTAGGACGAAAAGGCCCTCCAATGCTTCCAGGTTTTCAATGATGATCTAGCCTGAGTCAATTCGTAAAGTTAACTCATTAGAACTGTCATTCAAATTCAAGTAGAATAATACCATCACTTAGTAACATGTCCAATGTATCAATGACTGGAAAAAGTAATTAATTTCTCTAGTTAAATTATGTACTAATACTAATCATGTAAGAGATTGATACTAATAATAAAAAGCAGTAATTTTTCATGCTTTCGAAACAATTAATCAATTTAATAGACAATCTTCTAGATTTTTGGTTGTTATGTTTGTTTGTTTGATTGTAAAATGTACATTTTAGTCTCAGCAGTTGAAATGGTCAACAACAAACATTAAACATTACTTGTCTATACATTGTTAAGTGTGTATAGATGATCTTGACTAAAATTCATTCCATATTGAAATGTTCTATTTATACACATAATGGATTCTCAGAAATAAGGCATATATAAATACCAATGGATAATATCAATCTATATGAAAACTCACTATTTGATTAGGAAGATGTGGGTGGGATTGTTAAGAGAATGGATAATGTGATCTAATCTGATCTTTTCTTTAAAATTATCACTTTTTTTTAGTTGCTAGGCTTTTTACAACTTTGAACTTTATTCATTATGACTAACAATAACGATAGATTGTTTATTACAAACATATATATACGCATAAATATATGTACCATCACGATCAAATCATCAACCATTTATCTGAACGTACAAATCTACACTTGTGTTTATTTTATTTTTGGAGGGGGCAGGGGGGCAGGGGGGCAGGGGGGCAGGGTTCATTGTTTATTTATTTCTCTACAGATAAAATAGGTATAAACATCATGACGATACAATATAGAAACAAAAAAAAAACCTTTTAAGATCACGCTGATATATATGATATGTGTATGTAATAAATTATCAATGTTCTAAGGTTTGTTGTTTTAAAATTAATCACAGTTTCATGCTTATTTCTTAAGTAGTTAACAGTTAGACAATGATAAGTATGTTTTATTGTCAAACAGTGTTTTATTTTTCCAGTCATATGTAATTGTACACTTGTATGGCGTTTAAGTATACCACACAGACAAATAAATATATAGTTGAGTGTTTGATAGAGATTAATTAATTATGGACAGAGTTGGGGGCTTTTTTTTCTCTCACGATAAATTAGTATCATTTGGAGAACTATTGAAAATTATTATGAAGTGAAAAATAGTTTTATTCTTGTATTGTAGGGTGTGTTATTGATATCGACAGATATAAGTAGTATGTATCATCAATTGAAAGTGGAATACCTGGAGACAGGAGGTTAATAACATTGAAAAGAAAGGAAAAAGAATAGAGAGGGATTGATATGGAAAATGAAGGAACAATTAAGTTTGAGACAATTGATGAACGTTTTGCAAGTGAAGTGTTTAATGTATGGTTCTTAGATTTTACTAAGAGATTTTGTAATTTTGATTGTCTGCAACTAGTGTTCTCATTCACTGCAATGATGTACATAAATGATGTTACCAGAGATGGAATTTACGATATTCATGTCTCGAAGAGATAACTTTAACATTCAACCATTTTTAAGATAACTTACTTACTTACTTACGCCTGTTACTCCCAATGGAGCATAGGCCGCCGACCAGCATTCGCCAACCCACTCTGTACTGGGCCTTCTTTTCTAGTTCCATCCAATTCTTGTTCATTTTTCTCATATCTATCTCCATTTCCCGGCGTAATGTATTCTTTGGTCTTCCTCTCCTCCTTCGACCTTGAGGATTCCATATGAGGGCTTGTCTTGTGATGCAGTTGGGTGTTTTCCTCAATGTGTGTCCTATCCACTTCCAGCGCTTCTTCCTTATTTCTTCCTCCACTGGGATCTGACTAGAAATAAAGTAATCCTGTAAGCAACGATAATAATACAATAGGAATAAAATTAATAAAGGATTTTTATTGATTGAGCAACCTTAGATTTAAGTTCGATATCTACTGAAAACTAGAAAGTACTGAACAGCTATTTCCTCCTATTATGGGACTCTTCACTAATGAGCTTCTTCAACCTCACCTAGAGTTGGTTAAAGCCAAGCATGGAAACTATCGAAATCAGCTAAGTGGTTTGAAGGTTAAGTGCTTGCCATTTCAATGAAGATCCTGGGTTCAATCCTTGATGGGGTATATCAGTAACACTCAATTATCTTCACAAACCTCTACAATGATATCCATACATTGTTGTTATCACACATTAGAGATTCTTATGATTCTAATGCTTATTTAATTATTGTCACTAGATTTGTTTTGTTCAAAAAGTTTATTGTTAATAATAGAACAAGTGTGAAACTTTTAAAATGAAAATCATTAAAATGATTTGAGTATTTTAAACAGAAGAGGTCTTGTGGAGATTTTAGTAATTTCAATTGTTGAAATCATGAGTCAATTGAAGCTAGACCACCATGGAAAACCTAGAAGCACTGGATGGCCATTTCAACCGATTGAGGGACTCCTCAACAGTGCCCATCTACGACCCTCCACGAGACTCGAACTCAGGAACTATCAGTCTCGCGCGCGAGCGCTTAACCATTAGACCACTGAGTTGGCCGGCATCCAACAGTGTTAATGTATCAGCTATTGTACAATATAAAGAGATAAGATGAGTAACGAACACCTATCATACTGACTCATACTATAAATCCATTTATTATTCAAATTTCCATAAATATCATATTACTACTGACCACTTGATTATTATAAATAAATTTTCATACACAATCCTAATTTCAAATGTAATACACATATTGTTTACTAACATGTTTCTCGAAAGAAAGAAAGAATGAATGAAAGAAACAGAAAAATCAGCGCCAGTAGTTTTCCTGTTATGTTAGATCTTGTCAATGCCACCTGGTTATTTTATCGTTGTTGTTGTTGTTGTTATCTGTATACATATGTATATATATCAACCCCTTCTGAAATGTCATATATGATTAATATATTGTAATTGTTTGAGTGAATTCTATTATTGTTATTGTTAACGCTTATTTTTGTTGACATTGACAATGTCAATAATTATCTCCTATCACGTTTTTTGTTATTGTTGTTTGTTTGTTTGTGTTTGAATTGAATAAAACGGATAGGATAGAATATGGTTAACACATTAAAAGATTTTGTTTACTTGTTTACATGATAACCCTTTTTTTTTCTCGATTAAATTTCACACTAATACTATGTTGATAATAATAAATAATAACTGTAGTAATCATAAACACATGTGAGTAGCAGAGAGAGAGAGAGAGGGGAGGGAGAGAGAGAGAGGGGGAAACAATATGTGAATAGGAACATGATAATCTACTATAGTTTTGTTTATTTAAATTAGGTGAACTCAAAATAATTAATTATTTGAAGTTTATGACAATAAAAGTAGTATTAACATTAATATTAGTAGTATGGGTGTTATTATGAAAATTATACAAGGTATTGATAACAAATCAACGGAGTCATTCTGTTCTATAAAGGGGTCAACATAAATATGTGTAGATTTATTGAAAATATAGATAGATTTAAACTCTAAAATTTGTGTATATATGTGGGTGGGCAGTTGATTAGCATGATAAAAGGCTAATGTTATAATAGAAACTTTGGTTAATGACAATGAACAAAATCAGTTAATTAACATCATGTCGCCAAATGTGTGTACAGCATATAGTAATAACAATAATGATAACGATAATGATCTGTAATGAATATAGCCTACACTAATTGCCAAACAAAACAGTCAGCTTATTAATAACTTAATTTATGATGACTTCTGGATGTTCTAATGAAAAGGTTGTAACTAGTGGAGATCGAGTATGAAACAGTCATCATCGCTGGGACTGGATAATCATAGCAATGTGTTGCAAATGATTTGAAACTGTACCACTGAACATTGTTCCATTGGTTTTAATGATAAAGTGTTGTTCGAGAGACCTCAATCTTTGATAGGATCGTGTGTCTACACTGCTGATGAGTTACAAACTAAGAGGAAAAACACCTGACCAATGCTCTCTAGTTTCAAATAAGTCATATGAGACTGAACTGTAACGAATACAACCTTCCAAGTATAAGACAAGACATTTCCATGTTAGTTATCGCCTCCCTAATCTAAGTTAGCCATAATCTACCAGAAAGTTT
The DNA here is from genome assembly GCA_946903255.1 of Schistosoma spindalis. Classification (NCBI taxonomy): domain Eukaryota; kingdom Metazoa; phylum Platyhelminthes; class Trematoda; order Strigeidida; family Schistosomatidae; genus Schistosoma; species Schistosoma spindalis. The sequence goes on from OX336420.1 coordinate 7,974,120, forward strand.
AACATTTAGACAATAAGCCGAATAAGTTCACAATTTTTAGAGATGCTAATCAAATAAAACAAACTGGATTGGGTAACTGTTCAATTACATTGGTAAGACTAAATAACAAATATTTCTAAAACAAGGTGAAGTAGTACGGTATATAGGTTTTAAGAATCTTTACTAATTTCGCCTGTTTTAAACAAAAGAATCGTATACAACAATTGAAAGAAAAGTTTGAAAGGTGTGAATATGAATATTATTATACATATTGGACATAGGATGTTTCCATAACTTAAAATTAGTTATCGTTACGGACTGACATCAGAGGAAGTTAGTCACTAAAATCTTTGGATATCGGCTCGGTAGTTCAAAGATTAGGCATTCGCGAGTGACACCGAAGGGCCTGGGTTCGGATCTCGCGTGCGGGATCGTGTGTGCGCGCTGCTGAGGAGTTCCGTACTAGGATGAAACGGCCATTCAACGGTTCCAGGCTTCCAGTGGTGGTTTAACACCGATCAGTTCATAATCTCAAGTGCAACAAAAGAAGCAAGTGGGAATCAATAATGATCTTACATGGAACCGAACTTACAACCCTTAAGTATCTATAAGTATATATATATATATATATATATATATATATATATATATATATATATATATATATATATATATATATATATATATATATATATATATATATATACATAAACATTGGTACAAGGAGGCACCAAATACATATACGCCACATAAATCATTCAATTTGTGTGAAGGCTAGGATACTAACCGGGTGCCTAAACCGAAGCAGGTGGTTTTCTTAGGAGGCCGCACCCCGAGCCTTCGATCTAAAGGTCTGATCAACAAGGCAGTGGAGCAACGACAGGAGATGCAGTCCCATGGTAGTCAGTGACCAACGATTGGTTCATACACCACTTGCATGTGCACCATTGGTTAGGAATCAGGGTTTTCCGACTCCTCTAGGTAGATCCTCCATATTCATCAACCCGGTTAAAGCACCGGACACTCGCTTTTTGTCCTCTCAATTTCGCAAACAACGGTAATGCAGCGAGAAGTCAGTGTATAGGACTTCCTTTGTAGTGATTGTATATGCGTGGTCATGTGAGATCTGACTTTCCCCAACCTCGATAGTGCCGGGGTATTTAGGGGCAGAATCAACAGAAAAATAGGGTGATAAGCACAGTGTAGTAATAAATTTAAATTTTAAAGTATATTCATCATATTATTTGAATGTATATGTAGAGTGAATATGATTTTTAAGATTGAATTAAAAATAAGACGTTTTTTCTTTTTTACTTCCTCCCTTCTTCTTCTTCTTCTTCTTCTTCTTCATCATCATCATCATCATCATCATCAACTTCTCTTATCTTAATTGTTTTCAGTTAATAATGTGAAACCATGTTTGAATATTAAATGATAATACAGTTAACATTTTTTAAATTAACCAAGAGGCTTTCAATATTATGGTTACTGAAAACAATTGTCAACCAATATCAGTCAGAATCATCAACATGGACGTCAAGACAGTCCGACTGTACCGAGCTGAGACGTGAAGAACTACTACACCTAACATCAAAAAGGTACAAGCATTGATAAACAATTACCTAGGCAAGATATTCAACATCCATTGACCGGATATCATCGGTAACAGCCTACTGTGGGAGAGAACAAACCAACTTCCAGATGAAGAGGAAATTAAGAAAAGAAGTTGGAAATGGATAGGACATATATTACGGAAATCACCAAACTGCATCATGAGGTAAGTGCTAACTTGTAATCCTGAAGGGAAACGGAAAAGCGGAAGGCCGAAGAACACACTTCATAGGAAATTGGAGGTAGACATAAAAAGGACGAACAGCAACTGGAAAGGGTTTCCCAGGACAGGTTTGGATGGTGAGTGTTAGTGGGTGGTCTATGCTTCTCCACGAGAATTAACAGGCTTAAGTAAGTAATTTTGAATACTATGAACATGGAGTACTTTGAATAGAACTAAACGACTGTAATACAATTGTAGCTGCTAAAATGAACTTAATTTATCATTGGCACACACAAGATACATATTAATGATGTAAATACTAATTCAATGGTTCTATGTGTAGAAATAAACATTATCTACAATATACTTGATCTGTTTTGAATTTTCTTCAAATTCCCAAAACAGTGTGACATAACCTATATACTATTCGTAGGTAACTGGACAATTAACCTTGATAAGGTTGAACTGTACTAATCCATAGAAAATACTTTTAAAGTCAATAAAAGATCTGTCGGTGATCACTTGATATCCCTCTTGAACAAAAATCAAAGTTAAACGAATGCTTTCGAATGATTCTATGTAATTCATTCTTGTAAACAAATTATTAAGGAAATATCGGTGAGACCATAATTTATGACTGACCTTTGAACGACTCCATCGTGACCTTGAGAACGTCTACTTGCTTATTAGGGATAAATTGAGGTTATAAACCAGTGTGAGAAATCAGGGTTATGATTTACAGTTGATGGTTAAGGTTAGGAATTAGATTTAGGTTTTTCATCACGAACTGACATAAGTTAGAATACCAAAATGCTATTTAGCCAAATGGATGAATAAATTTCACTTCAAGATCTAAGACACTTTATTTTTGGAAATAAATTGAACGCTTATCGATTTTTAGAAAAAAAAGTGAGGCGGGTTCGAATCCCACTGGAAGTATCAGTTCTTCTAACATCCCAAGTCTCGTGTACTGACGAGTGCTGACTAATATAAAACTCGGGTCTATCAGAGGTTTCTTCTATCTCCAACCACTTGATAAAAAGTACTGTAGACTCAATATCAAGTCACTTTGATCAGTGACCACATTGTAATTTGATTGATAGAATTCGATTAGCGCTATTAAAGTATAACACTGGTCACCCTACTTAGTAATGATAATATGATTTTAAAACTGACTATAAATCAATGCGTAATAGACAATAACTAATTAACTGATCATATCTACCATACTCTAAAATGCATACAGAATACAGGATTAGTGTTTCAGTATACTTTAAATAATTTCGAGTAGAATGCATATCATGGCTTTTTTATAAGATCAGATTTAACATGACATTTACAATATATTTAGATTATTGAGTCACGATTCAGTATTACAAGTAATTTTCAACAAAGCTTGATCCTTATCTAGATGTTATTGATGAAATATTGTGTTCTTTCTAACATGGTTGAATCCCCACTAAGGAGTAAAAAACCGTTCAGTGTTAATCGGTTTTCGATGGTAATGTTAACTTCAATGAAATCACTCAGAATAAATAAACCTATGTTAGATGGTGGTTGGAGGTAGTCGACAGGAAACCCTGGACCCGGGTTTCCTGTCGACTACCTCCAACCACCATCTAATCTTACAATAGTGCCCGTAGTGTCGAGTCACCTAGACTGGTGGCCACATTGCAACATAATCGATAGCATTCGATCTGCACTAATAATAAGGACTAGACGCACATGAAATTGGTCACCCAGTGATCACTCATTTGTGAAACCTATGTTAATTAGTGAGACCTCGAGGTGAAATCTTCCAAGTTTTGTCAGAAAGCCATGAACATTGAAGAGAAATCTGCCACGGGTTTGAAAATAACCTACTAGTAACGTTGTATAGGAGTTCCCATAAAATCTAAAACTGACTAAATTTGAAGATGGAGATTACTGTATTATTTATCAGTCGTTTAAATGTAAAGTATCAAACTCAAGACCTGAATAACCTGGGTTCGGTTCCTTGTTTAGAATCATATTTGTTCTGGACATGGGCTTTATACTGGTTACCACTCGTCTACAATCTTAAGGTAAAAAATAAATCTCAGAGATTAATGACCAATATCAATCGTTATCACATTGAAAATCAATACAATCAAGAGATCTAAGCCAAACAAACTCGAACTAAACTTAGTAACTATATAGTATCATATATGTTACTACCGTAAGCCTTTCTCTATTTAGCGAATTCACCAATTACAACTATTATTATAAAATTAGATAACTTGAGTTCGAATCCCTGTGAAATGCATTAATTCTCTAATGATTGTACAATATTAATAACAATCAAAAAAAAACTTGACGGACAGATGACTCAATATTAAATTACTACTCAACAACTAATTAGTGTAGTAAATAAGATTTACACAAAGTATTTTAATAGTTAAGATCATGAGTCAATAGAAGCTAGACCACAATGGAAAACCTGGAAACACTGGACGACCGTTTCGTTCTATTATGGAAGTCCTCAGTAGTGAGCATCCATGATTCCGAATCGCGAGGTTCGAACTTAGGAACTATCGGTGTCGCGCGTGAACACATAACCACTACACCATTGAGCTGGCCGACATCCAATGGTGTTATTATCTAACTTCAAATGATCCACGAAGTTGAGTGACACATCCACTATTGTCTTCAGTGAGTTATTATCTCACAACAGACCCAGTTGAACTCCTCTGGTCATGGTTTCTCACTAGAACTCCATGAAGTAATTCTTGAAGTCAGTTATTAGTGATCATACGATGATTATTATCAGAAGGGGTTTTGTGGAAATTATATTAATTTTAATAATTAAGATCATGAGATCATGATAGTAACTAGCTGAAGACAATGGTGGATGCGTCGTTCGATTTCGTGGATTAGTTGAAGTTAGACATTAATACCATTGGATGCCAACCAGCTCATTGGTCTAAGGGTTAAACGTTCCCGCGTAAGACTGGTAGATCCTGGGTTCAAATCTTGCGAAGCAGGCTCGAGGATATGCACTACGGAAGAGTTCCACAATAGGATAAAACGGCCATCCAGTGATTCATCGTGGTCTAACTTGAATAATCATTCAGTAATTCCTATATTCCTCTTTGTAAAATATATTTCATAAACTATCATCTATGTACACAATAAACTTATAAGAATCAATGAACCAATATCAATCACTTTATAACTAATGTTAATACATTTTAATTTTTTACTATTCACAGGTGAATTTTCTTCTCATAATAATCCATATTAACCATTTGTTGCATTTCTCTTTTATTTTTCTTTCTTTCCTTCTTTCTTTCTTTCTTTCTTTCTTTCTTCGTATTGATCATTTAACTAAATGTCATTCAAAAAAATTAAAAAAAAGTGATTATTAACTCATATTGATAAGTATAGTGCGAAATGTTTCCTGTTTCGAGATAGATCTTTCCATCTTCTTTATTATATTTCTATATTCCTTTTCATAAAAAATTTTCTCCCACTTTTCTTTTCTCCCTTCATTTGAGAAAAAAAAACAGAACAAACTACATACATATCATTCAAAATGTGTTAGAATTTTCGCGTGTTAAATGTTCAATTTACCGTATGTATATGTATCTATGTTCAATTGAATATTGTACAGTTTTACCTAAGGCAATAGAGAATAGTTTATTATTTCACCCCAACCCAACCCAACCCAACCCACCCCACCTCCACCCCACCCCCCTGAAGTGGAATATTAAATTTTTGTATACTGACTATACTGTACACCTAATAAGGTGTTTTAAGTTAATTGGCGTTTTTTTTCCAAGAAAAAAAAAAGAAAAAAAGAGAAAAACAACTTGTTTTACTTACTGATTTACTAACTGGCTACGTAATGAATATATTAAATTGTTGATTGTGACACATATGTACATTCACACACACGAACACACCTATATATATGTAATGATGTGAATGAATACTTATATTCTCATCATTAGTAGCATTGTTAATGAATAGAAAAATAATTTTGGAAGAAAAAAGTATATATATATATATTTACATGGCATTTTGTTACATAAATTTGTTGTTGTTGTGGTTGTTGTTGGTGGTGGTGCTCTTAATTTCTTTTAATAATCTAAAAAAATTTTTTTTTGCCAATTCCGGAGATGGATAATGTAATACACGTGTAAAATATGTTGTATTGTTCTTTAAAATAATTGAGTGACAGTTAGTTATATGTTAAATAGAGATAATGTTAAAGAAGTCGACAGAATATTCATGCATAAATTTCACATACATCCACACCCACACCCACACCCACACATACACACACGGATATACGTGCATATATAAAGGAGGAAAATGGCGGTAGTAGAGGTGATGAAATGTGGTAAATTATCAATTTATTCTCTATATTATTAATAAATGTTAATCAAGTTTTATAATGTAATTAATAATAAAGAGAAAGTCATAAAGAGATGAATAGTTATTTATGCCTAGTTTGTAGTAATGAATTTATTAAATATGACATTTAGAAACTTTAGATCTCGTAGTGAAATTATACGTTTATTGAAATGATATCTGATGGTCCATAATCTTAATTTCAATCAGATTGTAAATTACTATCAGGGAATTCTTCAACCAATGCCTTGTCACGGCATTATTGTTGTTTTACGAGATTGAGAAGACAAAAAGCGAATGTCTGATGCTTTAACCAGGTTAATGGATATAGAAGATCCACCTAGGGGAGGTGGAAAACCCTGATTCCAAACTAATGATGTATATGGACTCCAGTAACCTGAGAGAACAAACTGGAATGTGAACCTATTGTTGATCACCGGCTACTATGGGACTGCATCTCCTAACGTTCCTCTACTGTCATGTGGTGAATGGCTGGTGATGTGACCTCCTGCGAAAACTACCTGCATCAGTTTGGGCACCCGGGTAGTATCTCAGCCCTCACACAAATCGAATGATTTATTTGGTGCCTCCTTGTACCAATGTTTATGTGCTTAAATAAATAAAAGCAAACAGATTGTGATATTTATTGATTTGTAAAGTTTGTGACTTAAGGCAATAATGAGGTAATCCTCAGAAGATCCACATTTAACAACAAGAGACTGATCAATTGCAGTCCTAAGCAACAATACGAAGATACAAACAAACAACATTAAATGAATTTATCATTAATTGTCATCATTCATATCTGTTTCATATAACTTATGTTATTCAACTACGCCAGTTATTGTTTCGTATAGAGGGAAAAAATGTACTCACTAAAATATGTTACTGTTAGGATGAGTTTGAATTATCCCATTGTTAACTAAATTTTGATCAGTTATTATTGACATATCTGTATACTGTACAGATCACCTTGATTTAATCATTTTGTCACAGATTTTATTGAATATATAGATTGTGGCTAGATTTGGAATTTAGGACAATCGTTTTCCACTGTATTTGGGACATATCATCAGGATGAATATCAATGTAATAAATCAAATCTTTATGATAATGATGTAGACATTAAACCATTTGAACAAGTTAGTAACTTTCTGAACTCAATAGCTCAGTAGATAATATTAGGTTTAAGTTTCAGTGTGAAAATCAACACTAGGAAATGATGGTTGCGTTCAGTTCACGAGTCCCAAATAGAAAATAATCGTTAGAACCTTACAAATAGCTGCTGGTAAATTCCCCAGAAGTTCAGAAAAGGTCCAAGGAGTTTCAGAACAGAAGCTTCTTAAATACATATAGAAAAATAGAGGATTATGTGTTGTATTTTGACTAGTATTTATTTGATCATGATATCTAGTATAAATCGAAAAATCAAGGTCATCCGAAAACTTACGAATACATTTGAATTCCTGCACATAAATTAAACTTGGAATAAAGCTTCTACTCGTATTAAATGCCTTTTATTTTTACTGTCTCGCCTGGCGCGAGACTGATAGCTCCTGGGTTCGAATCTCGCGAGGAGCGGGATCGTGGATGCGCACTGCTGAGGAGTCCCATACTAGGACGAAACGGCCGTCCAGTGCTTCCAGGTTTTCCATGGTGGTCTAGCTTCAATGGATTCATGATTTGAACCAGTGAAATTTTGTTTTTGTTATGTACAAAAAAAATTCACACACACAAAACGAACATAACAATAAAGACCTGATTTCCTATTTCTTATACTTTCTTTCCACACGTCTTTATTTAATTCAGAGTAAGGATAGTATTATGAATTCACTTGAGATTGTTTTATTTGAATCTTCCCATTGATGTTTAGGACTGCAATTGATCAGTCTCTCATATTAGCATATGTGCATACTGTGCGTATTGCCTCGATATTGCCTCAATTTACAAGCATTATAAGCAAAGATGGATAGTGGCTAGCAGTAGAATCCAGGACGCGCGTTTTGTCCTATTTGGGACTCGTCAGCTGGATGTACCTGCATCTCAGAGTTGATGTTCACTCTGGGACTGAGTCTCAGTAGCTGAGTGGATAACGCGATGGCGTTTGAAGCGGACGGTACTGGGTTGAAGTCCCAGAGTGAACATCAACTCTGAGATGCAGGTACATCCAGCTGACGAGTCCCAAATAGGACAAAACGCGCGTCCTGGATTCTACTGCTAGCCACTATCCATCTTTGCTTATAATGATAGTATTATGATTTTAGTGTATGATGTATAAGGACAAGCCAATCAGGTTTTTGCTTGAAGTTAAAATATCATGCATAACAAGGAGATAGTTATACCTCTGTATGATATTTTAAACGTTCAAAATGATTAGTGTTAAACATGTTAAATGCCTAATTCTGTCTTTTTATATTGTATATAACAGACAATTCGATACTATTCCTAACCTATAACCCTTACTTTTAATCTTAAAATAAACCTAAACCTGATGTTTCATAATCGAACTCGTCTGATAGCGCCTCATATATATTTAAATGTAATTTATTCATGGATATGTCTACAGAGTATTTTCATATTATCGATGAAATTAGTTCGTAATGAAAACTCCAATCATAAAACTTAAATCCTAACCTTGAATACTTAACTTTAACTATAAATAATATGAAGACTTGTAAAAATCTGTTTGAGCCCTTTTAAAGGTTTGAGAATATGAACATACTATATCTATTAGAACGAGTTTACATGTCAATAATATAAGATGATTAATCTGTGTACATTTTGTATAATAATAGTGTTCTTCTTCATAAACTATCTATTTTCAAAGGCTATTTCTTCATTGGTTAAGAATTTATTATTATTGTTATTATTTAAACACATAAACATTGGTACAAAGAGGCACCAAATACATATGCGCCACATAAATTATTCCATTTGTGTAAGGGCTAGGATACTGTCCGGGTGGTCAAACTGAAGTAGATGGTTTTCTTAAGGGGAAAATCCTCAAGCCTTCGACCTAGAGGTACAATCCATAAGGCAGTGGAGCATCGTTAGGAGATGCAGTTCCATGATATCCAGTGACCAACGATTGGTTCATATGTCATTTGTTCCCTTAGGGTACTTGAGCCAGCCCATGTACACCATTGGTTTGGAATCAGGGTTTTGCAACTATCCTAAGTGAACTTTCCGTGTCCACCAACCCGGTTAAAGCACCGGACATTCGCTTTCCGTCCTCTCAATTTCACAAACAATACCCTCACCACGAAAAGGTAGTGGTTATATGCACGTGGCCATGTGAGAGCATTTAGAGAAGAAGAGCTGATTCTCTCCATTTTCGGTCGTATCAGGGCATATGGGGGCTCACTAAGAATTCATCAACTTAAAACCAATCTTTACATCATATTCTCACTGTTTTATCAATGTGTCCATTGTGAGATAATTGTAAAATGAAAGTTGAAATACAATAAATTACTAATAAATGTTAATGTTCATTTTACTTTTAAATTAATTGATTAGCCACTACTATCCACCATCCATCATTGCTTATAATTTAAGACCATATCTAGGAAATCCACACAGGATGCACATATGCCTATAATAGACTGATCAATTTCAGTCCTAAACATCAAAGGGAAGATTCAAACAACCAATACAAAAATCAACTAAAACTTCACATCACTACATAGGCTAATGGTTATCTGAACTCAGTAGTTATGTGGATAACGTGATGGCATTTGAATCAAACGGTATTGGGCTAGAGTCCTGGAGAGAATATCAACTCGGATACAGATACATCCAACTTAAGAGTTCGAAATAGAATGAAACACGAGTCCTGGATACCGGTGATAGCCACCATCTATCTCTGCTTATAATGCTTGTGAATTAAGGCAGTATCGAGGCAATGCACACAGGATGCACATATGCTAATATCAGATCAATTAATTTTAATTCTAAACAACAATGGAAAGATACAAGTAAAACAACACCAAGTGAATTTAAACTTCACCTCATTGAACAAGCAGGTAACTATCAGGACTCAGTAGCTAAGTGGATAACGCGATGGCGTTTGAAGCGAACGGTACTGGGTTCAAGTTTCTTAGTGAACATCAACAAGTCCGAGATGCAGGTACATCCAGCTGACGAGTTCAAAATAGGACGAAACACACGTTCTGGATTTCACAGTTAGCCATTATCCATCTTTGTTTCCTTAAAAAGCTTGTGAATTAAGGCAATATATCAAGGCAATGAACGTATGTCAATATCAGACTGATCAATTTCAAACATAAACATCAGTGAAAAAGACCAAACAACCAATACAAAAATGAATTTAAATATTAGTAAAAGTTTAAATTATTTTTTATTATACATATTCAAGATTGAATTTTTAATTAGAATATGTGCATTATATAAACAATAACACTAGATTACAAGAAGATCCAGATAATGAGTACTGAATAGGATGAAATCCAGATTGTAGATTCAACTATTAGCCATTAATCATGTATTGAAAATCTTTGAGTTTTCTATCTTTCATTCTCATTATTAACTAACTGATATGAAAAGTTATCAATTCCTATCGTAATATTAAAGGGGGAGATGGAGAGAGAGAGCGTACTCATGGTTACTCATGGTCAAAAAGTTACACTTCAGAAAGATTATTATCATGGATGAGCTACATAATGATCTCATGTATTGCGCTAATATATCATCACATAGTTCTGATAATCTTCGTCTTCTTATTACACTTGTAGTAATTTGCATTATATTGATCATAAAGTGGTAATTAAAGCTATGAATTTGGAATGATTACCATTAGAAAATTCAATGAATTGTATTTTATATTCAACTGAAAGATAGGTCACATCATGCATTGTATGTATGTAGAAATTCGTTAGAGATTTAGAAACCCTAAACAGTTGTTTGTTTTTAATATGAAATTATTTAGTGGTGAATATGTGTGACGAAATTTTAGAGATTCAATCCAGGTTCTTTAAGTTTCATAACATCACTGATTTGGTATCTGAAAATTCTTATTTCCAATATTTGCTCCTTAGTGATTTGTAGATGCGTATTTTTAAGGAGTTCTATACTAAAGAGACCTGGTTGGTGTATTTTCAGCAAGATTTTTTCTACGGGATGGCGTTGTCGACCCTATGCCTAACCCTCCTCATTTACTCACGCTTGGGACTGGCAGTAACTGAAAGAGCTACAGGCAGAGTTGTGGAATCTTTCACATACCTGGGAAGCATCATCCGATGCAGACGTAGAGGCAAGGATTGGTAAAGCAAGAGCCTCATTCATACAGTCGAAGAACATATGGAACTAAAAACAACTTTCAACCAATATCAAAGTCAAAAGTTCTACTTTACGGAGCCGAAACTTGGAAAACTAATACAACCATCATCAAGAAGGTACAAGTATTTATAAATAGCTGTCTACGCAAGATACTTAACATCCATCGGCCGGATACCATCAGCAAGAGCCTACTGGGAGAGAGAAAAAAACAATTTCCAGATGAAGAGGAAACTAGGTAATGTTGTTGGAAATGAATAGGACATACATCACGGAAATCACCAAAACGCATCACGAGGTAAGTCCTAACTTAGAATCCTGAAGGGAAGCGGAAAAGAGGAAGGCCAAAGAACACATTACTTCGAGAAATAGAAGCAGATATGAAAAGAATGAATAACAATTGGAAAGAACTGGAAAGGATTTCCCAGGACAGGGTTGGATGAAGAGTGCTGGTGGGCGGCCAATACTCCTCCACGTTGAGTAACAGGTGTTAGTAAGTAAGTAATACTAAAAAGATATAACTTTCCGACTCTTAATTTTTAACAGTTTTCTAACTGAAGTCAGTTCATGATATAAACAATTTTCAGATCTTACTTTTAAATAGTATACCATTCATTCTATTTCATTAGTGACTTGTAATTTACCTTCATTGATCATCAAGGATGTGACTAATCAGTCTTTTTTGTCATATGTATAATCTGAAACTGATCAATTGAAGTTTTGAATATCAACAACTAGAAATCAGAAAACTCGTCATAACAATCGAACTAATTAATAGTTATCGTGACTTAGTAATTCAATGTATAAATTGTTGGGATTTTGAAATGTGAGCACAAAAGAATATAACGTAACCAGTGGACCTTAATTTTGTTCCTTTACAATACAAAAAGAACCTGATTAATACACTGTACCATAGAATCAAGACCATATGCTCTCTAGATACGGTCTAAGATAAGACAAAGGCATCATACACGACACTGAAAGAAAACGGATATCCGGAGAAATTTATAGATAAAAACATTGTTAATAAAAGACAGCATAGAGAATGCCCAACTGTAAATAAAAAGCCTCCGTATATATGCTTATAATTCACAGGGAATGCACCTAGTGAAATGCTAGGAATCCAAAGAACTTTTAATGCAGGTAAACTAGAATTAATGCTTTCCACATGTCCAATGATTACTCCGAGGTTAAAAGATAAATTGCTTAAACTAACCAATTCTTTCTGTATCCATCAATTTAACTGCTCCTATGGAACAATTTATATTGATAGATGTTCTAGGAGTTTGTATATTCGGGCTTGTGAGCACCTCTCAGTGTGGTTATGCAAAAGTGTAGTTATTGAGTCTCAGTTAGAAAAAGCAAACAAACATGAATCATGGATTCTTTGGTCAGTTACCTATTAAATAGACTAAAATCCTTTTGTGTTTTAGATGAAAAAACAAACAAACAACAGAATATTCACTCTTTTTTCTCACCTTTTTCTTTCATCTATTTATCTTTCATTCAATTATAGTAGTCTACATAGAATTTCCATAGATAAACCAACATACCATCTAATTAATAATATTTTAATAGTTGAGGCTATGAATCTATTAAAGCTAGATCACTATGAAAAACCTGGAAGCACTCAAATTACTATTGAAATTACTATACTATTCACAAAAGTCCTTCCGATATGAATCAACATATGCCCACTAATGACTGGCCTCAAGCGATATTTCCTGAAGTTCTAGTGAGAAGCCATGACCAGAGGAGTTCAACTGGGTCTGTTGTGAGATAATAACTCACTGAAGACAATAGCGAATGTGTCACTCAATTTCGTGGATTATTTGAAGTTAGACAATAACACCATTGGATGTCGGCCAGCTCAGTGGTGTAGTGGTTAAGTGTTCACGCGCGACACTGATAGTTCCTAAGTTCGAACCTCGCGATTCGGAATCATGGATACTCACTACTGAGGATTTCCATAATAGAACGAAACGGTCGTCCAGTGTTTCCAGGTTCTCCATAGCGGTCCAGCTTTAATTAACTCATGATTTGAACAACTGGAATTACTATAATATTCACAAAAACCCTTTTCATATGAATTAATTATATGTTTCTATTTAAGTGTACCATCAATTTGTTTATAAACTAAACCAAAATGTACACTAAATTAACGGACTGACAGAATTATACTACTGAAATCATAATGATTTACCCAATCAAATGCTACAATAACGTCAATAATAATAATAATAATAATAATAATAATAATAATAATAATAATAATAATAATAATGGTAATAATGATAGGAACATATTTACTTAAGGTTAAATTAGCAATTGTAGAAAAGCTCGAGAGGGATAAGAAATGAAAACCCCGCGAAAGAATGAATATTTAAGATTCCATTATCATTATTCTGTTCATTTATTATCCTTTTTTTTCTTTGCTTTCCTGTATATTTAATCAATTCCTGGTACCAGCATATCATGAAATAAATGAGGAAAAAAAAGGAAAAAAAAATTAGGAAATAATTTCCCTCCCTCTCTCTCTCTCTTTCTCATTAAAACCACTTTTCAATTGAAAATTAACTTAAATCTATAACTGTTTAAGTGCGAGAATATGTATAACTATGGATATATAGCCAAATTGAGTAAAGCGAGAGAGAGAGAGAGAGGGAGAGGGAGAAGGAGTGGGAGGTAGGAAAGAGAGAGGAGATAAGAGAGAGAGAGAGAGGGGAGAACATGTAAAGTTGAATAGAAGATTATTAGAATGATACACATTGATAAAAGATAAAATAAAGTAGTGAAATACTTTAAGATAAGGGTTTCATTAGCTAAATTTTGTAAAATTTAACACAAAAGGTTATATTTGTTATATACAATTGTTTATAAAGAAAAAGATCAGGTAAATTAAATGAAAAATTCAAAGTGTATAATTATGTTGTTTTGGTTATTTCTCATTAATATTTATTTATCTGTTTATGAAGAATATACAACTAAGTCATTGATTGTAGGTGAATTAAGTGTGAACATCCATGATCCTGCTCATGGGATTCGAACCTATAGCCTTCAGTCTTGTGCATGAATGCTTAACTTATTAGACCACCGAACCATTGGATGCCGACTCAGTGGTTTAGTAAGTTAAGCATTCGCAAGCAGGGTCGTGGATACGCACTATTGAGGAGTCCCACAATAGGACAAAATGGCCATTTAGTGTTTTCAGGTTTTCAACGGTGGTCTAACATCAACCAGTTCATGATCTTAATCAATAACATAATATTCTCCATAACCCTATATTGATAAGTGTGAACAGTTGAATAAATAGAAATCTATTCTTTACTATTTCTTCTTTATTTTATTTTTTTTTTCATTTCGAATCTTTTATCCGGTCCAGTAGCACTTTATGGAAAACTTTTCCTGTTATCGATAGTAGTATGATGCATTTGTAGGTTTCCAAACTACTCAGATTTTCTTTCTTTGGTATCTTGATGAGTTATCTTTGTTCCCAGTCTATCAGTGGCACTTGTTCTTCCTTCCAAATCTTCCTGAATAAAATGTGAAGCATCGTCGTAGTTACTTCTATGTTTGACTTCAGTGCTTTGGCTGTTAATTTGTCAGGTCCTGCTTCTTCTCTACTCTTGATTTCTCTGGTAGGTATTCTGATTTCCTCGATCATCAGTGAAGTGATATCTATAGGAATATCTGTAGGTACTGCTTCGATGTCTGGTAGGTTCAATGGAGCTGACATATTGAACAGTTCCTTAAAGTGTTCTACCCACCTGATCTTCAGTTTTTAAATCTCAACGATTGGCTTGCTTTCATTGTTCTCGACCGGTCTCTCTGATTTACTATACTTCTTAGCTAGTTTCTTTCTTATACTATATGGTTGTTCCATATTCGCTTCTATTGCAGCTTTTTCCACTGTCGTTGCTAGCTCTTCCATGTATTTTTGTTTGTCGGCTCTAATACTCTTGTTCAATCACTTATTTGATTCTTTGTAGTCAGTTTGTGCCTTGACTTTATCTATTCTAATTCGATCATCCAATACTTCCAGGTTTTCCATTGTGATCTAGTTTCAATTGACTCATAATCTCAAATATAGAATTAATTTTATTAATAAAGAAAAGGAGCAAATAATTAACTATAGAATTACTTCAAAAGATGTAATTGAACATTGAACAAACATTGAAAATCTTGATATGATAAGAAGTAACTAATCAGTATGATAATAAACAAAACAAAATAAAACTACACAATATGCAAATCCATATAAACATTATCGTGTATATTTCAGCTTCTAGTTTATTATTATTTCCTTTTATTATTTTGAATAGTTATCTTTATTTGCCTATGTTTATAGTTGAAACTATTACTAATCATGTATAACATTAATGAATACTTTAATGATATATTTTAATATTAGCCAAAATATTAGTTTATTTTAAGGTAACAAATAAGTAGAAAGAGACAAATCCAGAAGAGAGTGGTTAGTCATTGAAATAAGACGACGACAACGACAGCGACAACGACGACGGCGACGACGACAACAACAACAACAACAACGAACAAACAGACAAGCATTACTTATCATATTATTATTATTATTATTATTATTATTATTATTATTATTATTGTTATCATTAGTTAAACCAATTAGTGTATTGATGATATTGTAGTTAATATAAATATACTCTAGAATAAAATGTGAGACTATATTTCGCCGAATAAAACACTTTTATCTATGACCATTATGATTATTTTATCTTTTGAGTTGTGTGAAAATGGGTTAAAAATAATTTTATTTTATATTATTTCTTTTAAATGAAATAAATTTACCATTATTACTACTTAATTTAAATTAAGTAAACAAATAATTATGATAATAGTAAATAAATACAGTCAGAGTTAATGTATACAGTGCATACAAACAGAGTACTTGAACAGTTTATTTACTTCCAGATAGATAGATAGATAGATAGATAGATAGATAGATAGATAGATAGATAGATAGATAGATAGATAGATAGATAGATAGATAGATAGATGAACGGATAGATAGATAGATGTGTGGATAGATAGATAGATGTGTGGATAGATAGATAGATAGATAGATAGATAGATAGATAGATGAGTGGATAGATAGATAGATAGATAGGAAGATTTAAGAATCAATATTCATTCTTCATCTTATTATGCAAATCATCAAACTAGTACTGAGTAAACAAGTCCTATAAGCAAATTTACAGATGATTGAAAAAGAAAACTATTTTCATGTTACAGCTGATAAAATGATATAATCAACATTACTTATAGAAATAAACCTAATATGTTTTTACGCACAAAATTTTTGATGTAAGGGATGAGTATTATTAATTTTCACCCTATGGTCAGCAAATATATATGTTAAGATCATGAATCAATAAATGTTGGACTGTGATGTGTGTTACTTATGTAGACATAAGTAGTATATGATGTTAGTCTTGAACAGAATGTCTGCCAGCAGAGACAAGAAGATCGAACAGTAAAGAATAAAAACAAAATGCAATTTGTATGGAAATGCATGAACAAAAGAAGTCTAAGTCATTTGAGACAGTTGATGGACATTTTGCAAATAAAGCATTCAATATACGGTTGTTAAATTTTACTAACTAGTTCTGTAATTGGTTGTCAAATACGTTTGATTGTCCCTAGTCGTGTTCTGTTCACTACAGGACCCCAACTTAAAACATAGAAGCACTGGACGGCCATTTCGTCCAAGTATGGAACTCTTCATTAGTGCGTATTCACAAACTTGCACACAGGATTTGAATCCAGGACCTCCGGTTTTCAATGGTAGTCTAACATTGATCGACCCATGATCTCAATCAAAACTCAACAATCTCCACAACCCCATACTGATAATTACCATGTGCTCACTAGTAACTACTTTTGAGAGTTAATTTTCAAGGTTCTAGTGAGAAGCCGTGACTAGTGGAGTCCAAAGTGTCGAGTGTAAGGCAGTTACTCAACGAAAACAATAGAAGATGGTCGCGTAATGTCGTGGACTGATTAAAGTTAAATATCAACACTGTTGGATACCGACTCAGTGATCTAAACGTTAAGCATTCACACGGGTGACCGAAGGTCCTAGTTCCGAATCCTGTATGAGAGATGATGGATTAGCACTACCGAGTAGTCCAATACTAGGACGGACCAACCATCCAATACTTACATGTCTTCAATGGTGATCTAAAATTGATCGATTCATGGTCTCAATCAAAGCTCAACGATCTTCAGAACCCTAAACTGATAAATAAATGTATTTAAGGTGAGCAAAAAATAAATAAGGATTACCTAATGGAATGAATATATTCTATTTCATAGTATCCTACTAGACGTATAAAGCCTAAATTTAGAGTTATTTGTTTAATTATCAACAAATGTTGAATATACTTAAGTTTGTAAATTCAATCCCTGAGTATATGTGTGATCATTTATCGGTTTCATTAAACTTAGATGAAGTCTTAATATTTATAACACCTATTCTATTGTGTAATATATGAATATATATCGATTTTAACTATATTTATTCATGACCTATGTGTCCTGTTATGATTTCACCCACGTTCCGAACATTTATCTGAACTCTACAAACTAATTACAAACCACCGTTACTTGGATAACCATTGAACGCCAAGGATCTACGAAAATTCCTTATTTTCAGTATTAGAGTTTACTTACTGAAATGTATTTAAGTAGACAAATTGTTTTTAAAGAATTTAAGCCGATCATTCAGTCAACATCATTTACAACCCATTAATCGAATGAATAACAGCTTAATTTTGTATTTAAAATTAAAAGGAATCGAAGTGTAACAAAGATTGACAAGACTATAATTTATGGACGAACCAATAATATTTAGGGTAACAGGTCTGGATTTTGACGCGAAATTCATTCGACCATTTGGCTAAATAAATTTTGGACATTATAGCTGATAACGATTCATGATGAAAAACCATAAATCTAATTCCTAACCCTAACCATCAACTGTGAATCATAATCCTTACTTTTCAAACTGCTTTATAACCTTCATTTAGCCCTAGTAAGTAGGTAGACACTCTCAAGGTCATTTTGGCGTCGCTAAAAGGTCATCCATAAATTATATTCTCACCGATAAATCAACTTTTTAAAACTATAATTAGAGTATAGACAGAGTAACAAAATCAGAATCCTATAGACAAATATTATGAGGGATTGTTTTAAACTATGATGATGATAAGAAATTTCTAGATTAGGAAAATGATGTATAGAATGATACACAATTCACAGACTTCAAAATGTATGTTATTGCCAACTGATAATTAACTACTGATGACAATGAACTATGTAAGGCACCTTTAAAAATGAACTAATATCAAAAGTACTGTAGTGTGCGCTACTGATATCGACAGATATAAGTAACATGTATACCAATCGAAAGTAGAAACTTCAGAAGATCGAATAGAAGAGAACAACAACAGAGAATCATTGGTATAGAAATGGAGGAACAATGAAGTCTGAGATAATTGATTAGCATTTTGCAAATGAAGTATTCAGTGTATGGTTCTCGGCTTTTAATAAGGGATTCTGTAATTTCGGAATAAAGTGAATTCGGTTTTTCCCGCTTGTTTTCTCTTTCACTACAGTACAATCAAATTGATCACCAGAGATATTTCATTTTAGTAAAATTACATGCTTGAATGCAAAACGTTAAATAAAATACCTGAATCATAGAGGACTGGTAGATCACTTATGAACCGATGAAAATAAAGTCACACTTCTATGGAGTGAATAACAATTGTTCATCAATAAAACAGATAGACAGAATGTAGATAGCAATGGAGCCCAGGACACGCGTTTCGTTTTGTTTCGGGCTCATCAGCCGGATTTGCATGCATCACACGGTTGATAATCACACTGGGACATGAACGTAATACAGTCTACTTCAAACACCGTAACCCTATCCATTTGCATACTGAGTCCAGATAGCCACTCACTTATATAATGAGCACGAGATTTACTTAAATTTTAAATTGTTTATATTATCCTGTATGTTGACATATATAACTAAAATTTGCTCAGTTTTGGTAACCAAATTCTATCAAAATTGTTTCATAATGACCAGGCCGAGGCAATTTTCACAAGATTCTCTACATATCGATTAAGAATGGTCAACTTCCAGTGAAAATTATCAACAACTAAATAATCTAAATCATTACGTTCTCTGTCCTTATTCACTAACCTTTGATTCTTTTGTGTATTGTATTATACTACTTACTGGTATTCAGTAAGTAGTTTGATTTCTAGCAATTTTTACGTGTATGTTGTAACTCATGTGTGTCGTGTAAGATTCTGAAGTATTTACATATACTTATAATATTTATCATTATAATTACTTTATATCAATTATTGTAGCGGTCATCTTCAATTTCTATTAATCGTTTAATTCTTGTTTAAATACAACAGTCTCCATATTGTTTGCTCTTCGTTCAATTTTCGCTTGTCGATAAACCGATATCACCCAACGGTTGTCATTTCGCACTATTGTAGCCTTTTTATTCCAGACAAAAGGACGCGGTAAACTCTACAACTACCTCAAAAGTTGAGGTTTGTAACTAATATTTGTATATTATTCAATAAAGAATTTCTATTTTAGACAAATCGTTGCTTTGTCAACTTCGATTTTGCGCATATCTCAATTAGGTGATTTTGGACTATTCGATAAACTTAACACTAAGGGAAAATAAGTATCTTTAAGGGAAATTTTAATTTTAATAACAATTCTATTGATTGAAATTTATCATTTTCAATGGAATTTAATCTCTAAATATAATTCATACTGTGATGTGGGTTACTTATATCCACACAAGTAGTATATGACGGTGGTCAGTCATAGAATTTATTTCAGTAGAAGGTCGATGAGGAAAGAACGGGGACAGAACGCAGTTGGTATGAAAATGCATGAACAATGAATACTGAGACAATGGATTGATGTTTGCAACAGGAACAGTGAAGTTTGATATGATGGATTGATATTTTGCAAATTAACGATTTAATATATGGTTCTCAGATTTTATTGAAATGCTCTGTAATTATGTGCTTAAATACACTTGATTATTTCCATTGGTGTTCTGTTCACTACAATACTAGTGGGTAAACAATATTCAAAATAAATTAGCAATGATGTATGATATTGATTGGCTTTTATTTGGGTTGTTTACATGGTCAATACTGAGGATGGGAAGGATGGGAGATAAATCGATACGAAAAACAACCTACAGTTTTTGTTGCTATAAAAAATAGATACTTGGTAAGGATAGAATAATTTAGATATGAGGTGAATAATTTACACGCTATTTACTTTGTGCGAAACGATTTCAAACTTATTCATTTGAGTAGTATGTGACGATTAATTCAATTACTTATATACGCCTGTTACAGCTCATGGAGAAGTATAGGCCGCCCAACATCAAACCCTTTCTTGGGTGATCCTTCCTAGTTGTTTCCAGTTGTTATTTATCCTTTTTATGTCTACTTCCAGTTCACGACGCAGTGTGTTATTTGGTCTTCCTATTTTCCATTTCCCATCGATATTCCAAGTAAGCACTTGTCTCGTGATACACTTTGATGATTTCCTTAATGTATGTTTTATCCACCTCTAGCTTCGTTTTCACCAGTAGCTCTTCTAGAGTTACTACCGGTTCCATACCTGAGAAAAGAAGGAGGGTTGGGTATAGTATCAGCAACCCCATCCAATAGAAAACAACCTTGCTAAAAAAAACGCTGAATAAATATTTAGTCCTAATTTAACATCCATCACCAATAAGCCTATAGACGATTCAAACATTCAAGTGAGACTACTGATCAGCAATTCAATGATCCATGATTGTAGAGTTACTATCTCAGTTTTGAAATGGAGATCGATTTCTTTTGAGACTCTTGAGTCAATAAATTCATAAAAATGACTCATTTAATAGGTGAGTAAAACATTTACAGCTTTAAAATTAATCATATTACATAAAGAAAGGAAATAAAAGTACAATAGAATCATTTTGTTCGATAAATCATCACTATTTTTCATAGTGTACGGTTCTGGATTCAAATCCTGCTAGCGAGATGATGGATGCGTACTGTTGAGGAGTCCTATACTAGGAAGAAATGACCGTCCAGTGCTTCCAGATTTTCCATGGTGGTCTAGCTTTAATTGACTCATGAATTCAACTATTAAGCTAATTAGATTTTCTAAAAGAAATTTGTTAATCAGATGAATTGATTGTTCTTTATGTACTTAGCATAGATCATTACGTAAGATCTAGGATACTAATCCTGTTTTTATAACTTTTAATTCGTTGAATATACATATGCTTAAATTATAAATCATTCCTTCTCATGTTTACTAAGATGATTATGTTGTGAGAGAGAGTTTTGAAACATAAAGTGACAGCTGGAGAACAAGCAACAACAACAAAGCATTGGGAAGCTGTTTTAAACTGATTTTTGGTAATGGGCATTAATTACTGAAAGCCTAAATAAAGGTGAAAAATCCTCTAATGACATTAGTTGTAGATTGTGTTGGATCATATTACTAACTAAAGTGATGTGTGGGCGAGAATGACAATGATCGGTTGTCTGCTTGGTCAGACATGTAGATTGTCTGATAGGTGTCAGATGAGTTATATATTCCCCTATCCTTATTATTATTATTACTCACTTATTATTGATTGTTCATTGTTGTTGGATTGTGTCGGGTTTTGGTGTGGAAATATATTTAAGTTCTGGTAAAGCTAATCACGTGTTCTTGATCTGAATTGTGTTGACGTCCTGTAGAAAAGATACTAGGAGGGAATCTACTATAGATAATCGTCTAAGGTAAATTAACATCCTATTCGTGTAAACGTTGCAAAACCAATCGTTATAACATAAAGTTAAAAATGTCAGATAATAAATTTCAACATAACTTGTCAATGGTATCTTATTGACAATAAGACTCAAAAATGTTGATGTTATACTATGGGTACACACTGAAGATAAGCTACAAACTAGGAACCATCAGCTACTTGTATTCAATAGTCCTGCAACACTTAATGGTTCGTTATCTAACTTTCATTTGAACGAATGAATGAATATGTCATGAATATAAATCTTCCATTTAATTACATATATTACATCTAGGCTAACCCTATTTGAATGATAGTATTAATAAGAAATCAAATACGGATTAAGTTGGATGAACTTATTTCATGCACTCGTTTACTCGGACGGACATCACAATGAGGAGCAGAAAAGACAAGCGAGTCAACATAGTAACACAGTACTAGACTCTATAAATCAACTTTGCTTCATAAAACAAAAAAATATCACTTTGAATTATCCGTCATAAAGAGAAATGTCTAAGTCTTATTTCATCCAGAAGTTAATTCATTCATCTTTTCAATATGAGATTGTGAAGACTGTTGGATTTCATTGAATTCATGAATAAATCTAAATTAAACCACCATTCAAAACCTGGAAGTCTTAGACGACAGTTTCATATTGGTTCTTTGAAACTTCTTGTTAACATTGTGATGTGTGGACGAGAATGACAATGATCGGTTGTCTGCTTAGTCAGACATGTAGACAGTCTGACAGTCAGATAAGTTATATATTCCCTTATTCTTATTATTGTGACACATACACTTATTATTGATTGTTCATTGTTGTTGGATTGTGTCGGGTTTTGGTATGGAAATATATTCACATTGTGATCAGGCTAATCACGTGTTCTTGATCTGAGTTGTGTTGACATCTCATAGAATAGACCCCAGGTGGGATCTAGGGTAGATAATCGTTTAAGCGTTATAACATTAGACGAAGTAACATCGAGCGTTATAACACATTGATTTTAAATTTACATAATAAACTTGAATATATTTATCATTATGAAAATAAACTAGAAAAAATACATGGATAACTAATTTTTAGAACAAATTTGTATTGATTATTTTTTTTGGGGGGTGGTGAGATTATTGACACGGTCGAATTCTAGTATAACACTGAAGAAATCGATAGGAAAAACATCTAAAAAACAGAAAAGAGTTATTGAAAATTTGAAAGTTGATAGGAATGAAATGTTTGTGAATAAAGACTACTGATATTTACTAATAGGCTACCTAAAACGGAACTCTGCCTAGAGCCCTTCTAAAGTTACTGCTGGTCCTAAGCCTGGATAAAGGAGGAGGGTTGGGCATGGGGTTAACGACTCCATCTCGTAGAAAACTAACTCGCTAAAAAAACGCTAACCAGAAAAATTTTTCAAACCATTTAAACTGTGTCCTGGGAGTCAGAAGGTCTTCATCTACAAGAATTATGACGCTTCATGATGAAAGCCGAGTTCCTTCGAAAGCCACAAGGTTGATGCTCATTCCGACAACCAGAGCAACCAATTATTTAGGTACATGGAATGCTCGTACAACATGAGAGATCGAGAAAGTCTTCCAAATTGCTACCTAAATCAAGATAAACGATGTAGACTTTGAATTATAGGTCTATTGCTCAAACTTATAAATAGGAAAGGTTTTCAAACTTGTATAAAAGACATGGACTCTTCTAAGCAGTAGTATCAATGATACACTTTTTTTTTCCTGTTTGTAACCCATCAATTAAATGTACCTGCATAGAAAACTCAATATTCCTTGGGGCATTTGAACCAAATATCTTTCACTTTAAATTATGAATTTGTTGTCCTTCTCACTGATCAGTTCGAGCAATCACTTACTTATCCTACAAATATGAATTCATTTGAAGTCATAAGGATTTTTAAGTTACCTCGCTTACACACTTTATCATATATTCTTAGGACTAAATACAAATACTATTGTGGACAACATTCTATCTTAACCTAATAATAATACTAACAATAGTAATAATAGTAATAGTGATAATAATGATACTAATAATAGTAATAGTAATGGTAATAATACTGATAGTAATAATACTAACAATAGTAATAATAATATTAATATCAATAATAGTAATAGTAATAATAATAATAGTAATAATAATGATAGTAACTGTACTACTACTACTACTACTACTACTACTACTATATAATAATAATAATAATAATAATAATAATAATAATAATGACGACATTCCGAAATTCAATTCATTAAACTGCGAACAATCATAAAGACAATATCATTCAATGTATAAGTCTATTTATGTATTTTCCATGGAATGATTTTCATGACAATAACCATAAATAATGCTTGAACTAAATAGCCCATTTAGATTAAATACATTATAATTACAACCTCTAGTATTTTATATGAATACAGGTATCTTATTGATATACATGATCATGAATAAAAATTCTTATTTCAATATACATAGACATGAAACTATTTGTATTTAAAATAATGGCCTATATAAATGATATGAAATAAATATTTGAAAGGTTATAGAAACAAACTAGTCACTTATCTAGGTATTAGTATGCGGTTGTGGAGATTGTTAAGTTTTTTCCGATTGAGATCATGAATCGACTGGTGTTAGATGACAGTTGAAAACCTGGAAGCACTAGATGGCCGTTTCGCCGTAGTATGGGATTCGTCAGCGGTTCTAGTGAGAAGCCGTGACCAGTGGGGCTAACCCGTCTCGGGTAGAGACAGGTATTTACCTCAGACAATGGACGATGGTGGCGTGATTTCGTGAATTGGTTGAAGTTAGACATTAACACCGTTGGATACCGGCTCAGTGGTCTAGAGGTCAAGCCTTTGTATGCCAAGTCGAACGACCTGGGCTCGACTTCCGCGATCGGAATGGTGAGTGCGCACTGCTGAAGAGTCCCATACTAGGACGAAGCGGCCGTCCAGTGCTTCCAGGTTTTCGATGGTGGTCTAGCATCAATTTATTCATGACATCAATAAAAAAAATTATCTACGTAATTGGACAATACGCTTGTGTAAAATAAATAAGTGACTTAAAAGCATTTTATGAGAACAAAATACTTACGCTGAATAGTGAACAGTATCATGTTGTCTGGTCTTTGGTACTGATCGAATTTAATCGATTAAGTTGTAATGTACATAATGTGAATGACTCAAGGCTTCATATACTCTTGCCTGACCAATGATGGGAATGAAGAGATGGAGAAATGACTAGGAAGCCATAATTGGGAAAGTTAAATGATGCAGTAAGTAAATCATGGGTATATATATTTGCCTTTCTGATAGAGATAAGGATATGCAGAGTTAGACCTTGACTAGCTGGATGCTATTCTTTCTCCAATAGCATAGACTGTCTTGCTAACGTGAACTAACTCCTAGAAAATCTAGGTTCAGAGGTTCTTGACGATTTTCATTAACCACCTGGCATCAGGATAGAGTGCTGTCAGTTATTTATGGTGTAACTTGAGGAAAGTTAGAAGTAAACAGGTTAGAGATCAAAATTTCTAAAACAACTTCAGAATTTGAAGTATGATGATGGAAACGTAAATTTCTATGACGAAGAAAAAGGGGAATAAAGGTAAACTCGTGGGGATAATGAAAGAGATAGTGTAAACGAAAGGGAAGCATCTATTACCTTTATCCAGAAAAAAAACTATTTCCGTTACAAGTAGATTATTTGGTATGAATTAAGGCAGAAGGTAGACTGTTTGGTGTAGATTCCGAGAAATTCCCCTTCAGAAAAACATTAAGGAGAAAAATTTCAATATATCTCCCTGGTAGGAGACAAAACAGACATTCTGGCACTTTTCCCCTTTATTTATACCAAGCTTTCACGAATGTCGCCTTTATTCCCACTTTCTGTTTCCTTAGGCTACTTGAGTTAAATGAACCTTCATCCTGATAATTGATGGATTTAGTTTGCGGTGTATGCAGTAAACATAACGATTTAAATTTA
The DNA here is from genome assembly GCA_946903255.1 of Schistosoma spindalis. Lineage (NCBI taxonomy): Eukaryota > Metazoa > Platyhelminthes > Trematoda > Strigeidida > Schistosomatidae > Schistosoma > Schistosoma spindalis. The sequence continues at coordinate 8,000,428 of OX336420.1, forward strand.
AGTTTCTCATTATTTTCTACTTATCAGTAGAACATACTTACAACCTTCAGGGAATTGATATTCCTGATGAAATTTTGCATACTATAAATGAAGTGCTCGTTACAAATTGATATCAAATGAAAGACATCTTTTTAAATAATGAAATGTTAGAATTTTGTTTGTCTTAATCACAATGCACTGACGCCAGGAATTTCAAGTATCTCGACGAATATGACTCCAGTGAAGTAAAATCCAATGGTTTTTACATTTTAATCGATTTGTAATTACAGTGTAAAAGTAAAAAGGCACACAAAACTTTACACCAATATTATAGTGAACGAGAACACCAGCAGGGAAAACCAAAAGTATTTTCATATAACATTACGGAATATCTTGGTAAAATCTGAGAATCATACAGTAAATACTTAAGTTGAAAAATAACAGTCAATTGTCTCACACATTGTTGTTCCTTCATTTCTATATGAATCACTCTCTGTTCTCGTTCTCTTCAATCTTCATAACCTTCTACCTCCAGGAATTTCACTTTTGACTAGTGATACATACTAATTGTATTTGTCGACATCAGTAGTACACACAACAATATCACGTTTTCAAGTATGCAAAGTTCACAATAAAAATGAAGAGCTATTCAAATAAGCAAGGATATATACTTCTACATGTATACATATATATATCAACTAGGTTAATTGCTATTCAATTCTAGATTATTAATAGCTTATTGAGTATCGTACAAAGATTTCAGACATTGAGGTACAGCCTTCAATTGCACTACATCCGCTTCGAATTTAATGATCGAATAATATTATTAACCAATATGCAAAAAACCACTTTTTGTGGGGATAGCTTGGACCCTAAAACGTTTACATCCAAATTACTAAAAGTTCAAACTCTTTTAAAATACAATCCCGACTGTATAATCAGCCTTCATAAATAAGACTAGTGAACTGCGTCTAACTCCATAAGTCACGTACTCGTTTGCAATACATGTTTTCTATCGATTTTCATGGTTGCTGTTAGAGCTATTAATTGTTAGACTAAAAGAATTGATCCTATCATCCTTGATAGCCAGAAACTAATTTAATTTCAAAGCTAAAAAAAATAGTCCTGGAGGTTAGGTTTCCTTTGAATACTTTCACTTGATTAGCCAGCCAGTTAGTTATTTGTGAACCTTTAATGATACGACGCTAATTTTGACTGTCTAAATTAAGAGACGGAAAAGACTGAATCTTAACAACTACAAATTGAGACTAGTTGATAACTCTTTTCTTAGTAAATACTACTAGTGTAATCCCCTAATGAGGTACCAATGATCTGGTGGGAGAGATTATTTGCTATTTCGATCCCGGACAGTTAATATACCATCCCAAGGTCACATAGTACATGAGGGATGAAAGTACGAGCACACTATTGTAAGTAACTAATCACCCCCCCACACACACCCATACATGTCTCTACCTAGATCAGTCTAGTAACTTATGTATAAACGTATGAAACGTTTAAGTCATTATTAAGCCTCCGGGAATACAGATTCCTATGCACTGCTAGTTTTTTACTCTGCAGAGCTGGTCGGTAAAGTTTTATAAACCGTTTGTTGTGACCGAATCAAACCTTAACACATAGCTAGTAATCGTTAAAACCATCTGTGTTGCATAAGTTTTATTTTTCTAGTCATCAGTGGTCATTATCGTGAACTAGTAACGTAATCGATAAGGTCATGCAGATGAATAATAAGTTTTATTCTAAACACCAACATTAAAGGAGGACGGGTAGAGTAGCCATCGAGTTTCAGCTAAAACATAACAAATGATCTGAATAGCACTACTGCACACCATCTAAAATATAACTGATAATTTGCCTTTTATGGATTGAATGTAACCAACCAATAATTATTACACCCTTAAACTTGTATACTACAAAACAGCACTTTTAAATCCTCAAAAATATTAAAGAATAATTCCATTACAGTTAATATTTATCAAGTTAAAGGGTTTCTCAAGATCATTCGTTACAAACTTAATTTACGTCAAAAACTAACATCAACTGGACAACGGAGACCGTACAATAAAAATCTTTTCTTTGTATAATACAAATTTTCAGTGCACGAAGGCTACCTCAAGAAGGATTAGACGAAGACTCAAACACTATTATGTTCGTTTGTGAAACCTGAAGGTCCTGAGTTCGATTCAATAGAGCGTGCTTCATTTCACTTGATAACAGCCCATAACTTTAAATTTAAGAAACCTCATTATCATCCAACACCTATTATTGGTCCATGAAGTTATTGATTATTAGACTAAGCCTTGTAGACAAATACAAACTACCTAGTTTCTATCATCCATATTATGGTAACTAATACTTGGAAACGATGAATGACATGGTTCAGAATCGGTTTTAACAGTGTAAATATTTTTCACTTCTTATTTTTCTCTAGATCTATAATTATTCCATACTTTTCATACCAGAAAAGCATTCCATACCAAATCTTTTTCTATTACTACTGGTACTGATCATACATTCAGTACATTGTTTATTTATTTAGATAACTTTATCATTATGTGCTGATATCATGGGGAAACCCAAATCCAATGCACATATAAGCCAGATTCCATATTGTCTAGGACTGACTAGTTGACTAGTTATTATCACTATGAACGAAAGAGTATTTCTAACCATACTACAGTCTAGATAAAAAAGAATTACCCATAAATAATAAAGTGAATATAATCTTAGAAATATTTATTTAAACATTAAACATAGTAGTATTATTAGTAGTATATAAATCCTTCGTAAAAAAAACAAGAAGCATAATTAAGCTTCAATTATTACGTAAATATTCCATTTTTATAGAAAAAAAAAAGAAATCAAATAGAAATGCATTGAAATAACAATATATGCTTAGAAATAAAATGACAAAATTGATTAAATCTTATTTCTTCCCCTCCACCTCCCTGTTCAAAGTGGCATATTCGAATGTTTTTTCCAAGGATTTTCTAATTTCTTTCTTTCTAATATTTCCAAATCATGACATAAACGTAAACGTGTTAAATGCGGATCGATAATATCATCAATGTAACCACGACTAACTGCTGGAAATGGATTAGCAAATGCTTTGATGTAATCTTCTTCAGCTTGACTTTGATTATCTTTACCTCGAAAGATAATTTGAACGGCACCTTTAGCTCCCATAACAGCAACCTGGTAATAAATGAACAAAAATGAGCAGTATATATATATGAGAACTTGTGGTGTTCACTACCTGGAAGTTAGCCAAAATAGGTGTGACTTGGGGTTGGATTCTTCAACATACTGATTGAAAGTTAAGCATAAACGAAAATAATACGTAACATAATGTGGTAGTCGGAGTAAAAATAGTTTGAAAATTGATCCATCATATTTTCAACAATCTTCATGAATCTTTACTACTGATATGCATAATTTGTACTGACAAAAAACCAATCAGCTAAACAATACCGTAAGATGATTCAAGCACATATGCTTGTCTGTAATAAGTAGTCTGTGGTTGATCGTTGATAGTACAAAATTAATTAACACCTTAAGAGTTAAGACAACCAATGAATTAATGAGTAAAGATCACTTAAAGGTAAACAGATTCTTAAGTTTTAGAGACCTTTTATCTGACTCCAATTAGATCGGAGGATGATTGTTATTGGAATATAGACGTCACCAATCCTCGCGTTAGTAAATAACGGAATTAAATAAGTCAAATAGGAGAATGGATTTTGAATACATATATTCTTTACAATCGTTACTCTGAACAGACAATCAGGTTAACGAGGCGAAATGACTTACAGTAAAGAATGCGAGTGAGCCAACTTGATTTTATCAAGCGTGACTCAATATTTATTTTCAGACAAAAATACGTTACAGACACGTAATGAATAGGGTAAACAATTAACACAGACAATCACTTAAAAAACAGTCAAGATTAGTAAGTGAATGATTAAAAAGGTCAAAAGTGGCTTGAGAAGAATGAATAAATCTGTCTGTCTAGAAGTTAAAACAACCCATATGAGCTTGACATAGTACCAGCCACTACAGTTTTTATCGACTTATTCAAGTAGAATTTTCATAATTCATGTGATAAATATAGTTAGTGATATGCTTTATGTCCAATTAATTTCGTTTTTAACAGTTGGGATCATGAGTCAATTGAAGCTAGACCAACATGGAAAACCTGGAAGCACTGGACGGCCGTTTCGTCCTATTGTGGGACTCCTCAGAACTGCGCATCCACCGTGCCGCCCCCGAGAGATTCGAACACAAGACCTATCAGTCTCGCGCGCGAGCGCTTAACCATTAGACCACTGAGCCGGCACCCAACGGTGTTAATGTCTAACTTCAACTAATCCACAAAATTGAGCAACCGTCACCATTATCTTCAGTGAGCTGATATCTCACAACAGACCTGGTTGAACTCCACTGGTCACGGCTTCTCACTAGAACTCCATGAGTATCTCTTGAAGTCAGTCACTAGTGAGCAGATGATTTCATTTTTATCTGGTCCATAATTAATACGATTGAATTCTTTTTAAAGTATTATCATCTCATAGAAAAAAACTAAATAATTCTTAAGCAAAGATGGGTAATGACTAACAGTAGAATCCAGGACGCGCGTTTCATCCTATCGGATTCAAGTCCCGGAGCGAATACATCAACTCTGCGATGCAAGTACATCCACATGAAGAGTTCACAACTACATCCGACCACTACAAACTCATGACGCAATCTTAATGAACAATAGTAATTTTTTAGAGCAAAAATTATAACATTTAAAATATACACAACATAAGATTTGTTTAAAACTACTAATAAAATTGAACATACTTCAGCAGTTGGCCAAGCATAATTGATATCACCACGTAAATGTTTTGAACTCATTACACAATAAGCTCCACCATATGATTTTCTAATTACAATTGTAAGTTTTGGAACAGTTGCTTCAGCGTAAGCAAAAATTAATTTTGCACCATGTCTAATAATACCACCATATTCTTGATTTATCCCAGGTAAAAAACCTGGAACATCAACTAATGTTATTAATGGAATATTAAATGCATCACAAAATCTAACAAAACGTGCACCTTTAACTGATGCATTAATATCTAAACAACCAGCAGAAACTTTTGGTTGATTTGCAACAATTCCAATAGTTCGTCCACCTAATCTAGCTAAACCTATAATAATATTTTTAGCATATGTAGGCATAATTTCAAAGAAATCACCTTCATCAATAATATCCTATACAATGAGAAATTAAGAGAAAAAAAGCATATAATTACAATTAAAATTTCAAGAGAAATATATTTTCAATGGTTAAGATCATAAGTCAGTTGAAGCTAGAGCACCATGGAAAACCTGGAAGCACTGGACGGCCGTTCCGTACTATTATGGGACTCCTCAGCAGTGCACATCCAAGACCTCGCCCCCTGCGAGATTTCATGGTGGTCTGGCTTCAATAGACTCATGATCTTAATAATTGAAATTACTAAAATCTCCACGAAACCCCTTCTGACAATAATCAACAAATGCTCACTAGTGACTGACTTCAAGAGATACTCCTGGAGTTCTAGTGAGAAGTAGTGACCAGTGGAGTTCGACCAGGTCTGTTGTGAGATAGTAACTCACTGAAGACAATGGTGGATGTGTCGCTCAATTTCGTGGATTAGTTGGAGTTAGACATTAACACCGTCAGATGCCGGCTCAGTGGTGTAGTGGTCAAGTGCTCGCGCGCGAAACCAGTAGGTCCTGGGTTCGAAACTCGCAGGGGGCGAGGTCGTGGATGCTCACTGCTGCGAAGTCTCATAAATGGACGAAACGGCCGTCCAGTGCTTCCAGGTTTCCCATGGTGCTCTAGCCTCAACTGACTCATGATCTTAATCATAGAAATGTATTTGTCAATGATATGTGTTATATCCTAGTGAAGATCAAATTATGGGTAACTGCTGAGAACTATTAGTGGACTAATATTATACATAAATATTGTTATTCAGTAAGTAGATTGTGTATATCTATATTCCTCTTATTATAAGCTTCATTTTGACTTATATATTTAATGTTCTTAAGTTATGTCTAGTTTAGGGCCCAGTAGTTAAGTGGATAACACTATGGCGTTTGAAGCGAACGGTACTGGGTTCGAGTTCCAGAGTGAACATCAACTCTGAGACGCAGGTACATCTAGCTGAAGAGTCCAAAATAGGACGAAACGCGCATCAAACTGGATTCTACTGCTAGCCACTATCCATCTTATCCCCCAAATGCCATGGTACGGCCGAGAGTCATCTCTCCATCTCTAAATGCTCTCATATGTTCACGTGCATATAACCACTGCCTTCTCGTGGCGGGGGTGTTGTTTCGATTGGCGAATAAATTCCGTGATAACTAGCCGGACTTAAAGTCACAACAACATGAATAGAATTTGGCGAAATTCCATAAACTAATATGATATATATATAACTAATTAATTATTATTATCTTTCGTAAAGTGAGTTTTCAACAAAATCTGATGGTAGAAGGATTATTGAATACAAGAAAGGACTTGATAGATATCACCTCCGCTCCCCCCCCAAATGTGCTCCTAAAACTCCACAAAAGATATAAGTCAAAATGGACGTTGAGGTATATTAGTGTGAATATGTAGGGGGTCTAGTTTTAATTTTTAGGCTAATTAGTCATTTCACTCTTTTTTTTGTACAGCTATTCTGTTGATCAAGGATAAAAGGATATGAGATAAATTGGTTTAATCATCCCAGTTGTTCGATTAAACATATATTTAACTTTGTTAAATATTCGCGCGTAATCTTGAGCACTTTGTACATTTATACATGTATGGATGATAATATCCACTTTCTGTATTTCTTATATGACTTCTAAAAAACTGAATCACTTTGTTATTTTCTGAGTCAGATTATTGACGAGCTCCAATGCTTTATACAATCGGTGTATCTTTCATTTGTTTGCTTGACTCTTCAATACTAACATGTTTGAAATATACATGCTGTGAATACAATTCCTATTCGACTTTTATTGCCTATTTTGTAATCAATGTATACAAAGTAAATAAGAATTATATTTTATTATCTCTCGTTGATATTAAACTGGAGTGAATGATGCGCTATAAATGATACCTTTAAATAATTAAGTTGGAACCTAAAGAAGTTTATATTTTAAAATTCAGGTATGCTGTAACCATCACTTAATAATATCATCAATGATATCTGTCTAACGTTAGACATGATTGAACGGTGCTATTAATAAAATACTAAATAACGCATTAACCAATTAAATTCATGTATTTAGTGTAACTAATTAGTTGATCAATTATTTTAACTGACTAACCATCAATGACAAGTTTTAATACTAGTCTTTGAGACAAGCTTCTAATATGAAGTTTGAATAATGAAACTGAAATAGTTGGAGGTTAATTGTTTTAACTATCAATTCACTGAATTATAATAACTATAATAGTTAATTAAATCTCTTTATAAAAAAAATTTGAGATAACAACAAATAGTTTCCTGATTGTCTGTACACAACTAGTAGAATTAGTTTTGCTTAGTACATGATCATCAATTCATATTAACTCAATGAGATGTCAATTAATTAAAACTGGTGACCATACTGGAATAAGATCGATAGAATTTGATCAGCGCTAAAGGAATACACAAACAAAAGATTGGTCACTATTTAGTCCGAATACTCTGGTCTTATAAGAGATGAGTTATTTATTTATTATTTATTTTAACACATAGATATTGGTACAAGGAGGGACCAAATACATATGCGCCACACGAATCTCAATTGATTTGTGTGAGGGCTGTGAAACTGCCCGGGTGCCCAAACCGAAGCAGGTGGTTTTCTTAGGGGGCCACACCCCGAGCATTCGACTTGAACGTCTGATCCACAAGGCAGTGGAGCATCGTAAGGAGATGCAGTCCCATGATAGCCTGTGACCAACGATTGGTTCATACGCCATTTGTTCCTTCAGGATACTGGAGCCCATGTGCACCACTGGTTTGGGATCGGGTTAAAGCGCCGGACATTCGCTTTTCGTCCTCTCATTTTCGTAAGCAACACCCCCGCCACAAGAAGGCAGTGAGTAGGACTTCCCTGGCAGAGGCTACATACGCGTGGCCATGTGAGAGCATTTCGAGAGGGAGAGCGGACTCTCCCCACTCTCGGCCGTACCAGGGCATTTGGGGGCATGAGATGAGTTATGACCTAAATAGTTTAGTGGTGATATCTCATACTGTCAAATTAAGTGACTTCGGTTCGGATCAGGCAGGAGGCATGAATACCCATAGGATTGAAGATACACCTTGTTAACGAATACCAACTAGTATGAGATATAGGTCAAGAGTTTCCTTCTGACTACTTCCAATCACATAATAAATCAGGGAAAATAAATATAAATGTAGAAAAAACTGATTGTAAAAAAGTTATAAAATATTTAAAAATTACTTTTATAATCTCTGTCATATCGTAAGCACTTGTCGGTTCCAAAGGTACTATTGTATTTAATGAAGGAACTAATCGATCGATTGGATCATGACATTCTTGAATTGGTGGTTTTTCTTTATTGGATAAAGGTAGAAATGTTAAGAATCTACGCAATGATAATAGTGCATCGACATCATTTTCAAAAGCGCGATGAGCCACACCTGATATAGTGGTATGAGTTTTAGCTCCACCAAGTTCTTCCTGAAAATAAAAGAAAGATTGAAAAAAAACACGCTACATATGTATATGATGAATTTGAATTTTCCCATTTCCGATGTTATGAACTACATTTGATCAGTCTCTATTAGCATATGTGCATTCTGAATGCAGTGGGTTGGTAGTGGACTCAGTAGATCTGCGGTTAACACGTTGTGTGTCTCAAAAGAAAGGTACTGAATTTGAGTCTCAGTGTAAATATCAACAATGGGATGTAGCAGGTAAATCCAAACAGAACGAAACGCACGTTCTAGAATCCACACTACTAACCACAATAGAACTTTATTGCAATTTAAGTAGCTATTTTGTAATGAGCTAGACAGTATGTTAGCGGGACAAAGATTGGATTAAAGCATGCTCAATGCACGATTGCTTTGGTGCACGCTGATTAGCTAATTCTTGCCCAATCAGCGCTAGTCGATACTTGGAGAATACTCCAGAAATATTCTCATGTAAGAACTATAAATATACTAACGGTTTTCCTATTGTGTTTCTTACTTCCATCTAACCTTGTTATTTGGAATATAATCTCATTCCTATTCAACCGTGTTCTGATTTGGGGACATGTCGGGTGAATCTGTGTCCAAGAATACTAAGCGATAGGAATAGCTGGGTTATAACCGTAGAGAGAATTATAACAATTCCCTAAACCTCTGTCAATCCGTTTATTATTTAGTATTTTACTTACATTATAATGTAATTTCTAAGTATAAATAATTAGGTTAATCACAATCATCTATTTAATCTTTTAACTTTATAGCTGAAGAGGTTTATGAATGTGAAAATAGTGTAGTTAATACAATAAGGAATAAGAGCATCAGGTTCAAGAATGCGACTTTTAGGTTTTTAGGTGAAATTCATATATCATGAGTGATGAGCAGTAGAAATACCCTTGCAAGCTATTCAATATTCATTTTTGGCCATTATTGAATATAAATGGTAGTATTAAACGTACCGGATGCCTGGTTCTGATCTAGACTGTACATAACAGATAAATAGGTAGTATTTTTAACCCCTAACCCTAAATCCTGAATACTGGAATAAACTTAAACCTTGATGCGCCATGGTTTATGAACGAACTAGTTTGGAAACATCTCGTATCTTTACATGCAATCTGTTCAGAGATATGTCTAAAAGCGTTACTACACCATGGTTGATGCCAGTTTGTGATGAAAACCATAACTCCTCTAATTAGGAACAGTGTGGAGACTCTTGGAAATTTATTTAGGTTCTTTTAAGGATTCGAGAATATAGATAAATTATACCCAGTAGGACGAATTTAAATGTTGTTATCTTTCCGAGTAACAAGCAGATTAGCCTGTAGAAGATGTTAGTATATTAATTATGTAAAATCTGTTTGAAATTTCGTAATACGATTGTCTTCTATTTCATAAACTATCCATTTATAAAACCTATCTGGAAACTCATTGAGGTTGTTTTCAGCTCGTCCATATACTACATATACTCAAATACGAGAATGGATTTCGAATATGTATAATTTGTACAATCGTTGACTTGTACAGACAATCAGAGAGACGTAGTGAAGGAAGCAAAGAAAGAGCGAAACGAAACAAAGTGGCGCGCAGTGAAGAAGGCACGTAAGTGTAACTCGATTTTATCAAGCGTTAATCAATATTTATAGTCAGATAAAAATAAGCTACGGGTATGTGATGAGTAGGATAAGATGTGCACATACACACATTCATCTAAATACAGTCAGAATAAATAAATCAAAAGTGACAAGGTCAAAATGTGATTTAAGAAGGACGAATAGATTGCCTTGTCTTGAAGCTAGAATAAGTTATGTGGGCTTAACATAGTAACCGACACTACGAAGTACGTGAACCTTGTACTCGAACACCATTGATTGAGTGAGCACTTATAGTGAATATTTACGATAATCGGTAAATTTTTGTGGTGTTGATCAGGGTTGTCCACTTTCATGTTTATTTAACCATATTGTCGAAATCCTTTAAGAGATGGTGCTCTCATAATCCAACCTTCCACTAATCAATTTTCGATCAATTGATTTAGTTGCTTACCTAGAGTACGTAGTTGATATATTTCTCTTTGTTGGAGACACTGACAAAGTACTGTCTTTAGATTATTTTGAACAACAATTTAAGTGTTTGCGATGAGTTCTCTATTTAAATGCTTCTAAAGTGGTCTAAACCAACGCTTAAACTAATGATAGGGAGTGAAATAGTTGCGCTCGCCGACCAAACCTAAGCAGGTAGTTTTCTTAGGGTTCACACCCCGAGCCTTCAACATAAAGGTCTAATCCACCAGACAGTGGAGCGACGTAAGGAGATGCAGTCTCATGATAGCCAGTGACCAACAATAGGTTCATACACCTTTTGTTCCCTCAAGATCCTAGAGTCCATGTGAACCATTGGTTCGGGATCAGGGTTTTCCAACTTCCCTATGTGGATCCTCCATATCCACAAATCAAGTGGAGCATATGTACTCGGTGCTCCTTTGTACCAATATTTGCGTTCAAATGAATAAACACATGCATTGACACAAGAGAGGATATGTCATGGCATTTGAACGCTAACTGATGTTCGTGCAGGCGAAGATGAAGGGGTGTCTACCTTGTCCAATGTAATTTTTCGCAGTTGGAACAACTTATTTTGTAGATGATATTCGGTTTTTTGGTGCAGGCAAAATATCTGTCTAACCATAGTACGGGTTTGCTGAGCAGCAGTTCGCTTTGTGGGTGTGAAATGCAGCCATCTACAAAAAGAAGGTATTAAGTTAATAATACTAGTATCCGGCTATAGATATCTTCAAGACGGTGCTCGTATATACTGGGACCACTGAGTGATCATTACTGATAAGGTTAGGCATAGGGTACTACGTAAGAATGGCAAATCGACCGACGAGGTGGTGAATATTCATCAGCTGAGATGGTTATGATATGTGTTACGTAGGCCTAACCTAAATGTGGCATCAGTCCATAAGATCACTGACAATTGGATTGAGTCATAGAATTAAGTGTATACTACATGGTTAGGATCAGAGCGATTATTTTGACCAATGGTTAAAGATTTTGGTTGGCATGGCTCAGAATTGTCTGAAATGGCTAAGGTTTATTTACCCTATCTTCTTTAATATCCTAAGTTTCTTAGTTATCTTAAGTTTTTTTATTTCGCTAATTCATATTTTCCCGAGTTAGGTCTGTGCCTGGTCTTTCTTACTACCAATAATGCTGTTACTTCTTGTACTACTCTGGCTTCTCGTTACGTACATGTGTTATGACAACTTTGAACCGATACAAATTTGTTCCACGTTCTATTTTATGTATGACTAACTGACTGACATAAAACTTTATGATTGTTTTCTTCATGTATATGACTACTACGCTTACATTCGGGGACATTATTAGTTTGATTAATTGACTTTCAGCGTATTGCTTCACGAATGATTTGCCACTGATTCAGAGTACCACAAGTTTGTTTTTAGAATACTTTAAAAATTAGACACATAATTCCCATTGAGCAACATTCATCCTCATCATCTCAGATACATTCAAAGGTGATGATAAACCTCAAAAGATGTTCATTATTTATATAATCGTTGTTTTTGATTTCCTGTACACTAACAAACAGAAGAACGTATAGCTATTTTTCACTTTTAATGCATTTAAAAACAATATATGGAACCATTATTCTAAATAAAATACTGAATTTCTAATGCTTTAGGGCCAACAAGTGTGACAGGGATCTATGAGTCTTCTAATTGGCTTTTTTGCTATGTGTATTGAAACTTTGGTATTATACGAGTGGCTAATTACAATCTGTTATTTGTTTCAAATTTAGCCATCTATGAATTTCTGATTCATAAGTAAAGTCCTTAAGGTGAAAAGAATTTCATTAAGAGTTTCATTTCAATACAGATAAACCTAGAATTAATCAAAATTTAGATGTTAATGACTCTCCTAGCTGGAGAACTATCACAATTGATTGATCACTGGGTGGTGATCAATGTCATGTGTATCAAGTTCTTAGTGCAGATCGAATGCTATCAACCAAGTTGCAATGTGGCCACCAGTCTAGGTGACTCGACACTGCGTGCACTATGTTGAGATCAGATAGTAGTTGGAGGTAGTCTACAGGAAACCTTGGACCCGGGTTTTGTGTTACTTAACACTCGTCAGCAAGGTGTACCTGTAATCTTGAGGGAACTGATGCTCCCTGACTATGGTTTATCAATTCTTTTGTAGTACTACAAAACTAGTTTTCAAATATTCACAGTTTATAATGAGAGAAAGCTTTGACCTCGAAGTTAAAACCACTTGATTGAAACTTTACTCATTATATTACTAGTCCTTACCGAAACACAACACCAAAACCCTAAGTCTAATGCATTATTCTGTATGTTTTTTTTAAAATAAATTACATTTTAACATGGAAGAAAAGATTCGCTCTAGATTTCCACACTTATTAACGTGTTTTTTATAAACTCAGTGTTTCCTTTTATTCATAGAATGATCGTTTCTCTTATTTGAGAGTAATTACAAACTGAAGATGAATATTTATTACCTAATAAAATAAGCTTGTCATACTAGGGGTACACTAAGTAGATTTTGTGTACTGTTAACAACATAGTACACTGACTTTAGTCGTAGAACTTTTATCACGCACATGGGACTAGAACCCAGAACCCTCAATTTGAAAATTATCATGTGTTCACTAATGACTAGCTTCAAGAAGAAATTTCGATAGTTATAGTGAGAGGACGTGACCAGTAGAAGTCAATCGTGTCGAATGTGATACAGTTACACACCAAAAACAATAGATGGTAGCGCGACATCATGGATTGGTTAGTGTTAGACAATAACACCGTTGGATCCCGAATCAATGATTTAGATGTTAAGCGTTCGCGCGAAATCGGAAGTTCTAGATTCGAATCCCGCACGTAAGATGGCGGATGCGCACTGCCGAGCAGTCCCATACTAGAACGAAACGGCGATCAAGTGCTTCCAATCTCCATAATATCAAACGGACAATAAAGTATGCTAAATTCACTTTATTCTTTTTCCATAAGCACACCAGCATACATCATTTGCTATTTTCTTTTTGGTGTATATACATTACGTCAAGGTACATTTTACGTTTTTTTGCTAACTTCCACTAATTCAGAAGCCTCTTGAGACTGTGTAGTACATGAACGAGCTGAAAACAACCTCAATGAGTTTCCAGATAGGTTTTATAAATGGATAGTTTATGAAATAGAAGACAATCGTATTACGAAATTCCAAACAGATTTTACATAATTAATATACTAACATCTTCTACAGGCTAATCTGCTTGTTACTCGGAAAGATAACAACATTTAAATTCGTCCTACTGGGTATAATTTATCTATATTCTCGAATCCTTAAAAGAACCTAAATAAATTTCCAAGAGTCTCCACACTGTTCCTAATTAGAGGAGTTATGGTTTTCATCACAAACTGGCATCAACCATGGTGTAGTAACGCTTTTAGACATATCTCTGAACAGATTGCATGTAAAGATACGAGATGTTTCCAAACTAGTTCGTTCATAAACCATGGTGCATAAGGATTTGAGTTTAATGCCAGGTACTGCCATAAAATCTGACAATTTACCTAATCGGAAGATCACTTAAATTCAAGAAATACAACTATGGTTAACAGTCGGTAGTTATGTCTATGTTCCAGAACCTTATGAAGGGCAAATATTTTATCTATACATCCACATCCTGATCGAATACCAAACCGGTTTTTTTCATGTTTGCTCTTCAAGAATCTTGGTTAAGCGTTCGATGCTTATTGAGGATATTAATTTATACATATATATATATATATATATATATCATAATCTGACGTAACTAATCTATTGAATACTAACGCACAAGTTTGTGATTTCAGTTTTCCACAAAGAATACAACCAGGTAAATAGTATTGGCCAAAAATAAGCATTTAAGCTTGAAAAAAAAGAACCAGCTATTAAATATGTGATTATAAGTACATTGTATTAACCAGTTCATTATTTATTATCAATAAAAGTACTCGCCTGAGTAACGTCTTCATTGGTAACGGATTTTACGACATCTGGTCCAGTAATAAATAAATATGATGTATCATGAACCATAAATATGAAATCAGTAAGTGCAGGTGAATAGACAGCCCCACCAGCACATGGACCAAGAATAAGAGATATTTGGGGAATTACACCAGAGGCATTTACATTACGCTGAAATATTTCAGCATAGCCTGCTAAAGAGGCAACACCTTCTTGAATACGTGCACCACCAGAATCATTTAAACCAACAACTGGTGCACCAACTAACATTGCTTGGTCCATAATCTTGCATATTTTTCGAGCATGAGCAAGACTTAAGCTACCACCGAATACAGTGAAATCTTGGCTGAAACAATAAATGAATGTATGAGTTTGCATGAAATTTAACGATGATTAGTTCTTGTTGAAACAACTTCAAAACTAATGTAGAAATCCTTTATGATGTCCAAGGAAATTTACTTGTTTTTTCAACTACTATTGGAAAAAGTTTGAACATTATTAATATAAAAACACGTCACATAGGATAGTTAAAAAGACAGTGCAACCATTTGAAGAAAATTCCACCATACCATGAATCAATTAAAATGAGGATTGAAAGACAACCATCAATACCTAATTAACCAGAGAGGTTTGAATAATTAATTTAACTGATGCAATAAGTTAACACTAATCAAATGATGGATTAATTAATATAAATTACATAATACAGCACCAAACTGTACATATATAAAATTTCCGAATATTATAAAAATTGAAAAAGTTGTTTGAAGATATTTCTTATATTATTGCAAAAATGATGTAACTTTTCTGTGATAAAACTTACTTATCAGAATTCAACACTAGTTCATAAAATCATTAACGTATCACTGATTAAGCATGGCTACAAAACCAAGATTTTATAACGTATTACCAATCTCCGATACTTTAGTATTGATAGCGTTAATGAGTAAGGTTGCACAGATTCTTAAAAATATCCTCTAAGCATAACAATTTGTTAAGCTTAATGAGAAGCTCGTTCTGAGATTTTACGTTGTCGAAGTCAAGCGTGCAGTTATCTTATAATCTCGGATTATGTAATAAATAATGATACAAACAGTTAAAGTATCGTTTTGATACAGTACCAGGCATCAACCAAACTAGCAGAAAAATTAAAAGGGTATAAGTATTAGATGAGACAAAAACATATGAAAAATTCAGCACATGAGGAATTTGCAACTGTCTCAACACATTTCGTAGTACCTGTGGGAAAGAGTGAAGCGTAACGTGAAAGATTAAAACCTGTACCGTTACTCTACGGTCCTTTAGAAATATTATGAATAAAGTTATCAAGTGACAAAGCATAAGTTTTATCATGTAAACCATTTGTTACATACCTGAACAAATAAACCGGACGTCCATTGACTTGACATCTACCAGTGACAACGCTATCACAGGGGATCTTTTGCTTTTGCATATTGAATTCATGACAATCGTGTTCCATGAAAGCATCATATTCGATAAAAGTTCCAGCATCAGCCAGTAATTCTATACGTTCACGGGCTGTAAGTTTCCCACGCTTATGTTGGGCTTCTATGCGCTTTTCACCGCCCCCAAGAAGGATCTTTTCACGTGTATCTTTTATTTTTTGCCTTACATCTAGAGTATTTGCCACTCCAGATATGCTCCTGATGCTTACATTTCTCAAGATAAACCCAAATCTATTTGAAGAGCGGACAATGTGGAACATCTGGAAAGAAATAAAAGCTCCTCATTTAAGGAAAAAAATTAATGGGTAAGGTCACCGGTACTAAAATGTTTTTAACGTATAAAAGAACTAAAACAACAACCAAACTAACACTAGTTGCAAATGCTTGGGAGTTAAACAAGTGAAACTGGAATACCTTTATGTGTATGACTCAAGCTTCAACAGAAATTTAAACCACTCAAATTCTGACAAACTTCCCTGCTCAAATGTAAGAGTTACTCTACTACAATGAAATAATTGAACCATAAGTAACAATATAACAGACTAAGATACATGCAAATGTGCCCTTGACATTATCTTTGTAGGAGTCAGACTGCAATTTATTCTTTTGAACGGGTATCTTGACAAGCACTAAACGGATAAGCCAATGGTATATTTCGACACATGTATCTAAAAATAGGAGCAATATCTGCTTGGTTATGATGTAACACCGAATTACACAGAATGTTTCCCTTTTCTTAGGACAATGTTTAATTGTATTAAGTTAGTCAATAAAAAGTACAACATGATATAAGGTTTTTAATCATAGTCCAACGGAACTAAATCAAAAGGTCATCATTTAAGCAAGGTAGCTTACAAGCTGTACTTAGTTTTCACTAAGTACACCACAAAGATAATGTTAATTCATTTTCCTGTGAAAACAAACGATAGTTCCTGTGATTAGTTACGAACCAGTAGGCGAAACATGTAAAATTTTCTGATTATCATTGTAAGCACATGTGCAAGTTCCTTAACACGGGAATATGCTACTATAAGTCATTTATAAATTGTATTTTAAGAATAATGTTAACAAGGAATATTCAGTGGGAATGATCAAATATTAATGTAGGCATCATATAACTGAACCGATAGGTACCTTTACAGCATTACAAATTGTTTCTAAGTAAGTCAGGTAGACAAAGGGCATATGGAGCTTCCCAAACGCTGGTTGGGATTAGGTCTGGGAATATATTATGGTTTTGTATCATCCTAACATTCACTCTTAACCTCAAACCTCAGTCCTAATTTAAAACTCCAGAATAACCCTAACCTCTTTGGATCAGTCAATAACGAAAGCCATATGGTGTGATGACCAAAACTCACAACATTAGATAGACTACTAAGATGTGAACGACATTATTCATTGACTACAAGTAGTTTGACATGTGAAAATTATCCAGATCAAAACTATCGTTCCACGCTTATTTCACTGATTCCAAAGTTAAATGTTTTATAAATAGACAAAGTTTTTTGATTGGAATATAGGTCACAATCGGTTATCAGTATAGTTTACTTTTAACGAAAAAAGCGTAAGTGATAACGTGAACGAGACAAGGTTGTAAATTAGCACGAAATCTGTGCAGAGCCAATGAAGAACAAGCAAAAGGCATTATACCCGAATAGTCTTAAGATGCTATAACACAATAAGACTTTGTATTTATGAATATCACAGAAACAAGAGAAATAACGACATCAAAAGCATCTAAACCGCTTATTGAGGGTCAGAGATCGTCCTTGAGATTGACTGGAAAAAACTACCATATAACAAATAATGCCCTATATCACAATAACTAATAGGTCGAAGATGAAAGGTTTTTTTGATTATGTTCATTGGAATGTTCAAAGCCCTATAAATAGCATGTGAAATGAGTATTGTTACACAACTGACCATTGCAGTATCCAATATGCAATATCTATCTGGCCAGCTACTACAAACTTGGTGATTTCTTTGGCCTCACTTGTTGCTCTTACTAAGTAACAGCTAAAAGTCTTCATTGGAGCTTGATGCAGTTGATTTATTTACTCGGGCTTGACCTAATATGTTTGACAACTACTTGAAAATCCGGATACCATGACTTTGGGTGGATATGTTTATCCTAAAGTTGCAGAGCTTATGTAACCACCAGACATATTATCAGTAGAACATCGACTACAACATGGAAACCACAAAATTAGGATGATATGGAGAACTGAGTCGAAAACCAGTAAGTAAATAATTAATGCAAACATTATTATGCGACAAGAAGGTAAGAACAACAGATAAAAAGGAAGGAACTGAGTTTGATAGTCTGACGACAATAATAACAGTAATGGTAATAATGATGGTTTACATTTCGTTGCATATACATCACGTCCAGAAACTACAAGTGAACTATGGTAAACTGTAAATACGTGACTGCATAGCCTCTTTTCGAAACCATCAACTGAGATTGTTTTTATCACAATGGCTGCGAGAATATTCTTGATGGGACAGACTTATAATCAGGTAACGTAGGACCTTATTCGGGAGTTGGTTACTTGATGTGCGATTTAATCTGTTATTTCTCGAAACCCAACGGTGGAGTCCAGGTAGTATAATCTTGTTGGCTTTACTTGACTCATTTAATATAAAGCAAACCGCTGTTGGATCAGCTTTTATACGTCGTAACTGAACTAGGATAACACCATATCAAAGCCTTTTCCATGTAACTATTCCATCAGTACAGTCAAGCACTATATTGGTTATCTTGTAGTGGTATAGGTCCTAGCCACACAATCCTCAAAACCGAATATGAGATAACTGTGAAAATAGACATTTACCAATTAATACAAAGAGAAATCCAACAACGATGAACGCAGAAATAATTAATTGAATTGGTCGAATGGTATGGCTCAGCCTTTCATGACTGGTCATCCTTATCTCTTATTCATGTTAAATATATTATTCTATCTCCAGCCTAAATTTGTTCTTTAGAAACTCTGAACATCATAATGCTGTTTGTTACGATGCGACGAATCAGGATAGAAAATGATGTGACTTTCACGCGTGATATTATAGGTTAGGTTTTTACATCATGACAAATAGAAGTATTGATGCTTTAAGAAAGACTATTTAGATTTTTGCTACCTGATGTCACGATATATTTTCCACACATAAAATGATATACGAAAATATTCCTTCAAGAATTAAACTATAGTATGTACTTAACAGTCAGTGCACTGAAGATGCCACAGATATTCAGAGTTTGACAACGCTTTACCCAGTAAAACCTTCTAATATGAAACGTACCCACCAAGTGAAATCAAAAGACAGAAGCGAGGAGATCGAAGATATATTTGATAAGCTATCAATATATCGAGGATCGTTTGAACTAATCTGGCTAGCGATTGAGGCAGATGTTGAGCACGGCGTTCCCACACGTGACCTGGTGCGGATGCTTGACCGAGCGCCTTCAGCTAGATGAGTCCATTAAAACTGTGGTCAGCATCCAATGTCGAAAACTTACAAAGCTATTTATTTTGGGGATTTATTTACCGCTACAGCAATATATAATAATAACAAGAAATATTTTGTTTAGTCCCCCGCAAACTCTGTCGTTTTGATCTTCATAATTAGTTAAATTTCTGTACTCTTGGGGAACCAAATCCAAATAGAAAACAAAAGTCTTAGGATTGTATATCAACTATATAGTATTTTCATAGAATATAACTATTATTCCCTTACATATGTAAGGCAATATTACTAAAAATAATAGTCAATAGTATTTAAGCTAGCTTTCGATATGCAATGCACTGTAGGTTTTACTTAAATAGCATTCGTGTATGTTCCAGAATGTAAACTTCAATTAAAAATTTAACAGAAAGAGAACACACTGCTTCAGTTGCATTATTATACATGTATACGTTTACATTATCTTTCATTTAATTACTTGTTATCTACAAAATATTTGAGTAGTGGTGAATGAACCAATATTCCTCTCTTGATCTTCACTAAATATCTTTATATTACGAGACTCTATGGTTGTTTTGATCACTAACAAATTAATATAAAGACGAAAAATACAGTTTTTCCATTCAAATAACTTTCATCAAGTAGTTATGTGAATGAAATATAAAACTGTGATGAAAAAAAATAATGTTAGTGCGAATGGTTTGAATAAACAAGTATAGAAAATTTATATGAAGAGTTACTTGTTAATGCTAAACCATTGTGTGTTCAGTAAGTTCAAAATTGTGCAACACTCATAAAGTGAGTTTTTAGGTATATTTGTATGTTCTAATAGTTAACTGCTCAGAATATTGTCAAGTATATTAGTTGAGAAGTATGCAACAGGTATTTTTGAAATACGATACTATTGTGCTGTGTCATTGATATCGACAGATATAAGTAGTATATATTATCAATCGAAAGTAGAATATCTATTTGTAGAAAGTTAAGAAGATCAAAGAGAAGATGATAAAGAACAAAGAGTGATTGATGTGGAAAAGAAGGAACAGTCAAATCTGAGACGATTGATTGATATTTTGAAAATGAAATATTTACTGTATGTTTCCCAGATTTTACTATTGTATTCTGTAATTTTGTATTTTAATACTTCCGGTTGTCCCCATTATAGTTCTTGTTCAGTAAACTATGACAATCGATTGAGAGGGAACAAAGTGTGTAATTCGAAACACATGTATTTAATAGACAGTGTTAAACATTCCATGTTATAGGGAACAAGAGATTTTTCGCAATGATTTAAACAACGTCCTATTGTCAATTATATTAACTGTGCTAATTAAGCGAAACTACGAGAGATATGAATAAATAAAAAGAAATTATTTACAAAATACATTCAATTTACCATCTTTATGTAAACCCTCTCTAATGTGTCTAATTATTTATTTATTTATTTATTTGAACATATATATATAGTGGTACAAGGGGGCACCAGATACATATGCGCCACACAAATCTCATTTGATTTGTGTGAGGGCTGTGATACTGCCCGGGTGCCCGAACCGAAACAGGTGGTTTCCTTATGGGGCCACAACCGGAGCCTTTGATCTAAACGTCTGATCCACAAAGCAGTGGAGCATCGTAAGGAGGTGCAGTCCCATGATAGTCAGTGACCAACGATTGGTTCATACGCCATTTGTTCCCTTAGGGTACTGAAGCCAGCCTATGTGCATCATTGGTTTGGAATTAGGGTTTTCCAACTCTCCTAGATGGACTATCCGTGTCCACCAACCCGATTAAAGCCCCCGACATTCGCTTTTCGTCCTCTGAATTTCGTAAACAAAATTAATACCGCGAGAAGGAAGTGAGTAGGATTTCCCTGGCAGAGGCTATATACGTGTGGCCATATATATATATATATATATATATATATATATATATATATATATATATATATATATATGGCTTTAGGAAAATCCGTTTCCGTTAACTGAAATATAAATTTCACTTAACATTTTAACTGTCCACATTTTATTGATATTCTATTATGTTTTGCAGTCCAATTCGGTTTAGTAAAACATTCTTCCTAATGATTAACATACTATTTATTTCAATAGTTGGAATCATGAGTCAATTGAAGCTGGACCACCATGGAAAACCTGGAAGCATTGAACGGCCATTTCGTCTTAGTATAAGCTCCTCAGCAGTGCTCATCCACAATCCCGCCCCCCGCGAGATTTGAACTCACGATCTATCGGGACGAGTGCTTAACCATTAGACCACTGAGCCGGTACCCAGTGATGTTAATGTTTAACTTCAACCGATCCACGAAATTGAGCAACCGTGCACCATTGTCTTCAGTGAGCTGATATCTCACGACAGAACTGATTGAACTTCACTGGTCACTAATGAAATTTCTAAAATCTCCACAAAACCCTTTTCGAGACTATTTCTTCACATGTTAAACAGACTGAGTCTATGTAGGAATCATTAGCGTTAAAAAACACAAATAATTATGAACATAACTTAAACACCTTAACAAATCACATGACTGATCTAGACAAGGATACATTGGTAGTGATTTTGGCTAAGTGAATAATTCATTTATAATATCACCCACTCACATACATTGACTATGTAACCATGAAACAGCAAATTATTTATCCGGTTTTGTTCAGTATATCATATTTGAACTAGTCTGAAAACTATTCATGTTACTGAGAGTTTACATGTAATTTGTTATTCATGATAGATAAATCACTGTATAAATTAGTTTCTATATGACTTGTTATCATGTTTATTTTATGATTACTAACTAGTAGATACTTCGATTAGGAAGTTTATATTAGAATTCCATGTATAAGATATTTAACTCGTTGATTACCGTCAATCATTGTAAATGACACCAAGTGAGACAAAAACAAATGTATTATTAAGCTTGTCAGACTTAAAATCCTTCAAACGGCTGAAGCAGTAGTCATTCGGATGAAGGAGCGGGATCTATGCGTACAGAAGAAATATTTTCAACCATTCCTCCTTCCCTGGCCTATCTCAAGGTTAATTAATCAATAGTAATCTTAACTATTGAGTGACCTAATTTTACTATTGTACCTATGAACTTTCGTAGTTAAATATAATTGTCTCTGTTATCTTTATTCACAAATCTTTGTATTATTATTATTATTATTAGCTTTATTTAATATTATGTTTTTGGTACAATATAGAATTCTCAGCGCAAATTATTTCAACGAGTTTTCATTTCGTACTTCTTGATCGATCCTGACGATAAATACTGATTGATCACTAATTAGATATAAACATTTCAAAAGTCGACATTTAAATAATATTAATTGTTATCAGTGTACATTGCCAACTATCACTATATTCCCGATTACAAATTTTTGTAACTTGTACAGCGAAAGGTCGTAAACTTTTCACAAAAAGGCATTTGAATAGGTTAGGCAATTAATTAACATGATGATCTGTTAAAGTAAACAAGGAAAGAGATAACTTGTTGTAATATCTAGATGGCAGGAACAGGTAGCCCAGATATTCAAGCAGGCTACCCGAGAACTGCTACGTAAAACATTGTATATTCACTAATGTATTAGTAAATTAAAAACTGATCTTTGAATATTGTAATTAAATTTACATTAGATTGATCAGTGAAATCGACTAGTATATTTGTTTGAATATAACAGGAACAAGGACTTTGTTTGGTGTGCTGTTGAGACCAAGAAGTATTGAAAAGTATTTTCTCCTAGTTTGAGAGTCCTAAGTACCTTTTTATCAAAGTTGCGGAAAAGATTGTCATCGGGTTAAACAAACTTTTTTCTGTACTAAAACAACTTTAATCAATGTTTTTAAGATGTGATAGATCAAACGAATCTCTGCGGTAATAAGCTAGTTCAAAGGTTAAACAATCGGTGAATAATTCCGAACATGACAGCTTAATAGAGGGTGGCAATAATACACTTATTCAAGGCCTAAGCATACACGTGTAAACTTTATCTTGTCAACCAATTACAACGGTGTAGTCTTCTCACTTGTACAGCATATTGAGTGAGTCGATATGAAGCGTGTTTACTTGCATCAGAAGATAGTGGAATGTATCAAGATGTACTTCATGAATTTCTATTAATAATTCTTGATCAGTGAAGACAGCTAAGTCAAGAATGATACCGTAAATCATCAATAATATTTGATAATCATTACACTATGCTACAAATTGACTATGGACAAAATTATAAACCATAGAGTTCCAGTTCAATGAAATGAAAAGTTATGATCATTGTAAGATTTGAAAGCTCCAGGTTCGACGCCGTTCTCATAGGTAAGGATTTACAGACTAGGTCGAATCATTTATCCAATACTGTTTGATTATCAATAGTTTCGTAGCTTATATCAACCTGTAACAAAATATACGAATTTCTTCATAAACAAATTGTATAGATTATTCATGGGTTCAATTTTGCACATGTATGTTTTCTTACATTCACTTACCTAATACCTAATTCATCGAGTAATTCTAAACAACAGTGTACTAACTGTTTCGATTCATTGAGTAATCTAGGCATTTATAGTTTCGATTTTCAAATGGTTCTGTGAAACTGTTCGATTAATGGAGAGATTGATTTCACACTGATCTCAGATTATTTAAAAATCCTTTTAAGAAAAAACTTGGATTATCGAACACCCATTTCGTTTTTTATCTAATCCATAACCTGACAAGGAATTAAATGAATAGCTTCCTTCTTCTTCTTCTTCTTCTTCTTCAGGAATCATAATATTATTCAGTCAGATAGTTGATACACAATAGTTCACATTTGCCAGTTTCTCTGGGCTTATCTAATAGCATAATTATTATTGAGTGTTCTCTAATGACACTGCTAAGAGATGAAAAACTAAGGTGACAAACTGTTTTGAATTTTAACATTACTCCATGTATTAGCTACTAATTTTGATAGTGTAATATGATAAGTCTTCTAATTAAACGCTAGACTCGATTCCTAAGCTCTTCTAGTAACACCCAGTCTAGATCTACACAGAAACTTGTACACGAGAGGAAAAGCGCGAAATATGGAAGAAGCGCTTTACTCCAAAAATTCATTTATGTACAGAAAATCTATGGTTTTTATGATACTTCAGATGGCCTTGAGTTTCTGAAGAATTTTGAAACGCTACCAAACATAGTAGTAGTATAGGTAATCGACATGTGACTTTTCACTTTCTAGATGTTCCTGACAAAACTTCTAGTGAATGCTGATTGGATAAGATGCTTCTCAACGTTTTCAGAACCTTATTTTGGCTTTAGTTTCAAGGAGTTTTTGGGATCTCCCCAACAATTGTAGATAATGTAAATACTTAACTTGTTTTCTGCTGTTATTAATGTAAAAACATGTTTGGAAATTATTTACATTCTAGGATTAATAAAACTGGTTCATTTTTATTTTATAAAAACTATTAAGGGTTTAGATAAGACCTCAATCTATTAACTAACGATTTATACGATGAATGCAAAATATAGGTATATTGATCTTAATGAACGTTAGGGATTTATAATATGAGTAATCACCTATGGGGCCTGTTATTGTGTTGTCATTTAGATTGGAGGATGTTTGTTGACGGGCTCTCCACTTTAGTGGCCCGAGATCTGACTCCAATTTGATCGTATGAATGATCGTTGTCGAAATATATGTCGTCTATCCTCGTATATAATCATCGACTTAAACCGCATTAGTCAATAACGGAATTAAATAAGTCAAATAACGTGAATGGACTTTTCAATACGTATATTTAGTATACGAAATGAATGGAATAGGGCGGAGTGGAACGACGTGCAGTGGAGATGGCGGGTAAACCAACTCCCATTTAACCAAACGTTAATCAATATTTATAGGCATACAAAAAATAAGTTTCAGACATGTGATGAGTAAGGGGATAAGAAGTGTACACGCACCTACGCGCTCATATAAAAACAGTCAAGATTGATAAGCGAATAATTAACAAGGTCAGAATGTGACCCAAGTAGAATGAATAGATTGGCCTGTCCGAAAGCTAGAATAAGGCATATGGGTTTAACATAATAACAGACACTACATACCATCAATGAAAATTCCTCAAAAAGTCAACACACCATCATGTAATAAACTTTCTTTGACTATTTTATTTCTAGTTTTACACTGTGATATAACTTTGTTTAGTACAAGCTTTCAGAACCAGGAAACCTTGGATATTTGCTTCATTTTAGCATAGAACTTCTCAGTAGAATCCATCTATGACTCTACTGGGAATTGAATCGAATTAAGGAACTTCAAATATCATATTGAGCGCTTGACATCCAGATTATTAACTTGATATCTAATGATTTACAGTTGCCATTTCAGTCAATTCACAAAATCACGTGACTATCACCTATTTTCACTGTTAATATTTATTTCACGACTGATATGAGTGAATTCCACTGGTCATAGCTTCTCATCAGAACTTCAAGTTAATCAATAGTAATAACGAAGATTTATTAATAAAGTAAGTTATGAAAATGTAAACTACAAAACCAATCTCCTTCACAACCATTCTATACTAACAAATTGGTCATACCATTTTCCATTGGATTGGGCTTTTAGAGTTTCATCAATTTTCTAATGCATCACCTTAAAATTCATTGAAATATTTATAATCATCACACTATGATTCATTCATTTTTGAGAATGTAAACTACATATATATGTCATTTTTTACTGTTTATAATTAATGGGATCCTCATGACTTAATCTGTCTACATTATTTACATTTTTGACAATTTTTAAGACTTGATTTATGTAAAGCTGTATTTTTAATAGTTGAATTAATGAGCCGATGAAAGCTAGATTACCATGAAAAACCTACAAGCACTGGACAGCCGTTTTATCTTAGTATGGAAATACTCAACAGTGAGCATCCACGATCCCGTCCCCGGGATTCAAACACATGACCTTCGGAGAACGCTTAACTTCTTGACCACTGAGCCGGCATCCAACGGTGTTAGTGTCTAACATCAACCAATCTACGAAGTTGCGCAACCATCTTCCATTTTACTGAAGTAGATACCTGTCTCTACCCGAAACGGATTAACCCCACTGGTTACGGCTTCTCACTAGAACTCCGGGAATTCCCTCATGAAGCTAGTCACTAGTGAGTACATTTTAATTACCACTATATGGGTTGTGGAAATTATTAAGTTTTTGATTGAGATTATGAACCGATTGATGTTAGACCACCACTAAAACCTGGAAGCACTGGACGGCTGGTTCGTCCAATTCTGGGACTCCTCAGCAGTGCGCATCCACGATCCAGCTGGCGGGATTCGAGCCAAGGACCTTCAGTCTCGCACGCGAATTCTTAACCTACTGGACCACCGAGCAGGCATCTAATGGTGTTAGTGTCTAACATCAACCAAAAAGACTAAGAAAAGTTCAAGAATAAACCATGATATCAACAAGAAACAATATTACCTAGCCAAAACATCTAGCAATTGTTTCAAATGTTAGACATTCATCATAATTATATATTGTTGTGACATCAAATGAATAAAAAATTATATTTTTGACGTTTCGTGACTTAATGTTAGATGCTCCTTCAGAGTAAACAAATAATAATCGAAGATGGACAGTAGCTAGCGGTAGAAACGCGCGTCCTAGATTCCATTGCTAACTACCATCCATCTTTGCATATAAAGTTTGTGACTTAACGCAATATCGAGGCAATTCACACAGGATGTATATATGTCAACAAGAGACTGATCAATTGCAGTCCTAAACAACAATGGAAAGATACAAGCAAACAATACCAAGTGAAATAATAATAATGCTTATATAAGTATCGCCTTTTTAACTTCATTTCATTGTCAAAACTTATTTGAACATGTTGTATCATGTGCTATATTTTTTTAATTTTGCTGTAATAGGTTGAATTTTTTAGAGGTTGAATCAATTCGCTTATATATTGCAACAGATCGATAGCTTCTCTGACTTGGTCCCAGCTTGTCAGGTGCTTGGGTCTCATAATCCTTTCGAAAACATCACTGGTATCCACAGCTACTGGACACTCAGTATTAGTTTGACTCGTTGATGGAGTAGCGTGATCCATAATACTGCAGAAAATAACAAATCGGAGACTGTTTCCTTTCATTCCGCCCGATAACATAATAAATGACAGTAAGGAACGAGTATGCGGACAGTTAGAGTCCCATGCGTCAGCAACACTTATTTTGGCTAAGAAAACTAAATTCGGCTCTCGATATCTAAAAAAAGTACTCAAAACAAAACGGATTAACATTTTATAACATAAGACTAGCCAGCTTGCCTGAAGAAATACATTGACTTGAGTAGCAGCAGCAAAAACCCAGAAAACAATACTGAATCGAAATAAATTTAATGCCAACATTTAGAACATTGCACTAACTGCGGCATTTTAGCACACTGAAACATTAAATTATGTAGCTACGCAAAAAAATAGCTGAAAAGACAAAGAACGTTGAAAGCCGACCGCCATTGCTTACAAAGATGGCGGATATAATAATTCCCACTTCATTCTTATTGGTTGCTAAGCAGACCGCCGCGTTTACTAAATCGAGTTGCGTTTAACTGCAACCATTTGACAGTGAATAAGATAAATGACGTCAACATTCTTAGTGAACATTATATTGACCAACAAAATACAAGTTCGACATTTCTATGAAAAATGTAAAACAATATTTTAAACTTTACTTGGAACTGTTTGCTTGAAACTTCTCATTGATTTTTAGGACTGCAATTAATCAGTCTCTTATTGGCATATATGCATACTGTGAGTATTGCCTTCAGTCACAAGCATTATTAGAAAAGATAGTATTGGGTCCGAATCTCGGAGTGAACATCAACTCTGGGATGCAGGTACATCTAGCTGACGAGTATCAAATAGGATGAAACCAGCACCCTGGACTGCACTTCTAGCCACTATCTATCTTTGTTGATAATGTTTCTAACTATTTGATTGAAGACGTTTCATGCACTTATGTACCACTGAATAACAGAAAACAATGGATAGCTTCTTCATCCTAGTACTATGTTCCTCTATAGAGTATACACACGACTCCACCGGGGATAAGACTTATGACTTTTTGGTCTTGCAACAAGTAAGGTAACTTTAGACAACTATTAAGTCGGAACCCAAAGATTCTGCTATTTTGCGAGACAATCTTCTGATGCTATTAATGAGTAATAATCTCATAAAACTCCACTGGTCACCCATTAGGAACATACATGCTCTCTGTTATATTGTCTAGTCCCCCCCCCTCAATTATAAATAATGTATTATAATTTCAAGAAAGAAACATACTATTTGGTAAAAATAATATTAGTCAAAATTGTTCGAAGTGGATAATCAGGTGAACCGGAATTTTAATATTTACAAAGAAAAGAAAGCCTTTTCTCATTACTTAAAGTCAAAGCTAAAGAATATTATGTAGGTTTGGTAAAAACAAAACAAGTAACTGTTAAAATGGTTAAAATTTACTGAAAAGCCTGAAATGGCAACTTCCGTAACGTTAATAGAAAACTTATCAGAAAGCAAAAACACTAACCATCTGAAAGAATATACACATCAAAAGAAATTATATCAATTATTTATAAGCATAATATATAAGCAACTTAAATTCCTTAATTGCAAAGCTTTCATAGTTGTTCCAGACAACATAGTTGTAACGGAGAGAATACTGGTAATGTTGTAACTTTTGAAACTATTTGCGGACTTTAATCAGAGATGGATGGTGGCTGGCAGTGGAATCTAGGACGCGCGTTTTGTCCTATTTTGAACTTATCAGCCGAATGCACCTGCTTATAATCCTTGATAATATCGAGAGTATCCGCTCAGAATGCACACATGCCATCAAGAAAGACTGGTAAGTTTCAGTCCTCGACTTTGATAATAACATTCAAACAACAAATAAAAATTAATAATTTTTTGGATAATCATTGTTGATATCTTTATTGTATCATTAAATAACTGGTTTACTGTAATCATTATACTTACTGCATTGTAAGCTTCCGTTATTAATTATGTACTGTTTTCTCCGTTATGTCACATATGGCTTAATTGTATGTAAAAGATAACTTCCTACTTTCAATGCATTGTGATCTGATAATCTATGTACTCGAACTAATGAGTGTTCAAGACAAATAAAACGGACTGGGTACCTGAAATATAGAAAATGGAAGCTTACCTACAATATCCTTTTATTCAGCTTACCACTGGGGATACAATGCATATACTCTGGGCGACGAATAAGAGTGAATACTGTCTATGCTTCAAGTGAACATTAATCCTACTAATCAAGACACTATAAGCAAAGGATTACATATGAAATAAATAAATGCAACCTGAGTTTTATTTGGCAAACTTTCTCTAGATATCGATTAACATCTCGTTCATAACTAACATGAATACTGACTAGTGCAAGCATCTCTACACGGGGATACAACACAACCTAAAACATCTACATAAGATGTTGACTTCTCGGTCATTTTGATGTATTCAACCAATTAGGTATGACTTACCAAATATTAAATAATTAATCAATGACGGAACTAACAGTCATAATGACATTTCACATGTGCCTAATGTGATAGCATTGTGTGTGATCCAGTGTTCTTTAACAGAAAAATGCATAGTTCCGTAGACTAAAGATCTTTATATTAGTTGACAAAACGCATATCAGACATACCGAATAGGAAAAAAACACTTATATGACTTTTATAAATGCCGAAAATTACCACCAATGAGATGTTATTGACTTGACTAAAGTTAGAAGTATGCACTATTGGACGTCAACTCATTATGAGACATGGAGGTCTTGGGTTATATCTATGGCAGGGAAACGGATACCCACAGTTGAGGAGCTCCATACTAGAATGAGACAGATGTCCATTAACTTCTTGTATTCAACGGCTATCTAAGTTCTGTTCGTAATGTAAAAATACTTGAATGTATTCAGCTTATTGGTGTCACACAATGTCTCACCACTAAAAGCATGTCTCATAGCCAAATACAGTTAACTGAGTTACATAAAATCACTTCACTATGAAATAAACACATGTATTGTAAATAGCTTAAGATATAGATTATTAATATAGTAATTGATATGAACGATTATAATCTCAATACAAATTTGACATCACAAATATATTATTTATTTATATCACAGATGGTTTAAAATATTTCCTTCCTTCTCAAGTATACTACGATAATATGACAAGTCACGTTATGTTAGATCCAGGATTCATAATTCAGAACAGAGAACCACAGTATTCACTAGATAATACTCTATTCCACACAGTCACACTTAGTGAGTCAGGAGTGGAAATCAATAGGAGGGAAGGGAACTACATCATTAATACTTAGTAGGCTAAGTGCCTGTTTGTTCATGCTCAACCATATTTTACTTTCACTACCACATATCAAACAATCTGATCTGCCGAGAGACATTAAAGACAACGCCCATTGATTCATAATTAGAAATAAGAAAATAATTCCACAAATTCAATATTTGTATATATTCGTAATTAAAGTTAGCCAACGTATCAACAACAACCACACTAGTCTATACTCAATCCATGAAAAAGACCAGTCATAAACAGTTCGTTTGTATTGGTTATTAACATCTTTCCATTGAAGTTTAGGACTTCAATTGATCAGTCGTTATCATCATATGTACGGATTACTATTATGTTACAAGCACTTCTATGCAGCGGAATTCATGAACCGCGTTTCATTCTATTTAGGGCTCGTCGGCCAACCGTAACCGCATCCTAGAGTGAACACCCACTCTGGTGTGATGAAACGCGGTTCCAGAATCCTACTGTCACCCACTATCCATCTCTTCTCATAGTGATAAACGATATTACTCGACAAGAAAGAATCCAACTCTTACATGTAGCAAAATAGACATAAAAAGAACAAATAACAACTGGGAAGGATTGTCCAGGACAAAGTTCGATAGAGAATGCTAGTGGGCTGCCCCTAACGCTCCTCCACGAGGGGTAACAGGTATACGTAAATAAGAGTCTTCATGAAGAACTAATTGAAAAGAAATATGTCTTAGTTTAAAACTTGTCTTTTTAATACTTCAATGGAAATATTTAACAATCTTAAAACTTAAAAAATTTCGAATAGAACGCGAGATCACATTAATTACAATGATAATAGTGATAATATTAAATACAATAATAATATAAATGAAAGTAAGCATCTAAATGATTACATGATCATTGAGAATGATTGAAACAAAAAAAAAGTGATATAAAAACAGGTTTTGTTTTTAAAGCACATTAATACCAAGTTTTGTAGATCATTTGTTCACTAGGGGATATTTAGGGGGGGGGCATCACTACTAAAGACAAAGGGGAGAATATACATTAATGAAGAGGAGTAGAGTATAGAAAAAAAAGAAAATAAAATAATACCGGTTAAATGAGAATACAATTGAAATGTATCAGCATCATCATCATCATTATAATTTCTATAGTCAGCATAGTTTATATAAATTAGGAAAGAACATGATTAAAAGATCAAAAGTAATACAGATATTTCATTGTATATTTGTACATATAAAAACTGTGTATATATCTTATTGAAAATAATTATAAATCAATAATTAAGTAATCATTGTAATTATCCTTATTATTATTATTGTTATTATTATTATTATGATTATTTAATTAATAGTAGAGTAATTATTCCATGATTTTGTACGAACAATCGATGGTTTCTGTAATAAATGTTCATGTTCTTGATCAATAGATGATGGACAATTAGAATGACTGAATATACCACTGAATCTATGATTATGACCACCATTATTATTATCATCATTATCATTATCACCATCATCATCATCATCATAATCATCACCATCATCATAATCACTAGAATCAAAAGTATCTGTATGATCAAGTGAATATGGTTCAGAGAATTCACTTCTATCTGGTATATCCTCTTCTCTAATTATTATTGAATCTATAGAATTTGGACAACATGGTAATAAAGTTATATCTAATACACGATTATGAATTAATGTACCAATAATGAGTAGTGCAAAACCGTCGACTAAAATAAAAATAGAAGCAAAATATATACAGAAATATAGAGAGGTTAATAATAACAAACAATTAAGTGAAAATATGGAAATTAATAATTTTACAAAAATTTAAATTGAATTAATGACAAGTATAAAAATTGCATTCTATTTACCAAGTACAGGTTCACGAAATTGAAACACATTTTATATGTATGACAGATAATTATCAAGAACATTGTCACTCATAGAAGTCATCACAATGTTTGTGTATGGATAGAAATGCTCATCGGCTGACCAGACCGGTGTTTTTTTTTCTAGGAGATCACTACCAGAAAGTTTAACCTAGAGGCCTACTTTATAAAGCAGTGGAGTAACAACAGGAAATATTGTCTTATAGTAGCTGGTTATAAAGATAGGTTCATATGCCATTCATTCCAACAGAGCATTGGAGCCAATGTACACGATTGATTTAGAGTTGGAGTTTTCTAACTTAGTGGGTAGACATCCTTTATATCGCCCAACCTAAGTTAAGAGATAAAGTTTGCCTTACATTTTTTTAATTTCGTCAAAAACACTCCTATCGCATGAAGACAGTGAGTAGGACTTTCTTTTCAGAAATTATAAACGCATAAACTTTCCCTACCCTTGACAGAACTAGGGTATTTGGGAGCCTAATGATACAATTACCTGAATAGTCAAAATGAAATAGATGAAATAGAATTCAAGCTTGCAACCTGCTACTTGACAACTGAGTAGTTTAACTGCTAAGCCACTGATGTTCTCCACGTAGGATAGTTGAATCCCACTACCTTACTCCTTACACACTCCTTCTTATGAAGGAACATAATGTGAGAAACTTGGTAAGTCATGTATTTTTTTTTAAATTTCAGTTAGTATTTATTCTAAAAAGGAATCAAGAATAAACAAGATAAGTGAATATTATTTAATTTTCCCAGAGTTTAATCTGTTAAAACAATCTAAATGTTTCGAATGTTAAAACTTAAACAAACAAAAAACATCGACTTAATTAAACTACAACTGAAAAAAATTCAACTACAGCTTTTACTGACCCTATGCGTTTTCGGTTGTGCTTTTTTTCTATATTAGTAAATCAAAACACACAGAGAAGTTCATTTAGAAACTGTGTATGAAATTAATCAAACCGAAACGATCAATAAACTTCTTTAAGCTTTTAATTCATCTTTGATTGAGAACATGAACTGATTGATGTTAGACAACCATTGAAAACCTGTGAGCACTGAATGGCCGTTTCGTCCTATTGTGGGACTCCTCAACAGTGCGCATCCACGATCCCGCTTGCGGGATTCAATTCCACGGCCCTCAGCCTCGAACGCGAACGCTTAACTTCTAGACCACTGAGCCGGTATCCAACAGTCTTAATTCATTCTTCAATCTTTACATGAAAGTATATTTAAAATAAGAGCCTGTTCAATTAGCTTCAAATTTTTTTGCTTTCTGGTCTTGTACATTGTCTTTTAAAAAAACTTCATATTGCTTCAAATTTATTATTACATAACATTTATTAACTGATCGATGAAATAACACTAATGTACACAAATAAAGAATCTCGGCTTTCACTATGAGGCATCATAATTCTTTCTTCAACTTCCGGGATAGAGTTTAAATGGTATAAATTACTTTTTCTAGTTAGCGTTTTTTAGCAAAGTTGTTTTCTATGGGTTGAAGTTGCTGACTCTATGTCCAAACCTTTACCTTTACTCGGGTTTTGGACCATCAGTAACTCTAGAAGAGCTGCAGGTTACATTACGTCAGAAATCGGAAGCAGATATCAAAAGAATGAAAGGATTTCCCAGGACGGAGTTCGATGGAGAATGCTGGTAGGCAGCCTATGCTCCTCCATAAAGGGTAACAGGCGTAAATAAATTGGAAATGATAATTCATTATGGATAGGTTTACCTATTCATTATTGAATTTTGTATACCTTTAATTATTGCGTAGATACTTTATGACTACCGAAATAGAGATGGAGGATGTTGAATTTCGTGACTTTTCATTGTTTACTTCAAAGCTTTGTAATCTTTTATTTAAAAAAACTCTGTGTGGTTATAAGGTCAATGAAA
This sequence comes from Schistosoma spindalis, assembly GCA_946903255.1. Classification (NCBI taxonomy): domain Eukaryota; kingdom Metazoa; phylum Platyhelminthes; class Trematoda; order Strigeidida; family Schistosomatidae; genus Schistosoma; species Schistosoma spindalis. The sequence goes on from OX336420.1 coordinate 8,035,330, forward strand.
ATACTTGCCCATTACATGTTAACATTTTATTTCTCTATTATATCCCTGATTCTTCAAAATCGCATGCATTCTAAACATTATTTAATGGTATACATTTTGAAATTACTCATTAAAGGATACATGAATATTGCATCAAAACTCAGAAGTCCTTATCTCAAACCTGATTGTTCTGAAAATACACTAAATTTTCGTGAAGAAAACTATTCACAGTGCAGTTGTAGTATATTTTTCTTCAGTTGCTTATATGTCTACCTTTAATGAATCGCAGTTTTTTAAAACTGAAAATCACCTTGTTTATAACAAAGATGACAAGGTATATTAACTTCATAACAGTAATGCAATGTTTCCAATTCAATACAAGGTTGATGAATAATTTATCTATTCATTGGTACTATATACTATGGTTAGTATACAAGCAAAGAAGGAAAATCCAGGTATCACTAACTTTCAATAAGACCCCATCCAATATTGAATGGTTCTCCATATGGCGGGCCAATTCCATAGTATAAAATTAAACTGCAAATCCATACCAGCGCAGTACGTAAAGAATCTATCAATGTTCGGTGAATAGCTAAAATATTAATGAAAATTCATGAGTAAATATAATGATTTAGTATTAAAAAGTATCGTGCAGGGCAGATAGGGGTGGGCTATCAACTTCTACCCTGATCATATTCCATATGATTTCGTTTGGTATGACAACTATATTCCCTGTATCAATACAGATGAAGTATATTCAGTGTGTTTTTACAGCCAATCAGAAACGAGTGGGTGGTTTCGAGGTCACAGTGCCTATTTCAATACATGATGCTCACGTACCTCCAATTTACAGAGGACTTCAAGAAGGATGTTATAGTTAAGCGGCTACTGGGTAGTTCCTTTATTTGTGATTGTATTGTTCAAATAACTGTTGGACATTGTGCAGACTATTGTGACGATGTTTTCTTTCGATGTAGTGTATGTTGGAGGTAAAAGCTTGCTAGAATTAGAACTTTTTTTGCTCGATCTCAATCGACACTAAAACATTATGATAATTGTTACAAACTGGATAATAAAAGCATCAGTAACACTGGCTGCAACGTCTGCAGATGTTACTGAAGTCTTAGCAGTTCAATGGTACGATTACTGTCGAGGTATGTGCAATGAAAATGACAAGCTTGTATCAGTCGTTTGGAGGAATCGAGAGAATCGTAGAAATCGGCAAAACGGTCGTTATGAAACTAAAATTCAATAGATGAAGTGTTAAAGAAGACTGGATAAGTAGCACTTCCTTAAATATGCTTAGCATGTCCTTGGTATATGATAGATCGTCTCAAAACGAACACTTCCAGTGCGTGAGAAACCAACAAGCTAAAACTATAATACCAATTATACAAGAGTATGAGCAGCAGGATACCACAATATACACGAATGACTAGAGAGCATATGGATGTCTATCTAACCTTCGTTACGTGCATCGTACCATAATTATTCACAAGCAAAATTTTCTAGACCCTACCACAGGAGTTCTCATCACTAATATAGACACGATGTGGTCAAGGCTAGAAGAATGTTTGCGACCTCATCATGGCTCCGGAGGTCGACTGTTATGGAGTCACATAAGTGAGTTCCTGTACCATATCCAATACGATTTCAGAACTGTAGATCCTCTTTGTAACCTTGAAAGATCTTTAAACCACTTTAAAGAAGTGTATCCACTTTAATTTCTCGGTTTCATATAACATATTCTTACATTATACCTGATTAACTGAAATTTCTCAAGGTCACTCATGAATCGTCCAAAGGTCGTCCATAAATTACTATCTCGCCAATTAAATCTGATTAAACACTTAAACAATATTTTAAACTTTGTTTTCTGATCAAATATATATATAAAACTTACAACTAAGACTTCGAGCAATTGATAGACCACAATAGTTAAATATTGCAATAGAAAAGACATAAATAATACAATTGCCTAGTAGAATATAGTTATTTCCAATTTGATAAATTGCATCGATAACATTTTCATATGAACCATTTAAATCATTTCCAGGAATAAAATGAACAGCTGGTAGTACAATCTAAGTAATACACAAATGATACAATTAAATATCTCAAGATGTATATAAATATTTATAATGGTTATGTTTATGCAATCGTTAATAAGTTGTAACATCTTAAAATACAAAATCTAACGTGGAAAAAAGTTGCGATTCTGTATAACTAACTTAATTAGCTTAAGTTATCAATCACTCACCAATCCAAAAGGGCGTGGGTTCGAATCCCACCTCCATTACAACCTTTGCCCACAAATGCCCTGGTACGACCGAGAGTGGGGAGAGTCAGCTCTTCCTCTCCGAATATTCTCACATGGCCACATACATACAACTTTTGCCAGGGAAGTGCTATTCATTGACTTGTCGCGGTATTTATTTTGTTTACGAAATTCACAGGACGAAAAGCGAAACTCCGGCGCTTTAACCGGGTTGGTAGACACGGAGAGTCTACCTAGGGGAGTTGGGAAACCCTGATTCCAAACCAATGGTGCACATGGAGTGGATCCAGGATCCTGAGGGAACAAATGGCGTATGAACCAATCGTTGGTCACGGGACTAAATCTCCTCACATTGCTCCACTGCTTTGTGGAACAGACCTTTAGGCCGAAGGCTCTGGGTGTGGCCCCATAAGGAAATCATCTGCTTCGGTTTGGGCACCCAAGCAATATCACAGCCCTCACACAAATCGAATGATTCATGTAGCGTATATCTATTTGATGCCTCTTGTACCAATGTTTATGTGTTTAAATAAATAAATAAATAATAATATGAGAGAAGCAAAGACTATTATTTATATGTTACATATTATTAACTCATTTACCAGATAGATACATTTGGTGTAACTAAATTCGAACCACACTCGATGTATGAGGACTAATGATACTCTGCCCGGTTGCATACACCGAAGTAAGAGGAGTGGGGTTTAAACCTGAGATCTAGTGACTGGATATCAAATTCCTTAATCTTTGAGCAACTACTCTATAACTTTTTAAAACGATTTCCTTATAAAAATTTAAAGAAATTATATGATATGGTGTAGAATTCCGATTTCTGAGAATAAATAATGATATATATGGATGATACTTTTTGGCAAGAATGTTAACTTAATTAAAATTCTATATTCTTTTAATATTTCCTATTGTTACCTAGATTTCATATTAGAAAACGAAATAGGTTATTCTATCTGGTTTTTCGAAGTGTTTCTAACAAGGAGTGATGAATTCCTGAAAACGATAATTTTTAGAAAGCGAACCCTGAATAGTCGGTTAACCAATTTCTATTACTGAGTTCTATTAAGCGGACACAAAAATTTTATTGATTCTTTATGTTATTGATTACGTAGGATATGTAGTGCTGCATCAGTTGAAGAAGAGATTGATTTCCCGGAAAACGACTATTCAGGCCGATTCGTAAAGAAAAATCGGAGCAAAGACTTGAGAAATCCCGTTATACAGAAATAGCTTTACAAAAATCTAGAAATGAAAGATAGCTAAACTTTTGATCACCTTCAGAGTCGGTTGTTTACAGCAATTGAAAAGTTCTATAAGACAAAACTTTGACTACCACTCACATGCAAGAATACTTTTTCCATATCAGCAAATGCTACGCATGCGCGTCCGATCGCTACATAGGCTGTAGTGAATGTTTGCTTTAAACACGAGTAGCAGAACAATCCTTTCAGTTAAAGAAGTTCCTCACACTCATATGAAGAAGTAAAAGAAAGCCACACGACAAACGCCACTGGCTTCTATTCCGAGCCACATACGATAACGCTTAAAACCACTGTGTTGCACTTTTTCTACGACCTCAACCAGAGGGTCGTAAATAACCGACAAACTCCAGTGCTGCACAGCTTTCCTTCACAACCCACCACACTCTCACCAACTGAACTGTGGTTACGGTGCTCGAACACACATCGCCGAACCTCTGCATTAACAACATGGCATTGCCATTGAATCTCACCAGCCTTATGTGAACAACGATGACCGAACATACAGAGTAACTTAATATTCTCAACTCGGACAGGTCGGGTTTCACAAGCATAAAGAAAAACTGTTCTCATTGATGACTTGTAAATCCGACCTTTTACAACCACATTAACATCACGATGGCACCAAAGATGGTCCAGATCGGCATAAACCCCTCTCGCTTTCACTATACACTAATTGGTTTCATCACTCACACAACTACTCAAATACATAGAAGTCTCCACTACTTCAAACTGCTCACTACCAAGAGTGAGTACAGGCACACGCTCCTGTCAGTTTTGTAAGAGTACTTCGCACTCATATGGTATAAAGCACATACCATACATACAGACACTGATTCTCAAATGATTAACCGAGGATTGTACGGATTGGGTATCATCACGCTGTATGAAAATATCATCCACATACTCACTGTCGCAGTCTTTCTTCACGTAACAGATCCATACCACCATTACCTACTTCCATCTGAGATGTTTCCAGAACGTCACCAATGGCAAATTTGAGGAGGAATGGTGAGATCGGACAACCCTACTCAACACCACTACTTAAATGAGACAGTCGAAAGAGGTGGTTATATTCTCTTACTCGATGTACATCAAGTGTTCGCATACAGACTCTTCAGTATGTTTACAAACTTCTCAGGCACACTCTTCCTCAACAGACAATATCAGAGGACAGTCCTGTCCAGCGAGTTTAAGACCACTCTGATATCAGGAAACACAACCATTCTTGGCATGCAATAAGTATCGCGTTGTTCTAACATTTGGTGAAGGGTTGAGATATCACCAATACATCGTCGATCAAAACGAAAACCAGTCTACTCCTCGCGCGTTAATCTTTCACAGGTCTTGAACAATCTTTGAAGTATGACGGAAGTCAATAGTTTGAGCGTAACCGGAAGTAGATTTATCTCTCGACAGTTGTTGGATAGGAGTCGTAAACCTTTTATAAAAACACTGAGGACTATCATATCTTTCCAGGATGTTGAAACAATCAAATCGCCAAATGTTTGCACTTAACTCACTTAGTTCACTGTCGAGAATTTCGCCACTTTCCTTCAAACTGCCCGGAGGTAATCCATCTAGGTCTGGTGTATTATGAAGCTTCAGGAGTTGGTGTTTTTCTTCCTCATGGTTAGGTGGATTAGTCTTCACCGAACATGGACAGGAAAGTTTGATTGATATCCCTGGGCCCTGGAACTACTGGTATTTTTACTATTTCAATTTCATTTCATCAAATTTGTATTTTAAAATGTCCCTCTCTTTTTGATTATTTTTCATACTCCCATGACTGTATTCATAAGTATTTCTGACATCACTTTATTTCGTTTCTTTGATATCTTTAAGTATCTTGACAAAAAGTACACTAATTATCTTTCTACATCCACACTATAATTAATATTTACTTTATTAATTTCACACGCTTATTTGCACACATATTGTAGGAGTTTTATGACCTTTTACTATCATATATGGTAATGGCTTCGTTCACTACTATGTTTAGTGAGATATAGAATTCTCATGTTATTGCTTACGATATATGGACTGATATTACAATCTTTCTATTACATCATCACGTTTATTTATTGATCATATTTCGTCACAGTGTTAACACTCAGGAATTAGAGTCAGACATATAGGAATTAACAATCTGAAACAAGCAGAAATCAACTTACACCAGACATTAAAATGCATCCGAATATCCCTTCCATACCAACAGCTTGTAAAGGATGGAAGCCACGTTTTTTCAGAAAAACCTCTTCTATTACCATTTGTGTAGCAGAAGTGAACGCACCGGCTAATACTAGTATCAATCCTGTTTTTTTAAATAAAAAAGAAATTCGTTGTATAGAGAATAACTTTACAAAACTTGTATAAATTGTAATCGAAAAATAACAACATAAATCCTACAAATAGGTCGTTTTCAAGTTAATTAAAACTCTATGTTCATAATGAGAGCTTAAAGTCAATGGATGTGATATCGATACCATCTCTGAGACCCTACAAAAGATAAGATTTATATTCATTATTTTTAATGTTTCTATGACAACTCAACAAGACAATTATGACTTTTAGATATTCGTATAGTTATTTTATGGTGTTATGAGTATCCCATTGAACGACTTTTTTGGACAGTAAAAAAAAGAACAATTTATACATAACATAAAGATTTCATTTGTCAGTTAGTCAATGGCCTCTACTTCACTATACATGGGAGAAGTTGTACTGTACAGGAATTTGACAGTACTAAGTCATTTCCCTCAAATAACCAACATACGAAAGATAGAGGTTAAAAAAACTCAACCCTATAAATGTCACACCTCACTTTAATTTACGGTTTTCCGGCTTGGGCAATAAGTCCCTCTGGTGTACGAAATTAACACGCTAAAAAAAGTCGTACGTGACTAGCCTTAGGCAGTTTCTCCTTGAGCTCTGCAGCCATCCTTATAGGTTTTTAAGACCACTACCAATTAAGTTTTCTTTACATGTCTCTCAAAAAAAGTATCTATCCACGATGCGGGAAACCCGGGAAGTGACGATCGTCCTTATATCTCTAACGGTACCCGAGGTCCTCTTGTTCACTATCGAATTCCTGTCACCCCAATATTTCTCCTGTCCTGACGAATTACCCTTCCTATTGACCTTATTGTCAAGCATCACTAATGCTAACTATCCGAGTTCACGGAATTTTATTCCTGGTCTCCTATAGCCACCCTCTAAACTACATGTTGAACTTTTCAACGTTCAGACCAAATATGATCCTTAGCCAGGACTCTAGAATCGTATCCTATCGGTGTATGACATATTGGAAACAGGCATACAAAATCCAAGAACAATTATTCACTAGACCTCACCTAATCAATACAGAAAACCGGAGAATCACCCTCTGTGTATTTAGGGACTTGGCTGCTACTTCTCGTGACCTAGCTAGTGTAGACATAGGACTATGTTGAGAACCACAACAAGCTCTCCAGGTATCGAGGATGTTAACTCCTCGAATACATAAAGAAGGGAATAAACTTTTAAATTCATACACTCATTAACTTCCAGTAATGACTGTTCAGTTGATAATGATTGAATTAAAGTGGATGTAAATTGATTATTATTTGGTTCTTTTCAATAAAATCTTTCTGAACAAGTTATGTCTTTTGGAGTACCTAAGGGCAGATAATAGTAAATCTATTGTATACGGTATCGAAGTTGTTAGAATTAACATTGTTATCCCGAAATCTGCAACACATGAACTGTATTCCGACGGATAGTTGTTTGTGTGCCATCTGACTGAACGGAGCAGTAAGAACAAGAAAAAAAGAGATACACGCCGTTTTCTCCTTGTTTTCTTTGTCTATGCTCCCATTGACTTTTGTTCAGATAAAAAGCTGAATTTTATAGAAAGCTTTCCACCCTCTTTCAAAAAGCTAAACGCTTAGATGCACTAATAACACCAGGTGATTTTAACGTCCAAGTAAATAGTTTAAATCAAATTGAAAGACCCTTGATTGGGTCTTACACAGAGCAGACAACGGAAGCTGGTTGCTCAAATAACGATCAAACAACCGTTTATCTCTAACAAGTAACAAATTTAGGCATAGGAAAAGACATTGTCTAACATGGTGACCCCATAAAATCGATTCACCGAGGGACCTAAATAAACCACACTGTTATCAGGTATCGTTGGGTAAGCTTAACAGAAAACTGCTGACCGTTCTAGGGGAAATGTTTAGACTATGACCATGATCAATTGAGAGCACTTGTTTATTTGCATCTTAGTAGACAAAGAAAATCTACAACAAGACTCATTAGAGTTCAGCTTAACGACTAAAATGTCAACAATATACTTCAGGGACAACAAGAGAAGCAGTTATTCAACCATAAAAGTGATATAGGCTCCGAAGTAGTTTGGAATGATGTTCAAACAGCAGTGAGATTTACCAGTAACTTGAAATAAACGGTTAAGAAACATTACTGGATTTCTATAGAGTCTACTGAACTGATAGCAGCTTGGAAATTCATCTCGTCAGGCTCCGAAGGCGACTAGGAGCAAATGCAGCTTGAATGCAGTGACAAAAAGTAGTGATCCTGAGTAGTAGTGGACAGCTTAAGCAAAAGAAATGGAAAAGGTATATGTAATGGGTAACAGTAGACAACCGTCCGAACCTAATAAAGAAACAGTTGTTAGAAATCCGGCTATTAGTGAAATTATCCCGGAAAAGAAGAAACTGATATTCACACTCAGTCTGGGAAGTTAGAATGACGGGGATAACACTTAAGGGAACAGTTTAAGTGGCCTCCAAATATCCAGTATCTTCAAGCAATCTGTAAATCTAGGTTAATAAAATCGAATTATTCAATAGTGTCTTAGTTAAACGCTCACCATTTAAGACTTATTTAATCTCAAACTGGTTATTATCATTATTATTATTATTATTATTATTATTATTATTATTATTATTATTATTATTATCTTTCTTATTCAACTACCAGCCATAGAGTTACACTAGTTTTCTATATAAACATGACTAACCCTTTCGTTGATTCATTTTTTATTCTTGTTACATTTGGTTGGTGTGTATTTATTGTTCCCTTTGTAACTGGCTGTACTATTTTGCACTTTGGTAATATTTGCACTGACTTATGTTCTAGAAACAGATCATAATTGTTTGCCATATACTTAGTTACCTATTTTGACTAGAATCCTACTGGGACTCTATGTGCGACAGTATAAAGGCTTATTCAGGAAATTCATTGGTATGCAAATCAAATCCTACACACCCTGAGCGGGAAATCGATACAAGCCTATCAACTTGTAATGAGGCTGAGAAGGCTATAGGTAATCTCAGGCGGAGAAGAGTAGTAGACCATGATAGATTAACGCTGATCATTGAAGATAGTGATCCAGTTTTAGCTGTTAAACTGACTGAGATACTAACTGAAGCTTGGGAACAGAACGTAATCCTATCTTACTAGTCTCGATTGTTGATCGCCCCATTTCGCAAGAAAAGATAAAAATCTTATCGGAACGACCATCAAGGAATCAATTCGACTAACACAATATCTAAAATATTAGCCTCAGTAAGCATCCAACGCCTAACCAAGACTAGTGAAGAAAAAACCAGGCTGGTTTCAAACTCGGACGTGGATTTATGGATCAAATATTCGCCCCTCGTTAAGTTCTGGAAAAGAAATATACTTTTTGACGTCCAATCATAGTTGTATTCCCTAAACTTAAGGCAACATTAAACTTTGCTGATCGAGTGGTTCTATGACCATGTTTGTCATTAAGAGGAGTATCAACAAAGTATATAAACTTTGTACAAGCTTTTTACTTGAACACTACTGACTGAGTTAGTGTTTATAGAAAACTGTTATCAAAATTGTTAACCTCAAACGGGTTTTTTAAAGGTTGTCCACTTCCTTCATCTTTATCTAACTCTGTCATAGACATTCTTCTAGAAGTAATGCTCTCATAGTCTAACTTTTCAAGAATTGGTCTACTACCGAGAGATTCACTTACTGAATTAGGATACACAGATAAAAATAGTTCTATCTGGTGAAGACTCTGACGAAACAAAGTCTTCTGATTGCCTTGAGCAATAATGCAAACATGTTTGAGATGCGATCCTGTCTCTCTAAATGTAAATTGTTGCTTCAGGACTAGTCTAGTAATAATAGGGAGTAAAATAGTTGCGGTTGAGGTGGTTGTGATATGTGTTACGTATGCCAAACCTAAATGTGGCATCAGTCCATAAGATCACTGCCAATTGGACTGAGTTATAGAATTAAGTGTATACTATATGGTTCGAGCCTGCGCCATTATTCTGATCAATGGTTAAAGATTTTGGTTGGCATCGCTCAGAATTGTCTGGAATGGCTTGAATGCATTCATTACGTCTTTCTTTAAGTCCCAAATCCTAAAGTCTCGTATACTTATATTTCTTTACATATCTAATTTTTTCCTACTACTAATAGTATTACCAACCCCACTACTTTGAGATTTGTCTTCGTAATTTTATTACAAGGTACTGGTGTAGTGCAGTAACTTAAACAGATTTACATATGAACCAGGTTCTACGTTGCATGTGACTGACCGACTTCAACGTTTTTTTATATTTGACACATAAACTAATTTCTCACTGAAAAGTACTAGGGAATTAATTTCTTAAAACATTATTATTGGTATACTCAATATCAAGCAAGACTAAATAAGTCACTTGCATGATCGCTTGTTATCCAGTTGTAATTAAGTTGATTATCGAAATGGCATCGATTAATGCGGACCCATTACAACAGTTCATATGTTTATCAAAGGCTTCAATAGAATCAAAAACTGAAATTATCTTCAGTTACATAAAAGATGTACTAAATTATAAAATAAAAGTGCAACATCAAAATTAAGTAGTATACCTATTATTGATTGTAAAGTGGTTGATTTCACTGAATTTGCACTGAATACAGACTTTGAGCCAACAAGAGCCAATCCAAACACAGTGATCAAAATTCCAGTCCACTGAAAGTAACGCAAACGCCGTTTGAGAAAGATAACCTGAAGGAATAGAAGTAGTGAGGTGCAGCATAGAATTCACTTCCTTAACAATTTCAAACATGATAAAAAACATTAGTATTTTTAAAAATATTGTTATGGATAAGTAACGATTACTGTGATCTACCTTTATCTCTCTCCCTAACAATAATAATGAGAATGTAACTTATTTACTAAGTACAGATTTGTGATCGACTTCAAGATATATTGTTTGCCAAAAGGTTAGTAGTACTAACCTGTTAATGATGCGAGGTTCCAACTATAGAGTTGTTTGTTAAGGCCCAAGTGAGTTAACAATTAGCTTCTCTGTAAATAAAAATAGATTAGCTGAGATGGTCGGGTAAATGTATATGTACTGGTTATGCCAAGGCACTTAAAAACTAAAACTAAATGATATGTCTTATATGAAGATCCTCAGTAATAGGATTTTATGAACTATCATGAGATTAAACTTCAGACTTTAAAACTAATCGGCACTCAACTTGACTCTTCAACAACCGAATGTGACTTTTTTTATAGTAAGCGTATTTTAATGAAAAAAATCACCTTTGGCGCAGACGCAAATGGACGGATCGTTGGAGATACTGAGTATCCAGTCATGATAATGCCTGTTTAAATTTTATTTCAAACTGATTCGTTAATTTCCGCGTTACTTGATATTGAAATGTCAGAATTCCCAGGGTTTAAAACCAGCTTCTCTATATCAGTACTTTCTGACCAAAAAGTCTGCAGTTTCTCATACCATCCAACCTAACACTTAGTTGATTTATAAACTGCTGCCGTCTCTTGGTTTGGCTAACTTAAGCCTTTTTTCAGGCTGCTTTTCAACCAACATATTATCGGAAGGTGATAGTTCGGGTTGAGTAGCACGATTCAGTAGATAAAGGTTTATAACTTTACCGAATGGATAATCTCTTGTCCAGGACTTTGTACTGCAGTTTTAAATAACTCACTGAATGGTTTCACAAGAAACAAGCAGTTTTTCGGATAAACTATGGTTAAATACCTATAAACTACAGAAGAACTATATTTTCAGTAGTTATGTTTAGAGTTATTAAAATGATAAGGAAATATATATTAACCATTTGATAGAACGTCAGACACAACCTGCACCACGGAAGACACAAGTCGGTGAAACAAAGGTGCATTTTTTAAATCCATTATGAAATTTTACTAGTCAAAAAATACCAATATTAGTGATACTCATTTGACAACCAGTGTATTCATATCATTGAACATTTACTATTCTCATAGACTTTCTCAGTTAATTTATTACATTATACTAACCCAAAAAGAGCCAAGTTCTAGTTATACATAGATTATTTACTTAATCACATGAATATCAGTACAAGGGGACACTAAAATATACAGTTGACATACAATAAAAGTTAAAATGTGAAGAGAAACAAAGAAAAGAAGACAAGTATGAAAAATCAAAAAAGCAAATAAAAATTAGTGAGTGATGGTGAAAAACAAATATAATAAAAGAATCAGTTCAACTAACAAAAATACAACCAGAAACAATCCTTTCAGTTAAAGAAGTTCCTCACACTCATATGAAGAAGTAAAAGAAAGCCACACGACAAACGCCACTGGCTTCTATTCCGAGCCACATACGATAACGCTTAAAACCACTGTGTTGCACTTTTTCTACGACCTCAACCAGAGGGTCGTAAATAACCGACAAACTCCAGTGCTGCACAGCTTTCCTTCACAACCCACCACACTCTCACCAACTGAACTGTGGTTACGGTGCTCGAACACACATCGCCGAACCTCTGCATTAACAACATGGCATTGCCACTGAATCTCACCAGCCTTATGTGAACAACGATGACCAAACATACAGAGTAACTTAACATTCTCAACTCGTGAAAATTCCCATTTCGACATTTGGTAAATAAAAAAGGAACGAATTGAGAGAAGAAATTTCTTTTCAATTAGTTTTTCATCATGGCTCTACACTAATATATATATACAATTTACAATAATGAAATAATACTCGTCGAGTGGATATGTTACGTAGTAATCGTATGATGACATTTCGATTGTAAATTAACATTGAGTAATTGGAAGAAAGAGGAATAATAATAATCAAAGTAATTATTCGAAAATCAAGAAGTGACTTTGCATAATATAGTAAAAAAGTGAAGGAACAGAATATTTTAATGGATAGTCAATAGAATAGTACATACGTAAGAATCAAGAAATGACTGTTGAGAAAACACAAAGTTTAAAAAAATTAAAACAAAAAACGAAAAATAAAAAAACAAATGGAAGAAGTACGAAAAGTAGTTCTGCTGCAAGCACTCTTATGCCGATGGCCAAGGTAGAGAAAGCAGTTGTACAAATTTTTTTTAGATGCAAAGGTTAGGTTTGTGAACATGGATTGAGATGGCTTCCGCAATTTATAAAAAAAGCACTCGTAAACCATGTGGTGAATTTGATGGGATATGGTAGATAATCTTAAAAGTTTTATTCAGTTCAACTTGATGACCTGTGTCGACCAAGTGAGTTAAATCCATGTGTATTTATCGATTCAACCGCTCCTGTGGAGCCAGTTATATAGGGCATACAATTCGGCAAGTTCGTCATCGTATAACAGAGCACCATCCGTCGTGGTTAAGCAAAGGACAGGTAATAGTGATTAAAAGTTCTATTCTCGCTCACTTAGTCGACACAGGTCATCAAGTTGAACTGAATAAAGAGTACTACGAACTCATAAGGTATAAAGCACATACCATACATACAGACACTGATTCTCAAATGATTAACCGAGGATTGTACGGATTGGGTATCATCACGCTGTATGAAAATATCATCCACATACTCACTGTCGCAGTCTTTCTTCACGTAACAGATCCATACCACCATTACCTACTTCCATATGAGATGTTTCCAGAACGTCACCAATGGCAAATTTGAGGAGGAATGGTGAGATCGGACAACCCTACTCAACACCACTACTTAAATGAGACAGTCGAAAGAGGTGGTTATATTCTCTTACTCGATGTACATCAAGTATTTGCATACAGACTCTTCAATATGTTGACAAACCACTAAGACACACTCTTCCTCAACAGACAATCTCGGAGGACAGTCCTGTCCAACAAGTCTAAGGCCATCCTGATATCAAGGAACACAACCATTCTTGACCTGCAATAAGTACCCGACCGTAGCTGCTACTTTGACGTGGTGGTCGGGCTTACCTATCGTGATGACCCAACCGGGCCATATTGGCTGGAACATATGTTCCTGTAGGTTCTATCATGTCAGGCAGGTCGATTGAAGAACGGTAAGGCTAAAAGTAGTAACTCAAGGTCTGAGGGCGAAGTCGTACTGCTGACTGTATAGGAGTGTGACAGCAGGAAGGAGTTTCCCTCGGACAACCAGCATGCTGCCTTCTCACAAGGAAGGAAGGGGTTAGAAAAGGTTGACCCCAAAAATGTCACACCTCAATTTACTTCGCGGACTTCCGTCTTCGGCGGTAAGGCCCTTTGAAGAACGGAGCTAGCATATTTAAAACCTCCAACGAAAAGGTCGTGCTCGACCGGCCTCAAGCAGTTGTCGCTTGGGCTCTGCGGTCACACTCCCAGGTCGTTAGGACCAACACTAATCTGATTTCCTTTTCAGGTTCCTCAAGAAATACCCCTCCACGGTGTGGGCAGCCGGAAAGTGATATCAGCCTTCATACCCGTAACAGCACACGAGACCAATTTGATCACATTCAAATCCTTCCTACACCTCCTAATAACTAGTGCAGTCGCAAGAAGTTTATGTCTATCGAAGATATAGTTACAGTGTGTAGACGACATTTTTATTATCAATAAACGGGATGGTTTGGAAGAATTATTTAACAATGTAAACAGCATCTCAGAAAGAATTTCGTTAACGAAGGAATTAGAATCAGTTGACCACAAACTAGCATTTCTCGATTGTTTGGTTGAACATAGACACAATAGTAATAAGTTGAAAATAAATGTTTACAGGAAATCAACACATTCCGAGAGATACTTAGGTTTTAATTCAGCTCATGCACAGTGCACGAAAGTTAATGTTGCAAAAAATTTAATGAAAAGAAGTACTAAGCTTGTTACAGATAAGAAAGATCATCGAACTGAATTGAATAAAGTATTTTCTACTCTTAGGGATAAGAACTACCCAAAAGTTTTTAAAAAATATTGTTAAAAATGAGAGAAAAACTAAACTAGAATGTATACGAGAAGTTTGGAAGTACACCGAAGTCATTCCATACCGTAGTGAAGCATCGGAAGAAACCAAGCGGATTCTAAACAAACATGATATAAGAGTATATATTAGGGTAAGTAACACCTTAAGATCGAAATTAGTAAAAGGTAAGGACAGTTTGCCAAAGGAAGAACAACAGAATATTGTGTATGAGATCAACCGTCATGATTGTAATGCAGCCTATGCTGGAGAAACATCTAGACAATTGAATGTAAGGTTGAAGGAACACAATGTTTGAAAAATGTTTCCAAATCATCGGTTGATTTGAAGAGACTTGAGAATAAGTCTGTGATAGCGTTACATGCGTTAGAAACAGGACACAAGATTAATTTTGAAGGAACCAAAATACTTCAGAAAGGTTCTAACACTCATAAAGAAAGATTGACAGCAGAAGCGCTGTATATATGGGCGAACAAGAACAACCTGGACCGAAAAGATGGTATTCAACTAGCGAATACCTGGCAAATTTCGTTTGACAAGTAATTTGAACCCTCTCTTTATTCAACCTGTTTATTTCAAATACATCGTTATTTTTGACTGAATTAAATGAGTTTTTAGCAATACGATTATATATTTGTTCGATTCTTAAATTTGACATGCACATCGATGATTCAGAAACCATTTTTCAACCTTGAACTTGCACTTCTATTTATTCCTTCATATATAACATATTAACACCGAATATCAATAATTAATCTAACTCATACATACATACCTACACACTCACGCATACAATTTGTTATTCAGTTAATTATCTCCATATAGTTGCATTTTTCACATAGTTTGCAGTTAACTGACTCATTTTATCCTATTTTACAAAAGTCAACATTCAGATTTGATTGGTTTAACACAGTATAGTTTTGATTGTTAAAAGCTATATACTTCATTGACGATTGTGATTATTACCCTGAAGAAGTCCAGAGAAGTTAGCTGGATGAAACGTTGAAATTATTTAAATTTCAATCGCTGAGAATATTTCAAATATAATTTTCACATATAATGACCTCTCCATACTCGGCGCTCAATTTCTGTCAAACTATTTGTTCTAATCTTGACGAACATTCGTATAAACTAGGAGCATTTGACTAAGATGTAGTGCCATTAGTAAAAGCTATAAAATACTGGAACTCAATATTCATAAGCTAGTTTATAGTTTATTCTGAGCCTAATTTATCAGGTTAACTGGAGTCTAGCTGACTAACATCATAGAAAAATGGTAGTTGCTAACAAACTATCCAGCACACAACATCTGTATAAGCTCACTAAAATTTAAAAAAACCTTATATGAGGTATATGTTAAAGAGCCTAAGTTGAAAAGTATCTTGTCACTCAATTATTAGTGGATTTGGCACTTAAAGTTGTACTTTGCATAGTATTTCATTAATGACCGCAACTAAGAAAATTTATCAACCAGTGCTTATTTCAGTATGAACATTTGGTATAAATAAAATAATATCTACGAACATTCAAAGACATGTGCACAGATGAAACATCAATATTTGTCTGTTACGCAGTTGAAATATAGCTTAGTAGTCACAGATATATGACGGGTTGTATAGTTTAAAATTGTTTCTTGTGAATTCGTATATATTGTGTATTAATAGTGAGGAGTATCATAAAACATATGTAACGGGGCTTTCGGCAAGGGCAGGAACATGATGACATACCAGATTTTCACGCATGAAACAGCTAACGAAATGGACTGTTTGGATGATACGTAATAGCTACTGAAAAAATGATTGCAACCACAAGAATATCAAATTTAGGGACTACAGTATGTTGTAACTTTATCATTGTTTAATACACTGATAACAAAAGCAAAACACACCGAATTCATCATAAATAAAATTAATTTCAAGAACGAAACATACGGAAAGAATACCAGCGAATACAATAAGCGATCCTCGTAGCATTTGCCAGATAGACGCATCAATATACAGAAGACCAATACCTAACAGTAAGATAATTACAAGTTACATACCTGCTAATGTTGAACCCAATAGATCACAACATGTTGGCAGTATAAAAATCCAGTTGAAAACACTGTAAATGAACAGCCATTACATGATCAACTCACGGTGTGCTTACTACGTTTAGACCTCTTGATTCTATGAAACTAGCACTATAACCATGTAATGTATTTCGTCTTTTCTTTCTGCATTTCATTACCAGAAAAGCAATAATACAAAAAGCCTCCCCAAAGAACATGAGCAAAGTCTGAAACCACGGTTTATTAAAATAATGAGGTGAACGTGTGTTGTTCGCAGTGTGATTGAAGTATCCACTAGCACTATTCAAATTGTTAAATATATTTCTGGCAAAACTTACATGCAGTCAAGCTGTACCTTTTTGGAAATTGTGTTAATAGTCCCGGAAAAAAGCATCCCAAAGACCAAAACATACTGTTTTACGGAAAGGGCCATTGTAACAAACCTCAAAAACAGGCCGCGTATCCTGAAGGTCAGATCCGAGAAAGAAACCTCAAATTTTCCTGGATAATATAGTAAAGTATTCGCTGCTTAGGGTCTGCGTGTGATTGTGAAAGGTCATTCGTGATCATAATCAGGTGTATTTTTCATTTATTCTTTCAGAACCTAAAGAGGAAACTCAGTTGATGGTCTGAGACTGAGCAAGAACGCCTAAAATAATCTCCTCCATTACCTTGTAATGTTCATTCTTTGATAGACTTGAATCTAGCCTGGACGTACCTTGTGTGCCGGGGGATTGTTGGGAGCTCTAGAAGAAGGGGAAAAAAGTCAACGACTCAATGAACGCACAGAATGCGCTTATATTTAATAACGAAAGCAATCGACAACAATCAGAAATATCGAAAACATGGAATTAAGATAGTCTGGTAATTACAACGAGAGGCTAATAATGTAAGGTTTCGAACGTGTTACAACCTAAGTAACAGAAGTAACGGTCAAGTTTCTCAAGTGAACATCATAGGAAAGTATCACTTCCAGTTAGAAATGCGACATCGTGTGAAATCCAATCACGATAAAATTTACAATAACTCCTATGCTTGCTATCTATCCAAATAGTTTGTAGCGACAAATGAACCCACAAAATGAACAAATCTGTAAGTCTGTCAATGACGCTGATCTCATTAGTTTCACAGGACACACCTTAGCTGAAGGCGCTCGGATCAAGAGTGAGTACACATCCCCTTTAGCTACTAGCCAGACTAGACCAAACGCTTCTCAACATATCGAGAACTTTTAAAACATACCTTCGAACTCATTCATCCCTGATTTTTGATTTGACTTAGTTGATATATTTCAATCATAAAGGTTTTACGGACAAAGGCGTTATTAAACCCTGAATATCCGTAGCATCTTCATGCTTAAATGGTTGTGGATGGAATAAAAAATATTCACTCTTGAAGGGCCTACGCATCTAGTAGCAAAAAGATCACGGATGCTCCAGGTATGAACCTGAGTGTAATTAGCAAACAAACGATAAAAGTGAGTAAATAATCATAATTTCCTGAGTCCTTAAAAATATATCAAGTTCCTTCTCGAAGGACTCCTGGGGAGTTGTTCTAACCAAATTGGTCGACAGCGAATCTCGGAACTTTACAACCTGTAAAGAACAGGTGTGTCTACAGCTCAGTTTGCTATTCTGTGCCAATAATTTCCTGATACTGACCCCAAGGTTTATCAAGGGACTAAGCGTAAGCATGCATAATAGGGGATGGCCAGAAGTATTTATGATGCTATAGGTCATCCTCGAGTCGCCTGTGTGCAAACGGGAAAAGACGCAGTGACTTTGAAGTAAAGGGAGAAACACTGTACTTCTATAATCTGAATAACTCCGAATAAACTTGAAAATTAGGTAGTAAGTTATTTGTTGATTGACCAAAATTAGTTTCAGCATTACTAGTGTGGGATTTTCTCAAAAGACATTTTTATTCAGTCAGTATAAGTACCCTAAGTATTTTCAACCTGGGACACTTCTAGGACAAAATTGTCTCACTTGTCTGTGTACTTTGCAACACATCTCAAGCGAATTAATTTGCAGTTTGAGGTGTTGAACGTAAGTCCGTTGTTATCCGCCCAACTTTATAGACGAGTCAGATACTTCTGAAATACCAGGTTGTCATCCTGTTGACAAACTCCTTTTCAAAATCCAACATTGTCAGCGAAAAGTAGTAACCCAGACAATGCCTCGTGAGGAAAGTCATTCTATCAGGCAAAGAGAGCTTTTTATTACGTTATTCTCCTTTGAAAATTGTTGCGATATGTTCCAACTTTCAATTATTTATGATCGCGCTGTGGCTTAGTAAAGAATATTCAACCATGAGCCATTGCCAAAATTGACGTCGCTCCCCTAAGCATTTGAGGGTGAACCCTCTCCGACACGAAGGGATTGTTCTTATTTAGGCTTTGAAGTTTAGGTTTACTTTTTAGACTTTCAGTAACTTGACGGTAAAACCTTCCTCGATTTGTGCGTGATGGCAGGTATGTTTGTAGATAATTTTTGCCAAGCGTTTATTGGAACAACCACTGAAGCTAAATGGATTACCGTAAACTAGCAATTTAGAAACTACAACCATGGCCTGTGAAAGAAAGGCTGAATAAAGTAATAAGGTTTTCGGGTTGAAGACCAATTTTCCCATTGGCTTGATCTGGCGCCTATTTTCTCCTAGCTTCTTTGTGCATCAGTTCTTTGCTCGTTTGAACTTCCTATGTGTTTTCATCACTGACTCGTTAGTATTATGTCAAGCACCACCTTTAAATCTTTAATATTTGAAAAGTGTGGCCCATTGTAATTTTAGGTTGCATGTAACTGTTGAGGACAGTTCATAGAACAGACAGGTTTGCAGTACATAGGATCATCCACAGTAGGAAATCCTAAGTATTCCTTGTATCAGATTGAGGGCAGGCTCCTGAACACATGCTGTGGGTTGAACCTCAAAGCTAGCATGTTTGACCGTTTGAAATTCCAAGGCCTGTAGCCTAAAGGCCATTTTAGCTGAATTTTGAAGATAAAATTGAAGGCGATGACGATGTGATCACGTTTACTGTGAGGAGTTGGGATTGTGAGGCTGTCAGTTAAAGGATCTTCATCTGTGGAGGTAACTGATGAATTCTCTATCAAGCTGCTTACTTCACATTTTCAAATAACCCTATTTCTCCTAAAGGGTTGAAGAACCGCTCTTCAAGTAAGTCACAAACTTCATTGTGCGTGTATTTAACAATGTTTGTTTTAGGAAGATCAAGTCCTCATACGATTAGGATATGAATGTGTCGGATATTAATAGGACTGGATAATTCCTTCAGAATATGACCATCATATTCGGTGTCAGCGGTGGGCTTTTTGTAATTGACTCCAGCGTGACATCTTGAGGTGTTAGACAACCTTAGGAGAGACATAATATATCTTAATTTCTCAAAGTCCTGCGATAGGTTTAATCATGCATATCTTAGCTTTAAGTTATGACAAATAGGTATTTACGCATTGGTGATAGACTGACTTAGTTCATGTATAAATAGTGAACCTTGAAGCCAGAGTAAATGTTTGGTTTTATCAGGTGATGGGATGCCCTATTGGGTCTACTGGACTTCTATTTTCGAATGCACGCTCGTCTTTACTCCATGCTTCAACAGTTATCTCCTGAAATATCGATTTCGCTGCTGGCTTAAAACTCTATGGAGAGTTTAGTTATCAGAATAACGAAGTAAAACATTAGGAGAACCTCTCTTGATTTTACCAGTGAGCTGGCGTTCAAATCTTTAGAGTGTGAAGCTTTCTATCCACAACGTGCTATAAACTACAAACATAACTAGTGATTCACTCAGTAGTAGCCAGTACTACGCCAAGCTTGCATGGGTTGGTCTAGCTTCTGGACAAATCCTTCTATCCATTCTTCAAAAGCTACATGTTGACCATGTTGATTATTTACTAATTAAAACCGACTGTTTTTATATGATCGTATGTATATGCATTGCTTACCCTGTTCATTAGTTATCTATAACCTGTTTTTGCCTGACCATAAATGTTGGGTCACACTTGATTAAATCCAGTTCGTTAACTCATCTTCTGCACTGCCATCAGGTCATTTCGTTACGCTTAGCATCCCTCACTTCGTTTCTTTGATTGGCTGCCTGTGTAACGTTCAAGTGTTTGCTCGTTCCCGTTATTGAAGTACAGTATATCGATCTATTTGCAATTTAAGAACCCAGATTAACAATATAACCAAGCTTTAATTTAGGTACCAAGGTTTATTCGCAATTTACATATAGTCGACCCAAGTGTCGTTCTTCAATTTCGTAGGTTCCCGGAGATAAAAACTCATAAATACCAAACCAAAGACATAGATAAACCAAAATTTCCGAAAATAACGATATAAACAAACAAGTTCAGAAGTAGAGTAAAACAGATTGTAACGACCAAACTACCAGTATTCGGGCTGAACGCAGGACTGACGAACCAAAACATATACAAATAGGCCAGACTACGATCTTCTGTATAGCTCGCCAAGCGTTTTTGAGACACTCGTATTAAATTATATCAAAACACAAACTCTGTGCTCAATTTATACGAGTGTCTCAAAAACGCTTGGCGTGCTATACAGAAGATCGTAGTCTGGCCTATTTGTATATGTTTTGGTTCGTCAGTCCTGCGTTCAGCCCGAATACTGGTAGTTCGGTCGTTACAGTTCTCAAACGGTACAGCCTGTGCTATACAGTCAGAAGTTTCTCTAACGCAATGTAGTGCGCTGAGAATCAACAAATATATTCCCAACAAACGGCATCAAGTCTCTATCTGCAGGGATTCCAGAAATCCTCCCAAGCAGACAGCCAAAAGGTTAACAGTCACACTGAATCACGCCGTGACCTTCAGCTTAGTTAAACACGACCTCGCTGTCAATAGTCCGGCAACATGCAATAAAAATTAGGTAACAAAAAGATAAGTTTTTAATCAAAATCATATAATAAAAGCTCAAAGGAGATCCGAATAAAAGGTTAAAATATATGGCAGGGAGAAGAAACAAATAAATAAAAATATTGTCCAACAAAAAAGGCTGTGGAGGGAGTTTCATCGTTCTCTTCCCCTTACACCTGCCCCCCAAATCCCTCCAACTACGCAAAGACACCTTAGAATACATTCCTGTCACGGCTCTCCTTACTAACTGCTCCATATCGATGGGAAGCACAGGACATACAACAGTACGCCTGTACTTCCATAAAACTAACATACAGTCTGTGCTATTTGGCCCCCTCCAGAAATCAAAGCATTCGCAGCTTTCCAGTAGGTTCTCCTTCTCACTAAGACTAGTAACTTACTATAAAGCGAAACGTTGTTCGGAGGTTTGCGCCTGAGTATGTTCCACAAATAGACAGAGGAACTGCAACCTGTTTCAGTCAGGATCTTCATCATAAAGTCGGTAAGATCTCTACCAGCAAGGTCCAGACGCATAATAGCATAAGGCAACGCATAACCTTCATAAATCGGAACTGCGTGAGTCACACTCACTTGGGTCCAACACTATACTATTTGGACGACCAGATGCATACAGTGACAACAACGCTTGAATAGCAACATACGTAGCTGGTGTATTAAAAGTCTCGAACATGATCCGTGTCATCTCACGGTTGGCTTTCGGGTTCAATGAAGCTCCTGTCAACAACGCTGAGTGTTCCTGTGTTGCCACTCTCAACTCTTCTCCATATCACCCCACTTAGTCACAATACAATGTTCAATTTGGTGCTTCAGTGTCAGGATACCATGTTCCGATCGAGCATCGTCTCCCACATAACTGTCCCTTTGATCCATTCTCATCATCACTCCTTGATATCTAGCTCCTCCAACAATAGAGGGGGATACGGCTCTTGAAGCGTCGTCTTCGGCGAAGCCAGCTTTACACATACCAGACCCATTGTTCATTACAGAGGTAGCAACATCTTCCTCAGCCACTCCTCTAGCTAAAGGAACAATTTCGTAACTTTCCTCAAAGTAAGCATTGCTCTCTACTATGCTACTTATGTTTGAATCATTCAGAGACAATGGTTCATCAGAGGAATAGTCGTCAGCAACCTCATAGTTATGCTCCACAGGGACATCAACTTGAGAAATATAATTTATAACCCTTTCCCCATGTTTATTGTGACCTGCTGGTCCAAAAAGAACCCATCCTAGCAGTGTTCTAACAGCATAAGGACTCTATCTTTCACCTAACCTTTGGTCCAGGGCCCAATGCGCTTCAGGCACGTCACAACCACTAAGCAATATAACTTCATCACCCACCAATTCTAACCAAGGTAAGCCCATGAGATGTGACCATTTCTTGGCACTGTCCTTCACAGGTATTCTTGGACTATGCACCGGCAAACCACCTACTACAACAGTCTGTTCAATACATATACACTCATCTCCGCCTAATGAGTAGGCTTTAAACGCTTCGGTTGTCGATCTGGTTAACTTATTCTCGTTCAATGTTTTGATGGTGATCGATGAACTCTCTGACGACAAACCTATAAGTCGTACGGTTCTTGACTTGATTAGGGTTGTATCGGAGCCATTGTCTAGAAACGCATATCCACAAACTTCCTTATCCTCAGCTCTAGGGCGTACAGGGATTAAACCAAGAAAAACATCCTCTTTTAGTAACTCTGTGTACCCAAAATGACTTTCTTTCAGTCGCTCAATTGAATCACTCTGAACTTGAATGGGTTTATGCAACAATGGGTGATGCCGATCCTGGCAACCTTCGATAATACACACAACACGATCTTTACAATTCACTGATCTGTGGCCCCTTTTAAGACAACAAAAACACAAACCCTTTTCTCTCGCTTTCGCCCACTTACCGTTGACTGCTAATGTGAAGAACTGGGAACACTTATCAATCCTATGATTTTCTCCACACATAACACAAGGTGACTTGCTAACAATTTTACCGAACGACAACCGTTGTGTGAAACAGGCCACCATGCTTACAACTCATTTACTAGCTGTTGCAATCTGTCCTAATCTGCTGAGTGAAATTTATGCTCTATATGATACAAATTCTGTTAATTCGGCAAAAGTAGGCTCTCTGCCACTTGCCGTTATTTTTCCGACTGTTTCAGCCCATTTCATCTGTAGAGCCGTGGGCGATTTCTTTACTATACTTTCTATAGTTACTGCATAGTTCAGATCGGCTGAATAATCCATTTGTTCTAAGGATATAGAACAATTTTCCATCTTCATCTCTCACCTAGATAGATTTTCTCCGTCGTTGTGTTGTATATTAGAGCCTTTAGTTAAGTTATTTAGCACACCCCGGCTTACTTCGTGTGTTCTACTGACTAATCGTTTCAGTATATCGCATGCTCAACGATAATCCGATGATAGCGGAAGCATTAAGCATTCTTCTATGGCCTCTCGAGCTTTTTCTTTGCAATAATGTAACAAGTATAAGAGCCGTTGACCATCGTCTTCGACCTTCGATAGCGCATATAAATCAAATTGCCTGACAAATTTTCAATATTTGGCTGGTTGACCATCAAAAGTACTTAGTTCATCCTTTGGGAGCTCAAGACCCACACTTAGAGATGTCAAGGTCACTTCCCTCTTCTTTGTTCTTGGATGGTCTAACCGTTTTTACCTTTCTGGGGACTTGATTCTAATGTCATGAGAACGGCTTGAGAAAGTGTGAACATACCCCTGTCCTCTGTCATCACAGTTGGAGGCAGAAGATGCTTTACTACATACGTTCTCTTTTAGTCTTAACGTCCCTAACGCTCTCTGAAGGCATAACGGCTGTTTTCTCTGCCTATCTTTCAAATCTCTAATCTCTATTAGTTGTCTTTCCTTCAAATGCTTTTCTTTTAATTCTGCTAGGGTGATGCTAGAGCTAATCTTGCTATGCCTACTAACTAAACTAGTATTAGGGACATGACATGGAGATGTATCAAAAGGGACTTGCCGTATATCAGGAGGTGCCTCTGTCTGCATTTCTTCATGACTCAACACCATGTTTCCGCTGATCTTGTTGCGCTTGAAAGGCATTGAAGTGTTCGTTGCCAGTAATTACTGTTCGTTTGAGAACTGTAACGACTGAACTACCAGTATTCGGGCTGAACGCAGGACTGACGAACCAAAACATATACAAATAGGCCAGACTACGATCTTTTGTATAGCTCGCCAAGCGTTTTTGAGACACTCGTATTAAATTATATCAAAACACAAACTCTGAGCTCAATTTAAACGGTTCTAATTTAGGAAATATAACAGATTATATGAAAATTACGAAATATCTCAAACGATACAGCCTGTGCTATATAGTCCTAGGTTTCTCTGACGCAAAGTAGCGCGCCAAACAATAAAAGAAACAGTTAATACTAAATGGTTTAATACCTGAGAATCAGTAAAAATATTCCCGACAAGATGGAATCAAATATCTATCTGCAGGGATTATAGCAATCGTCCCAAGCAGACGGTCAAAAGGTTAACAGTCACACTGAATCACGCCGTGACCTTGAACTCGGCCAATTACGACCTTACTGTCAATAGTCCGGCGACACGCAATAGAAAATTAGGCAACAAAAGAAAAGTCTTCAATCAAAATCACATAATAAAGGCTCAGACGAGGAAGACTGAAGAAAAAAGGTGTGGTCAAACGAGGTCTGAACAAAGGTTGAAATACATGACAGGGAGAAGAGACAAATGAATGATAGTAATAAACAATAAAAAAGCTGCGGAGGGACTTTCATCGTTCTATTTCCGTTACAGTTTGGATCAAAGATTGTACGAAATATACGTGTTCCAAATCTCTCGTGTTTGGCTTGCTTTATGCGGTTATTCTTTAACGTGAATTAGGTCGATAAAAATATACGATGGTCGGCGGCAAGGATAATTCGATATAAATAATCGTTCTACCTAAATGAAGTCAAATTAAAGGGCCAACAAAACCCCTAGTGTGTTATTGATCCGTAATAGTTTATGTTTTTGTTCCATGAAATCTAAAATCTTGTGCTACCGGTGGCAAAACTCCATTCAGATCCAACCTTACATTTGTTATTTGAAGCCTATTTTTCATCAATCTGACTCGAGGATCTTCCACCTAATTTTAAATTTTTACTACGGTCTACATGGAACATGGATATACTGTTACTTTTTTCACCATCAAGGGCATCATGGTACTCTGAAGCATACTGAAAAGTGAGCCATGAATCTCATTTTGGTACTCAAAATGATTCCTTTATTAGCCACAAGAGGAAAACTATAAGATGTACCTAAAGTATGAAATAGAGTGTTCCACAGGTCTTCGGATTTGCAGATGGCGAATATATAGTCACTCAGCATAAGATCTATAAATCACAACAAACTTTCATTTGAAGACAGAATGCTAGGATGCCATATGATTTGTGATTATGGTTAAACCGAAGTACGGATATCTTATAGACAATTAACTTGGAACTAAATAACGATAAAACCCAGGTCACAAGATCCGAATAGACAAGTTTTGTTTGTTTACTACAAATCTACCAAAAATTGTTCTATATGATAGCCACAGTAATAGATTTCGTTACTAAACTCCAGTATTTAGGTCTCTGAAGCCAAGTCGCAAAACAACAAACCAAAAGCGAGATAAAAACCAAAAGTTCAATATCAAACTTATAAAGCAAACAAGTTCAGAGCTTAGGTAAAACCGACATACATAAAACCCGTTAAAATGGTGATATTGACATTGATGGTTTACTGCAAGGTAAATACTTCATGTTTTTTCCGTAACATTCATTTTGCTTAATTATGAAATGTCACTCGACATCTTGGATGGAGAAACCTTATTGAAGACCATAAAGTATCTAGAAGTATTGTCACAATCATACTTAACTCTTACGATTAACTGACGTTTAATGTCATGCAGAGAGGCTAGCTCACTAATGCATTCCAGGTGGTGGTGAAAGCCAGGCAAGGATGGATATTCTGGCCTTTTCTTTTTCTGCCGGCTGTTGACTAGACTATTAAGACCTTCACACATCAGTTGAATGTGGAACTAAATGTTCATCATGGATACATTTGGGCGGTAGAACTTTCTGGATAACTTAGCTACTCTATCCCATACACTGCATTAAATGCAAGCAAAGATAGCTAGTGTAGCACCTCTCTCTGGAGCAGTAGGCCTCAGAATTCACAAGGGAAAGGCGAAACTCTAAAATTTAGCTCAGCAGGCACCAACCAACCTAGAGTTGATGGAGAAGCTCTTTATGAGGTGGGAAAGTTTACGTACTTGGGTAGAATCACTGATAAACAAGGAGGATTCGATTCAAATGCGAAGGTATGGATTGGCAAAGTGAAGGCAGGATTCCCAGAATTGACGAATATATGGAGCCCATAACAATTGTCGGTCAACACTAAAGTTTGAGTTCTCAATATTAATATTAAAATAGTTCTACCGAACAGAGTTGTGACCTGGAAAACGACCACAACAATCACTAAAACACTACAATCATTTAGGGATGCCCGTCTACGCAATATGCTTCAGACAACATCTATGGTGACAGGGAACAAACCAGGTTCTAGCTGAAGAGTAAATAAGAGTTCCTAAAAGTGGTCAGGGTGAAATTAAAGAACATGTTCATACCGCACTATAAGGCAAGGACTCAATTTGAATACTTAAGAAAGAGAAAAACAGGCAGACTAAAGTATACGTTCGGGCAGGGATGGGAAGTGGACTATAAGGGTGTGAGTAGCACATGAAAATAACTATAAAAGCAACCCAGGATAGAGATGCTTGGAGATTTATGGTCAGCGGCCTATGTTACAAAAGATGAAGAATTCATTAAACAGCAAACAATTTTGACGAAACCCTTACCTTTTTTCTCCTTTGAGAAGTAGGTTGCTTACATCAATTAATTCACCTATCCTAAAACCTCTGTTTTATGAATATTACGTGTCTGTGTGGAATATTTTCAAGGCACACTTTTATTTCATACAAAAGGAAGTTTGAAATTAGTAATGGTAAATTTTACTATTTGTGGAAAAAAGGTGACGGAAAATTACATTTCCCTAGAACTGCTAATGCGAGTAGCACATGAAGACCTAAAAACCAAAATACAATATTGCTCAGTGTGTCACACAGATAGACTCGGACATGTGAACAGTAAACAAAAGGGTTTAATCTGGAGCTTAACATCTCAGGCCTAAATCACTATCATGATAGTGTCAGTAAGTCCGGACAAGATTGTCAAACGAAGGCAGTCGTAGCTCTAGGAAAACGTCACGAGGAACGTTTGGGTGACTTGGAGAGTATAGAATTCTTTATGGATATTGGAGTTGTTGAACGTGAGGTCAAGTGTCCCCGTTTTTGATTTTTACCCACTAATCACTTCCCCTGCCTCTTCTGTCGTCTGATTCCAGACTGTGGGGTTCTCTTAGTTTGGGTGCCGTTAGTTGTGTATCGTACTCTGCCGTAATCAATTAAAGTACGTAACAGCAACTAGTATGAGCTTAACGTAGCGATTAAATGTACCTTTGTTAATTTCACTGCAAACATTTTAGTACTGTTGGGGATTTACATTCATCTTCTCTTTTAAGCACCTTCTCGTTCTTTCCTCTTTCTGACGTCATAATTGCAAAGCAAAATTACCAAGCCACTATCCATATGTTATAGCTCACGACAAGCATGGTCAACATCAATTATTTGCCACTAATGGTATAATGGCGGGTTAATTTTTCATGGCAATCATTTTTCAGAAAATATTCTGTGCTATGACTATCAACAAGTGGGTTTGCTCATGACCTATGTTTTCCTTTTAATAATTTAGAGAGACACTTTAAATTTGGTAGATTGATAGCCTTAGGTAGAATCTTTAGAATTTATACCATCAAACTGAGGGCCATTTTGACTTTGTCAATTATACACTAATTAATACTGACACAATTAATATGAGCTTACGTGTACATCACTTACTCCATTAAACATATATTTTTTGGTTTATTTTCATCTGGGCATGAATATTAAGTCACGCCTGATGACATGGATTTGAAGCGCTTGTCTTTGGTCTTTTTCTCCAATTCGCTTATCTTATTGTCTGTTTAATTCATGGATTTTATAAAATATACGTATTCAAAATTTATTTTCATATTTAATCTAGATTTTGTTCTCAATAAACCAGCGATTTTTGACAGATTTCCCCAGATAAATAATCTCCATGTTTATGCCTGTTTCTGTTGTAATTGAGTCAGCGATACATTCCTGAATTATCATCCTAATTTTTATGATATGTAACCACATTATGCGGAGTCATCGAGCCATTTGTATTGGTGAGTCGCAGATATTAATTTTTTGACATTGTATATCTGTGATTATTCGTTAAATTGTCAGTTAATTGATGTTGAATACCATTTCGTTAGGTCCATACAAATGTTACTGTTAATTTGACTGTAAATAGATATTTTGACAAGTAATTTATTCAGATAACATATTGGTTCGTTTTGAGTTTTAGAAATATACTCTTCTATTATCTTTGCATTTTTTCTTGCGTTATCCGATTCATGGTCTCATGTAGCAGGTACCTAGTCAGTTAAATGTTCCTCAGATACTGCAATCTATTTTCGCTACCAACCTCACACAACATAATTTTGCAAACGTGATGGTACTTGGTATTATCTCAGCTAGACTTCACCGTTTGCTTAGCCCAAACAGTAAATTGAGAAGGTCTAATTTTCTGCTTTTATGTAATGAAATAATCAGTGTTCTCTTAAAGAACAACTCTGTCTATCTTTGTAAGTCGGTGATCTTGTTGGCATAAAAGGTAGCAGTTTTCATACAACTTGATTATTGATCACTTCACCTAGCCTGACTACAGGGGACTAATAACATTCTTTTGGTAAATGACACAATAAACGTCCTCCTATCAATAAGGCAGTACCGGCGAGGTGCGACTGAGTTTAATGCTTAACTCCTGTTGGCTACTAGGCTACTTCGCATGCTCACTTTTTTGAGATTCAGAATAGAATTAGAACAACGCTGTAGTATAACGTCCTAAAGGACCTAGTATCGACTCAAGCGGTATGAAGATATCATTTATTTCTTGATAGTAAAGCCGAATGCGGCTATGTAGTTACTTCACGTGCATCAGCAAACTAATTGTTGATTTTGCTCCCATCTTCCCTCAGGTTAGTCAGTAGAGTAATAAAGGCTTTTTCATGATAAAAACTCTCTAGAAAATATGAACAATTCTGAATATAAATAGTCCGCCATATTTGCCAGTTATCAAATTTGGTCGTTCACTTATGAAGATTAGTATTTGTTAGTGGTTTTGGATTGGCAAAATCAGTTTAAATTTAGACGTCTAGTTTTCAGATGATAGAACGAATCGCAGATCAAAAACATGAAATGCAGAGAAGAGATCTCGTTTTGATGAATTTGCCATCATTCTGTTCAGTCACGAATATATTTATCTGTACGTATTAATATCTTTCTGCGAGAACAGGTATGATCTATAGTTTACGACATTTGTCTGTTAACATTAAGATTGTTTCAGGCGTAAGAAACCCTATAGCTGTTCACCGAGAGCAGCAAAGCATTTGAGCATAAACTCTAAACTACGATTAACAGTTTGTAGTGAAACAGAACAAAGGATGACGTATCGGTAGGTAAAAGTCGTAATAGCTTATGTTGCTGAAGTGAAGTGCTGTTAGTCTTCCAAGAAAGGATTATGGTAACACAGAACAATCAGTTGTGTTATGTAACATGGTGAAAAGGGTTCGAATGATGAAAGGGAAGTTGAATTTGGAATAAGGAAAACTGTTTAGAGGAATGGAAAGCACATCAAAACAGAGCAATGCTAAGAAACGCTAATATCTGTAACTGGTTTTTAATTCATCTTTGTATTGGTTGTTTCAGTCTTCCTAATAATGTTCAGGACTGCAACTGATCAATCTCTTTTGACAGATGTACATCCTGTGCGGGTTGCCTCAAATTTGCCTCAAGTCATCAAGATTATGAACAGAGATAGTTGGTGGTTAGAAGTAAAATTCAGGACGCGTGTTTCGTTCTATTTGGGACTCGTCAGCAGGATGTTTCCGCATTCCAGAGTGAATGTCAACATCGGGATTCACACATGCCAACAAGTGACTGATCAACTACAGTCCTAAAAATCAATAGGAAAACTTAAAACAACCAGTACGAAAATGAACTAAAACTTCACCTCGTTGCACAAGATAGAGGCTATCTGGATTCAGTAGCTAAGTAAATGATGTGATGACGTTTGAAGTGATCGATGCTGGTTTCGAGCCTCAGAGTGAACAGCCACTCTGAAGCTACATCCTTCTGACGAGTCTTAAAAAGAACGAAATACGCGTGCTGAATTTCACGTCTAACCACCATCCATTTCCGTTTGTATAACTGATTGTCTTCCTTAGATTTTTTCACCTGGTGCTAGCCACAAGATCATAAAATATTGTGTTAGCATGTGATATGTTGTCTTGGTAGAATAGCGAACTCAACATTAGTCTGATTAGTAAGCATAGGATAACAACCTCAGTATCACTGATTGGTTTCCTCATCCTTAATCATTAAGAGCCTGAAACGAACAAAATATCCTGCCCTACAAACAAGATATCGCCCTTGCCACCGGTGATTGTTGGTCCGTAACTCCACCTCCTCCTTATGTGATGTTAGGCTCATTAAGGTTTGTTTCAAGAAAAAATGTGTCTCATATGATGCTCTATGTTTCACATTCCGTTGTAAAACACTATTTCTATAAGTATCATTTTACAAGCATGTCAAGCTTTAATTCTACGAGAGCATATGAACAGTAAAAAGACATGCTGAATTAACAGGAAGACCACAATACTACATTACAGGGGGTAAACAGTAACAATAAAATGTTATTTATTTATGAATAAAAGTAGTGTAAAAGTTAATAAGTTAACTGTGGATAGTAATATGGGTAGAGTAAAATAATTAACACGTTTTGTTGTAATTACTAATGATATCAGAATGGTTCAATAAAATGTCTTGATATCCGAGATGATCATGAATAAAACCAATGGTATTTAGGAGGAGATTAAAATGGAGGAATATTTTCATATTCTATGACAATGAAATAGGCATCAATGATATTGACGTGTAAGGCCAAGAAAAAGACGACGATAAGACAAATTCTTTTTAAACATGGAGTTCAGGCTCCATTTCGTGAATGAAAAGAACCTCTGCTGTTTTAAGAATCTGAAAGCGAATGATGGGTGATACATTTGGACAAACTTTACGAAAAACATTAATATCAATATGTGGGTCATGGGGTCATTAGAACTGACTGAGCGTTCAAAGATGAAATTTTTGTCGTCTTTTCTTCGCTATTTTAGGATGACAGGAATATTTTCTGTTATTGAAGTTGCTTACAAACAACAGCCTGGGGTTTGATAT
Source organism: Schistosoma spindalis (assembly GCA_946903255.1). Classification (NCBI taxonomy): domain Eukaryota; kingdom Metazoa; phylum Platyhelminthes; class Trematoda; order Strigeidida; family Schistosomatidae; genus Schistosoma; species Schistosoma spindalis. The sequence continues at coordinate 8,067,513 of OX336420.1, forward strand.
GACCACGCAACTAACTGTAATGCCAAGACTCCAGCTTTTTCTAAACAACTATAATCATACCTTTGTATCCCTTATGTTTAGTAGTAGGTACTGATGTATACATGGTATTATTTACTTGTTATTTAACTAAGCTCTATAAATAACAGTCTGTTGGTAACATTTGCACTATTCTGTAACTGAACAATGAACTTTTGTTAACAGTTTCGTGCTGTTGTCAAAGGAAAAAGTTTCATCACATATAGGAATTTATTTTTTTCTATGGCTTGTCCAGATTTTACATACAGTCCAATTACACATGTAGAATCACTGAAATGTTAATGAACAGCATTCAAGCCATTCGTCAAGCTAAATAGTTTTGATGTTAAATAGCTGATCATCAAAAGTTTAACAGTTTACCAGGCATCCTCAAGATCAAGGATAACTAATGCAGATTAGTGAGTTGAATACCATGGATCAGGACGTTGTTGGATATCCTTCTTTATGAGACGCATGACTTTCTCAAAACAAATAGGGACGAACGAAAAAGTGGATGACAAGGCTAGGGAGCGAATCTCAGATTTATGTAGTATCTCGAGAAGAGATACCTTACTATTTGGGACTTCTAGCCAGGCTATAGGAAAGTAAAAAGCGACTCAATGATGACAGATAACATAACAAATACTCACTGTGACAAACTCGATACGGTTCTCCCAGAGGAAGCCTTTGAAAAATTGCATAACAAAGGGGGAAAACCCAGCCGTAATCACATATTTCTCATCAGGAGTTGTACCCAGCTGTGATGCTCTCCCAGTAAGTGACCACAAACCCTTAGCATCAGGAAAGACCTGATGCAACCATACACTAACCCATGCATTACCATTTCCTACTAGAGCTACCTTTATCTAGTAGATGACTCGCATCTTGTCTGTTATCTTCATTTACGCATTATTCCTACACTTCTGAATTTTCATACAGTTTGCGTCACAAATTTCCCATGACCATCGTCTTTTGTAAGCTTATTCGAATTAAAATATTTTATTTCGTTACCCTTTAAACTATGGTCAACTAATTTTCTCCCTGGTGATGTAATAAGGGCTGGTTCCAGAAGCCTACCCACACAGACCCAAAAATAACTACCGAAATGGCCAAAACTAATGGACTCAACTGAATACAATCGACTCGTTGGGCGTCATCAATGACCTGAAACCGTACTAAGACGAACAGAAGTGATCATACAAAAATCATTCGACACGCAGACTTTGTACATTAATTTGTGATATACAGATAATACCATATATATTCTAAGAACCTATTACTGCTTTTGTACCTAATCATAGAACCTGTCTTTATTATATAAGGAATAACTGTCATTACAGTCGTTTTAGAGTACCAAGGACAATAACCTACGACCTTGCAACTAATTTAACTACATCAGAACGTCTGAGGGATGCATGGTTAGTGTAGTTATTTTCATTTATTTTATCGTCAGCGCATAAAAATGTGTTTCCTCCCAGTTAAAATGGGTAAGAATTGGCGTAAATTGGTGTTTGTGTAGCTTTTTATCAGAAAACGATGACCTAATCGTATTTCTACTAGTTGCACTGTGAAGAAACAGGTTCAGGGGGTTCACTGTATAATTTTTGAGGAACATGTGATGAAATTCTAAGAAAAGTCATAGGAGGTTGGAAATTCATTTCGTACGAGTTATAGGTCTTTAAGAATGTACTCATATTTACTCAACGAAGTCCACTTTTCTAGAAAACTACTTTCTGACACATTTTTCACAAGACGTATTGTATTTGGCTTTAGATGCACTTTTGGTTTAGTGTTTCCTACAACAATATACAAATGAACGTAGATGATATATCTACTCTGTTGGCAATAATGCAATAATCACTTAATTTGGTTAATCAGCACTGAGGTTAGATCTGTTCAAACGATATGGTGCGTATATCCTCCATGAAGATGTTGAACTTTTCAGCTTTTTGTCCACTCGGCTTTATTTCTTGTACCTAATTATGTTTTTGTTAGAGCACACGAACAGCAATTAGTCGACAGGATACAAAAAAATATTTCCTTGACCGAAATAATAATAGGGACATTCAATCTGCATTACTTAGTTAACTAATTCCCTGCCAGTCGCAAAAATACTGGCACAAGTAAACAATATTTCGTTTTTAACCTATACAGGACCTAAGTACAGATATTTACGTCGTTTCTCTTGGTCATAGTGGTAAATTCTTACTTAAAGCGCAAAATATGGTACATATGGACACCAGATATGTATGTGCCAAACAAGATTAACGAAATACAAGTTCGTGAAAGTAGCTTTGAGCAACGTTGTGTGAGGGTTAAGGATACTACATGGTTTCTCAAATCGAAGGAAACAGGTTAAGTTTAAGCCTGTGACCTAGTGACTGAAAGTCAGACGCGTTAACCACTGAGTCACTTCTCCACAATCAGATATCTACCAATCTTTCGTCTGCTGTACTCCTACAGGTACTAACTGAACTGCAAAGATCCTAGTTTTGCACGAACTAGTAGTTGAATATGAGCTCCATGTTATTCACTCATAAGGTTTTCCAGAAACCTTGTACATTAGAATATGAACTACTGTAACTCCTGTGATATACGGGTTGTTATTCTTTTTGTTATGCTAAAACTATGCGACTTGCTGAATTAACAAGCACTTTGGGATGTTCTGATCATTTTTATTCATAGTTCTGTTTTTAATTTAAAATCATTTAGTTGAATTAATGAACTTGGAGAATGCTGGTCTCCAGGACCGTGTTATAGATTTGGAAAAACGAAGTGCTGAACAAGCCAATGAACTAGCTTGTCTAAGAAGCTCTTTGGCTGATTGTCTACGTCGCTTAAATCTTTTGGAAAGTGCTAGAGGTATGAAATTGCATTCTTCTTCTCGAAGACCAGTTTTGCACAATAATGGTAAGTATTCACACCTTTATTTTTGCCACCAGTATTTTCAATAACATACTAATTGCTACTCACTCCATAGTAGTAAGAGCTTATATTGTCAGTGTGTTAGTACATTTTTTATGTATATATATATGACCGCTTTCCAATGAAGCTACAGTAATTAATTCAAAAGTAGAGAGTAACTAATCTGAATCACTGGATTCTAAAATATTTGATATCTGATGGAAATTCAAATTGAAACGCCTCAAATCAAAGTGATTTTTAGATTCTAATAGCGTCCTACCTGCACAATTAACTTTTTCTTGCAGTTATAAAGGGTAGATATGTCAAGGCCTCCATTTTCACGATGTCACTATATATGACTTGCGTCTGCAGAATATCTTAAATTTGTCACTTTTTATGTTCCACACTACCCAAAAATAATTATGGTTTCTAATATTTCTGCTTATGGTGCTGAAAATGCGTTTCAGTGTGTCTTTGGCAAATATTCAGATCCTTGTTAACTTCAGAACTTACTAGTGATATACATAGGCCTCAATTCATACTTTCAGCAGGATATGTTTTAACGCATAGAGTTCCGTTAGCCTTTTGAGTCATTTGATGCGTCTTACATTTTTGTTACACTGACTATTTTATTTTGAGATAGTTTAGGGTTGAGGAAATTCATCATGAGATTTAAACACGTGAAGGCAGTGAGTAGGACTTCCCTGGCAGGGGCTATGTACGCGTGGCCATGTGAGAGCATTTCGAGAGGGAGAGCGGACTCTCCCACTCTCGGCCGTACCAGGGCATTTGGGGGCCACCAACTATATACTTTTGAGAGGCTGAATGTATAAGTAAGATCACATATTCATATCAAGGGTGTTTTCAGGGTGTAGAGTAAATTAAGTAAGACCGTTCATTTATTTTTGTTTATTTTATTTCCGAGAGGAATACATTTCTTAATCATTCCCGTGTTTTTATAGACTTTTTCAATAGTATTTATTGTTCTATTAAATATAATATATCCTTAACCTAATACTATTACACTTGTTGAATGTAGCGAGACTAGTCTCAAAACCTTTTACAGTCTAGTTTATATCGTTTGAATTAACACCTTAAGTCTTAAACTAGCTACGTACTGGTCGATAATTTTCTTTTTCTACATTTACTGAGCAACACCTTTCACCATAGATTTATATATATTAGATTTTAGCGTTTTTTTTCTATATTTTTATCTTATCTGTTATTAATTTCTAAAGCCTAATTTGCCATTCACTTATCGATTACAGATAAATAAATTTAAGAATAGATGTAACGTTTATTTTACAACACAAAAAGATTATTAGTACACTGTAGGGAACCTAAAAAAATACGTCACAGAACTTAATGATCATATCACATAGAAGTAAAAAGTTAAAACATGTAATAGACACAGCACTAAAACAAGTTGAAAGGCGAATCCTATGGTTTGTAACCAACACGTTAAAAAACTACAACGGGATAGTTACTAGCTTCTATGCTGATTCATGTTTGATGACATTCCAAGCCAAGTAACTCATCAAGGAAGTTACAGTGTGCTAGGAAATACAAAACTTCTACAACAATGCCTCACTTCAAAATTCTGTGTCTTATTAAAGCTTCAGGGACGACTGTGGTCGATTTTCGAGGAATACATATGGTCATAAAGAGACATTATCATTATAAAGAGCATTATTTTCTCACAAAGAGTAGGTTTGATAAAACTAATCACATTGCAGAATTGTGTGTTCAAACTTTGCAACAACACTGATTGCGATTCGGATTGGCATGAAGAATTATTACTTTTATCATACATGGGTTCATCTCGTCTGCCAAAACGCTTGACTTTACATTGCCTGAGCGTTTGATTGTAGCAGAATATTTTTTTGGAACCTCTAATCTATTGACCAAAAGCTTCAACCCATAAGGTAATGGAACAATGTTAAGGGATTGATTTGGCTAGCACCAGGTTTTCAACATGGGTTCATACACCGTTCGCTCGCAAAGCATCTCGGAGGGTATCTGTACCAGTAGTTTGAAATTGTAGATCTACAGCTATCCCACATGGACCCTATATTCACCACGATTTTCACACTTGTATAAGTTCACATGATTTACACTTAACAACATTGTCAGTATGTCTTTGTTAAGATCTTTCTTCATACAATGCTGCTACTCTTTTTGTTTAGTATCCGGACACTTTACTTCATTTGACTGGTCCCCAAATCAGAACATGGTTAAACAGGAGCGAAATTATATTCCAACTAAACGGAGTTGAATGGAATTGATAGTCACAATAAGAAAAACGTTAGTATATTATATAATTTTACACCAGAAGATACTAATCTTTTCCAATTATCCGTCCCTACATCATCGTCCATAAAGTATGCATTAATCTAATCTGTGGTCTGCTATCAGTCTTCTTTGACGTACTTCTTTCTGGGTGCCGCTGTCAAAAATAATGGTTTCATAATCAAAACAAAATAATCTGGTAATGGTATATTTATCTTTTAAGCTGGCCTCACTGTTTCGTACCGAGCGAATAACAGTGAATTTCGCCTACAATAACAATCGTAAATTGCAGCATTTTAAGGCGACTCACTTTTGTATCCCTTCTTGTATTTATCTGTTATGGTTAGGTATAGGGCGCATTGTGCGTATAGATATTTTATTTTTAAGACGGATTATCTGTTTCCCTTCGTCTGTGTTATAGAAAAATATTACTACTGTAGAAGTACTTTTAAAAAAGAACTATAACTTATACCATAACGACAATTGTAAAATAGCTCTTACCCTTTTTCCATTTCCTAATGGAGTAGTGGGTTAGTGGTGAAGACTTTAAACTTTCAACCACTAGATCACAGGTTCGAGTTTCGCCTTACTGACTTCAGTTTGACCAACCAGGTAGTAACATTAGTCCTCATACACATAGTATGGCTTAAAGATAAATCCATAAATCTGTACTTGGTGAGTTCGATTGAGGTCACTTCCTATCTTGATACAATATCTGTTTCTCTGACAATTTTAACTTTCATTTGATCAATATCTCGAAAGTTGCTTAGATAGCTTTGAAAAAGTACGTGTTGGTTCCTTGTAGTAGTATTAGAAGTATTAGCCTTATGACCATCAGTATACCCGGCCTTTTCAGAAAGCCCTATTATTTATCAATAATATTATTATTAATTCAATATCTGTAAAATCTATGATAATTCTCACTGCTTTAAGTATATTATATGTGGATAAGAAAAAGATTGATGCATCACGTGTATACGACCTAAACCTTAATGGGACTAAGTCTTTTCTGTTTTAAATCAGTTTAACAACTAATTTTCAATTAGATTGTAAATTGCATTTAACACGTATTATAGATATAGCACTGTTAATATAAATAAATATTAATCATTGTTTTGAATATGATATACATCACTTTGAATATAGTTGCTTGTTCACCATCTCAATAGTGTTGATCTGTTATTATCATTATTGTTGTTGTATTTAACGTTAATCGATCTGTAGTTATGTACTGTTTTTGTATAATTAATTGTTGAGTATGAAGTAAATTTATTACTCCTATTTATATTCTTCACTAAAAAATCTGTCACAATATGAGTTGATGTGTTAACAATATCTTACTAACGATATTTTCCCTTAACAATATCCAAATGCCCTGATGCGGCCGAGGGCGGGGAGAGTCAGCTCTCCCTTTCTAAATGCTCTCACACGGCCATGTCTACACAGCCACTGCCAGAGAAGTCCTGTCCACTGCCTTTTCGTAGCATTACTGTTGTTTACGAAATTGAGAAGACGGAAAGTGAATGTCTAGCGCTTTAACCGGGTTGGTGGATGTGGAGAATCCACTTAGAGAAATTGGAAGATCTTTATTCCAAACCAATGACGCACATGTGTTCAAGACTTTTAAAGGAACGAATGGCATATGAACTCATTGTTGGTCACCGGCTACCATGAAACTACATCTCCTAACGCTGCTCCACTGCTGGTGATATGGCCCCTAAGAAAACCACCTGCTTTGGTTTGGGCACTCGGCCAGTATTCCTTCTCTCACACATCGGATGGCGAAGTGTAGCGCATATATATTTGGTGCCTTATTGAACAATGTTTATGTGTTTAAATAAATAAAATAAATGTATGATAAACTTAATCTCTTGACCATAATTTTCCAACTTTTGATTGTCCACATCATGTCACATATTACGCAATAAAAAATCATTTTCACAATTAATTAAAACTGTTATAACGACTACAATGGGGATTGTTGATATCTTGAGTAAAGTCCCGAAGTTTATAAGTGGAGTTGCGTAAGGTGTTTTTTTCCTCAGGACTACTGACGTTCTCCTAAGTTTAGTAGTCATTGTGTGAACTATACGGTTTATTTAAGAATCTTTTTTAAAACCTTTCAATGTAATGTCGAAAAAGTTAAGTTTTGTCCTCTGATACGAAATACGATAATACAGTATCATTAACTTGGTCTCACTAGGTCACGTGGTATACACAATTATGACCATCGATTGAGAGCTTGATTATACACGAGACATTTGTTTTATGGGCACAAATACAAGCAGTTCACATGCAGTGAAATCCAGAGTAGGAATCCGAGTTACGGTATAAAAATAATCATTTGTGGTACAAATTACGGAGTGGCTGTTTGTCTTGGCTCAGCAATCAATCACGAGTTGTATTCACCAGAAATATCAACTTTTATGGCTTATCTATGCCATGAGAAATTTTTTATCCCTGATTCAGATATGTTGGATGGTGCAATCCCTTTATACTATTCATAGCCTCAACCTAATCCAAAAGGCAAATCTTTCTAAGAAGAATCACTAATCGAGAAAAATAAAAATGAATTAAACAACAGCCAGCTAATACACTTACAATATTCTAGGAAGTAGGGCGAAATGTTAGCATATTAAAAGTTCAACAAATTAGCAATACAAACGTAAAGCTGTTTTTATCCACATTTAAAACAAAGAATAGGCCCCCATGGGGACTTTTAATGTACTCGAAAAAAATTAAAATTTGATAGAAAAATAGAAGAAAGGGAGTAAACATTGAACAATCAGTTTATTTGATTGTTACAATCTTCAAAAACAGTTCCATTTATCAACTTTAATGTGTAAGAAACGGTTCAAATTAATTTATCAGCTTACATGGATAGAAGCATACTTTATCAGAATATAGAGAGCAATTTTAATATTAAAGAGCATATTCGGAACGACGATGTTGACTTTAGATCGTCTTTTTTTCATAATACATTATTCATTTATATCACTTTGGTTCTGACTGGCTAAAAATTGGCTTTACATTCTCAAGTTTATCCTAAGTTTTACTGAAGGTCATCAGTAAAGTATTATTTCACCTTAGGGTTGTTGGATTTATCATATATCGTTCATGTAATGAGACGTTTTCTCATCGAATCTAGATTTTTGTCAAGAAATATTATTTAATTGGTTGAGTAATCATGTATTGTTTTAAACGTTTCTGTTTATGTGTATGGGTGTGTATTCAGCATATTCGTCTATTGCCTACTGTTACTTCCTATGACCAGTCAAATGTCATATAACAAAATTTCCAATCAGAATACCGACTCATATGCTAAACTAATAATACGTTAATCAGCACTAACAACTTTGATTCAACTCTAAGTCCCCATCGGTTCTCTGCTTAGTAATTTCTCGCACAACCTAGCCCGTTTAGTCCAGAACACAGATATCAGCCTCTGCTATATGAATCGTATATTTCAGATATATGTGGTTTATATACAACCACACCAGACCCCATCAAAACATGAAATGAAGAATAATAATTATATAAAATCAAGCCAAAAGTGCCTGAGATTGTAACTAATAAGTTGGAAATAAATTAAGAATGGTAAATAACAGTCACACCAGACCCCATCAAAACATGAAATGAAGAATAATAATTATATAAAATCAAGCCAAAAGTGCCTGAGATTGTAACTAATAAGTTGGAAATAAATTAAGAATGGTAAATAACAGTTCATAAATAATTACTAGCAGTTACCATTCATTTGTTCTTAGTTCGAATATAACACCTAATTGAACATATAGTCGGATTTAAAAAAAAATTACTGTCGATCTATGCAAAGTTATCGATCTTCCACGTCTCATGCATTAGAATAATTTAATTATCTAACATTCAATTCTATTTTACTCTAGTTCAACGACATTCTATCATGTCTTGTTTTGAGAATTCAATCATTAACCGCCTCTTTCATTTTGCTGTTTAGTTTTACAAATATATGCAAACTGGAATCAGTACACTAATATTATGAGTGTTAGGTTTGTTTTATATAGTTGATTAAATGGATCAATGAGCACATTGTCATTACAATAGATGCTTTTTTAGATTTATTTAGCCTTATTACCCTGATATAATTGGATTGTATACTGTCTTATCCATTCTCTATTATTTTTCTATATTGTTCTTTTTCAGTAAAACAAAATTATCTCAATTTTTTTTATTTTTTTATTTTTGGTTTTAATAATTTCCATTTTTATCTGATGATGATGATTATTATTACTATTATTTTTCAAGGGTGTACATAATATTGATACTCTCTGTTTCTATGTGTGTGCGCGTGTGCGTGTGTGTATGTGTGCAAATGTCTATATGGTTTCTTTCAACCCTCTGGATACATTGTATGTATCAGTCGGCTTTCTTACGTATTGTTAAGTTTTTCATTGCATATTAAAATCTTATGCATGATATATGTATATATGTATATATAGCTATTAAGAATTTTGTGTACATGCACTCATCCATATATAGTTTTATTGTAGTTGGTGTTTTTTTCTAACTTCTCTCTGTTACAATGCGGTGTTGATAATGGTGTTCTTGTTCAAGAAGAAATGTTACCATGATTATTCATGTTCTCCATTTTTCTCTCCTTGCATTTGCAACATTAAGATTTTACTTGAGATCTAGACCATCGCATAAATTTCAAGGGTTATCTTTATATATTGATTCTTCCCTCAGTAGGGTCTTAAATGTTCACTGATGAGGGGTTCCATACTAGAACGTAATAATTTTCCAGTACTTTTTGGTTTTCAATAGCTATCTGACTAAGATTAGTTCATAATGTAAACTATAAATATTCTTGTTGATTTGTTCAGTTACATCTAGTACACGAGGTAACGAAATAGATTTTGTTATCTTGATTACTTAAGATAACCCCTAAACAGAGATCAAATGGCTGCTTAGACACTGAGGATGGCTGTTTGATATAGGATTACTGGATGGTTGTAGGTGGTCGTCAAGATACTCTTCTCAACCTAGCTTCCTTGTTAGCTGGCACTCATCACCAAAACGTACCTACGATTTCGAAGGAATTAATACTGCTTAGGGGATCTTGACTCATGTCAACCAGCTTCACAATCTGTGTTGTTCAGGTTGCTACTGACTTTTTTATAGCACTGAAATACTTACAATTGACTGAACATTTAGTATTGACTAATGTCATATTTGTCTAATCTTTCAATGTTGATTGTATTCCATTAAATTAGCACTAAACCTAGGTCCAGGGATCCCTGCCGATTACTTCCAACCACCTAACACCTCAACACAATGCACGTAATCCTGAGTCATTCAGATTAATGCAACTAGACTGATAGAATCTGATCAATACTAAAGGATTATTACAATATGACATTGGTCACTATTCATCGACCATTCAGTGGTATATATGTTACCTAATAACCTAGCTATTTCTGTTTCTGATGGTTGGTTATTCGGTTAGGAAAGTGTGTCTAGTGGAGTAGTGGTTTAGTGGTTATAAATCGTCCATGCTTTAACCACCGGAAAATTGGAGTGATTCAATGAGTACCTCACCTAAGTTGGGTTCAGCTTTTTGAATCAATGACCAAAGTGTTCAACTTTTAGTCAATAAATCCCAGACTCAAACCTCGTTTAAAATACTTCTTTCTACGCAACTAGGTAGTATCTCTTGCTCTCACATTTAAAACGACTTGAAACCATGTACATGATTCTGTACCTGATAACTAGGTAAATGGGTGTCCGTTAGCTTTCATATTTTTCATCAATATAAAGTGAAAGGGATAATACTGAAAGTATCAAATGCTCAATTGTATCTATGTAGATTGTATATAACGGAGAAATAGACACTATCCCTATATTTCAATCATAACCCGTTAATATTGAAATAAACCTAAGCCTATTGGCAATATATTTAATGGACAAACTAATCATGTTATGCCTCTTGGATTTTTGCGCAGAATTTATTTGTCCACACGGCTACAGATGAGCTAAGAAGTAAATGAAAACTTGTCACCGTTATTTTCTTAGTTCGTCCATGTATTATACTCTCATTAAAGTCATCTTAGTATGGCTTTTCGTGAATATATTTTTGGTTAATACTATCACAGGAAGTTTTCGTGGAAAGCATTTACTTTTTAGTTTATATGGCAGACCGACACCTTCAGACTGTCAAAAGTTTTTAAAACTAGGAACACACTGTACAGGTGCTTTATCCTAGTATACGACTTATTATTAATGTAAATCCGCGACAAGACCAGTGTCTTAACGGAGTATTAAACCATCTAGCTTATAGAACTCGTCAACGTCATAATCCCATACTTACACATTACACTGTATGCAAATTGAAGTTTTGACAATGGTGGTGTTGTGCTTTCTTTCTATTGGGTATCATTTAATTAAACATCCAAATTAAGATGTTACACTACTGGTTACGGTACTTTTAAATATGTTCTGTGTCATAAACACATCATGTTAATTACTTTTGAAACCTTACTATTTATTGTTACTCTTATTACCACCATTGTTCATTAGCAGCTATTAAACGGTAGACATTTGTGTCTGTCTAAACCTTTTTTTATTGGTATCTCTTGCTAACAGAATTTGTTCCTGCTTTCTTTTTTTTGTTCATTCAATTGTTAATTCTTGCGAATAAAAATACTGATACATTTTTTTGTTCATCTGATCCGTTGTGTTATTGGGTAATTTTTGTGCAAATTATTCTTTAACCAACTTCTTCAAGTATATTATGTTATGCATGTAAACTACTACACCAATATGCTTGTTGTCATTATATCTATGTGCGTGTGGTATATATATACGTATTATATAATGTTATGCCTGTAAACTACTACACCAATGTATTACGCAACACATTAAACATTATTATTCTATTTAATTTTCACATAATCATATCATTTCTTTTCTTACTTAGATAACAATCGTTAGCTTAATATTCATTTTTCCTTGTTGTATAATAATTTACTATTTATTTATTATTTTATAGGCTCCAATGTAACTAAAACTAATTCACGTACTGACTCGTCCTATTCATCAAAACGACATACAAATTCTCGTAATCCTACTTCTACTGGTCATCAATCGAAAAATTCACGTGACAGTTCATTAGTTGTTCCACATTCTACAACAACAAGTACAACAGCAAGAACTCGTTTAAAAAGTCCTCAAAGTGTTCGATTAAGTTCATCATCAACTACTTTAAATAATCAAACGGCTGGTGCTAGCGGTGCAACAAATCAAACAAGGTGTTTATTTTGATTATTGCTTGTGGTTATTATATTATTAAACAGTTATTTAGTGAAATTCATTTTAGATGGATTGATTATTGGTTTACTTCATAGAAATTCATTGTTTGTTTATCTAAGAATCTATGTTTATATTTCATAGGTAAAAAAAGCATCTTGTTATTACAGGCTGTATTGAAAATTGTTAGATTTTAAGTTTCAAATCATAAATCGGCTTCAATTGGACAAACTTAACTTTAACCTTATTCTAATATGGAATTCCCTTAGCATGACCATCTCACTAGGTGTCGAATTCAGTTTGTGATGTGAAGCTTCAAATTTACTAACATTCAAAACTACACCCATCGTGTGCTTTCTGGTAAGTTGTTTCAAAACGTAGTTCCTAAACTTCTGGTGAGAAGCCGTGACCATTAGAGTTCAACCATGTTAGGGATGTGACAAATATTATCAATGACAATAAATGATGGTCGTACAACATCGCGAAATGACTGGAATTATAAATACAAACTATTATTTATTATCTCGGTATGAAGTCTCTTCCAGGAGTGTGGACCTACTTTTGCATCATGGACAGGACTCTCAGGGTCTTCAGCATCCGTTGGATGGACATCATCTGACTTTTAGATGTTTTCTACTCAGATGAAATATCTAAGTACCCTATAGTTTTCAACGATTGTCTAGCTTAAAGTCAATTTGTGATTCAAGCCACAAACTTTTTATGATAATGGTAATTACAACAATGGTAAAAACTTCTGGTTAATTTACCTCTTTTAGATACTTCTTTATGTCCATTTAATCGTTGGGGGAGTAACTAATATTCCACTCTCTCTAACGTAACCTGCTGGTTAATATTATCAGCGCTATATTCAATTGATATATTTCACAAAAATCACATGCACACTTCCACGAACCTCTGTATGTATACTGGATTGTTAAAACTCAATTGCCACTATCTGTTAGGGGTTTACATTTTCCCGTTTCTGATTTTAAGGACGGCAACCAATCAGTCTCTTTTGGCATACATGCATCTTGAGCGCATTGTCCTGGTATTGTTATCAAGCCACAATTATTTGAATAAAATAGGATAGTGGCTAGTAATGAAATTAATGAGGCGTATTTTGTCCTGTTTAGGACTGTTCAGATGGATGAATTTCGGTCCCAGTTTTGATATCCACACTGAGACTACTTTAGTCAGTGGTTGCTTGGTTATTTATTAAAATTCAATTTCCACTAGATGATAAGGTTTATTTAGAAGAATAATGTTGTAATTTACTATGATATAAATTGATTATTTATGCTTCACTCTACGTAACACGTGATCATGTATGCAATTTCACAATATTAGTTCTGATTACACAAAATTTGTAGGTATTTTAGTAGTATTTATAAGTCTTTATGAGCGGAGTCCCTAACAGTAATTTCAATGTTCCTTAATGTGGAACAGTTACTGAAATGATGTACTTTTGTGAGAAAAATTTCATTGCAAGTTCTAAAACACTCTTCATTTTCAATAATATTATAGATAGAAATTTTAATTTATTAATTTAGTTAGATATTTATTATATTTGAAACTTCTTTATAGTTAATATACCTGTGAGACATTTTTTTATTGACATAACTATCAAGTGTTTAAGTTAGTAGTAGTAGTAGTGTTAGTAGTATATTTGAAACTTCTTTATAGTTAATATACCTGTGAGACATTTTTTTATTGACATAACTATCAAGTGTTTAAGTTAGTAGTAGTAGTGTTAGTAGTATATATATATATATATATAAATTTGTATTTATTATTAATTATTGGTTAGACGAAATCGGATTACTAGCGCTAGTTCAGAGGATAGACAATTTCATAATTTCAATAATAATAATAAACATGAAAGTGACAACAAAACTTTATCTATGTATGAATATAATGATATGATAATGTCACGACAAAGTGAGCCTATTACTTACCAACAAAAATCATCCACTTTAAAATCGAATACATCTTCACGATATTATGAAGCTTCTAATGGACCATCTGGTTATACAGTATTTTGGAGATCAGCTTATGATGGTGAATTAGATGATATATATCGAATGAATCATTGTCAAAGTCCTCCAGGTCAACAACATCAACAACATTCTGTATCTTTGTCTTCATCATTTCGAAAAAATCATACAGTTGCTCCACCTCCTCCACCACCACCTGCTCTCCCACCATCATCTTTATGTATACCGCCAAATCTTGTTCGTCGTGGTCGTCCATCCTCTGGACCATCTTCCTCAGTAAATTATTGTGCTAATGATTCAGATGATCGTTCTGTACATTTAACATCAACTGGTCGTTCTCTTCATCCTACGGCTTGGAAACCTGGTGGAGTAGCAATATGTCCTACAAATCGTGAAGTGATTTCATCAGTGAATAAACCATCATGTATACCCAAATTTCATGATGATGAGCAAGTCAAGATCTACCACATATTCTTATAATATGTTTTGGTGTGATTTAAGCATTTTTTAATTTAATACTTTTAGTTATTATTTTTTGTGACTAACAATCTCACTTATTTCATAAATTCCATCGGAAAAAATATTAAGCATTCAATAACTATCAACATTTTTATTCACAACCCATAAACTGTAATACACTAAATGTTTAACACTACACTGGTGCTTTGTATATGTCGTTACTGTTTATAATTGCACCTATAGAAAGGGAGATACGTTGTGTATAATTACGTAATATTTTCATTTTATTTTCAGTTTTGATCACTTATTTGCAGTTCTTTATTTTCATTTGAGCAAATCTATGATTAATACTTTATTTCCTACTCTTTCTTTTTCTTTTTGATAAATCTTTTAGCTCCAAGGAAACTACTTATTTACCAGGTAATTGATAGTATTTTCAGTTTAATTAGTTTGTTTCAATTTTTAAAAAATCCAATTCATTTGCTAAAGATTATTTACCCGGCTGTAGGCTTTGGTATTTGTTTATGTACATAGGAGGACTAGTAATATTACTCGGCTAACCAAATCGATGTGTACTGAGCGGAATTTGGATTTGAATCGTCGACTGTTTTATTCATCAAGCCACTATTACACTCAGTTTCGAGTCCCCCCCCCATATTTATAGTCTAACTGCTCATTGTATTTCTACATGTGAATAAATTTGTCACTTTGATATATCTTTCTAATACTACTGAATTGTCTATCGAGAATATTAGTATATGACGAGCACTGTGAATGATGAACATAGACTAAATCCTCTTGAACTCACTCGCTTACCATATCGAATCTAGAAATAAAAGAACAACTGTCCACCAAGGGAGATATTGGTTCTACGTGAAACGATTGATTTAGCTGTGCCTAATACACCTTTATAAATAGAATAGAAGGTCGGATCACTAAAACCAATGCGGTATGTAGTTAACGTTGTTAAAAGTGGTAAACTTAAGAACACATTAAACGGTCAGGAAATAAACATCAAATCTAGTTTTCTACCAAATAAATTATACATATGTAAACCTAGCAAGCCATTTTTCTTAGATGTAATCACTTGATTATTTGTAATTTAACTTTCATCTTCAACGGTAATTGATCACTGACCAATATATCATGCTTGTCTAGTCTTTATTGCTGTTCTAAATCTACTGATCATTTGATTGCAATTCGATCACCTCGGAGGATTAGGTACACATAACAATGTCAACTGTCCAGTGGTCAGCGAATGTGATATCTTAGTCCTAAAAGAGGTCTGTCACGGCTACGTTTATGTTTTTCTTTTATCACATTGGGTAAAGTGAGTCCACATTTCTCACCAGGGACATCAGTCCACTCAAGATATTAAAATCAGAGTACACCATTCCTTTAAAGTTTTAGTTCAACATGTTAGCAGTGGAGCAGCCAGATATAGATTCAACGGTGTTGATATCTAACCTCAATCAATCCACGAAATCAAGCGTCCATCTTCTATTGTCTTTCATGGGTAACTGCCTCACCCTATACGGATTAGATCTACTGGTCATGGCTTCTCATAAGAACTTCGGAAATTTCCTCTCGAAGCTAGTCACTAGGTAGTACATGATGACTATCAGTGTGAGATTATAGAGATTCTTTAGTTTCATTGAAATGATGAACCGATTTATGTTAAACCACCATTGGAAACCTGAAAGCAATGAACCGTTGTTTCGTCCTGGTACGAGACTCCTCAGCAATGCCCATCATCCTATACTGAAAATCTGATACAATTATCAATTTTCCCGTTGTATTTTCTCCCTTTCCATTCAATTTTACATGGTATATTTTTTAAAAAATTTTGCTAAACAGGTGATGGAATTCTACGATTTTATATTCGTGGACGTCCAGTCAATGTTTATATGCCTACACAAATTATGCAAAATTATGATTTGTCAATTCCATTGAAAGCACCGGATACGACGTTGAAATTGGAATGGATGTATCCTTTTTGTGGATTGTTTTTTATTTATTTTGTATTTACTTTCATAAATCATTACACTTTAGCAAATTGTCTTGAAGTACTTAACTTTGTGCTTATTAAGAAATAATGATTAGTTCTGACACTATGAGTGTTGTTTTTTCTTCAACAAAAGAGCTGTAATTTTCAACAGTCTTGTGTAATTACATCAAATCTTACAGACTATGGGGGAGAATATTTGACAGATTGTATAATTGTCCTTATTATCAGTTAAAAATGAGTCGATCAGGGATTAGAATCATAAAACTACTGGATTATAAATAGGTGATTACTGTTCTGTACTGTTTTTTTTCTATCTCTCGCTGTTTGCCAAACATATGTCCTTTTAGAGTATTGAATTAAAAAGCGATTAGCAATTTGTCCATTGACTGAGTAATAAAGATTATTTTTAGTTATCAATCTTTTTATTAAATTCAATGGTTCTCTGGTAATTCACAGTAACTTATCGTGTAGTATCTCCCTTCATATTTTATTCATGTTAATCAGTCAGTCACAAGCAACGTAGAATCTGGAACATATGTACATCGGTTCAAGTTTTTACGGCGTTTCAGTACCATGAAACGATTAGACATGGGCAATCTAATTCGTAAAGGCAAAACAAATTCGCGGAATACAAAGCACAGAATAACTTTGTAACTCAAAATCTACAGGAAGACAAAGAGTAAAATTTATCCACTCCATTGTGACTGATAATAAGCTTCGTCACTCAACATCTCTAATCATTGGTCACAATAATTGAGTAGACCTCAATCAGGTGGTTCGCGTCCATTAAAATAGCTCAAATCAACGGGCAATAGCTTCATGAACTTATGCCACATCTTGGTTTGTAGGCCCTTAGTTTCCATCCAACCCACTCCCATCTCATTCAGTACTAAATATCCAAGAACGTGCTAGTTCTTCTTTTCCACAGAACACTCAGTTAGTTGAAGAGTCTCCATACCTCAAAAGTCGAACTCTCTAATAATAAATTGAAATGTTATTGATTATTTTATTCGGCGAAAACATCGTTTATCCTACAACTTAAATTGTTGACGAACTGTAGCTAGATGACTATTGGAAGCCAGGGGGCACTAGGAATATTTTTCGTCCTAATAACTGACTCCTCAGTAGTGGGTGATCACGTCTCCGCCAAGAATCTATCTCAACATTTTTATTTCTCCCAGTGAGCACGATATGTCTAAACTATTTATATGGGGTTGTCCACATTATCCATTACCATCGATTTTGCCTCTACGACATCTGAAACTACTAGTCATATCTCATTTCTAATTTGAGAATTTTCGTCGAAATCAGTCTCTAGCGAACAAATGATTATCACTATTTATTAGAATTTGAGGTTTGTAAAGATCTTTAAGTCCTTTTTTCAAAGAGCATTTTTCAATGTAATGTCATTCGAACCAAAATATTTTCCTTAATTTTTATCCTAATAATTCGTTACGTCATCACCATCATAATCTCTATTTAGTTATGGTTATCGTGGGCGAGACTGTCGAAATAATTTACATTATCTTCCAACTGGAGAGTTAATTTATTTTGTTGCAGCTGTTGTAGTATTGTATAATATTGAAGAACAATGTCAAAGACATTATTTGGAACATACGGATGATGTAAAATGGTATGTGTTATTTTTTCCTTTAGAAAAAAGTTAATTTCATATTTTACGTCATGGACTTAATTTAGGTAACCAATGAGAACTAAGAAGCACTAAAAATTTTTTCTCTCTTGATATAAAACTCCCCAACAATCCACATCTACAATTTCGATTCAGTGGCCTAAATACTAAGTGTTCTCCCCGAAACTTAGAGTTCTTGGTTGCAATCTCTTGATCCATCTTGGATGTACACTGCTGAATAGTCCCATAATAGAATGAAGTAGTCTTCAAGTGATTCTTTTTTTTCGATGGTTATCTAACTAAGATCAATTCTTAATGTAAACTATGAAATTTCAGCGATTTCCCCAAAAATCCGTACAGTGAAAGTAAATTTACAATCATTAGATATTATAGTGCCATTTTTATATGTTTATTTAATAATGGATGTATTCTTTGATGTACTATTATGCAACAGCACACACTATTATAAAGTGTAAACTAATCATTTACGAGTGATGTGTTTATTATTTCAAAAAAGTCATATAACAACACGTTTGTGCCAATCACTGTTCATCCAACAGTTGGGCGACAACAATAGTTCTGTAGATTTTAGTACGAATTAAAGTATTCTTAGTGTAGTTTAAAGAGAATAACATTGTTTTTTCGTATTCACCAGAAAATGACGCGTAATATAAAACAAAAGTATTTAAGAAACTAATGTTTTGTTATCAGTTAAATCATACAGTATGTGTTGCTTATTATTAATATTATTAGTATTATTATTATGATTTGTGTATAAGTTCAAGGTCTCTTATACAAACAACTATTCCAAACATTAGTTACTGCCAATATAATAATAGATTACATTAGCTTAGAATTACAAATAAATAAAATTCAAAGATAGTATTCATTAAATTGTTTATTGTATTTTTATCCAAGAAATGAAGTTGTTTTACATAAGTGTTTGTAACTAGAAGCCTATATGTTTTATATCCCTTCTATTTATGAATTCTTATCAGTATGAGGATTTGTGGAGTTTGTCGTATTTTCACCGTTGAATTCATGAGGCGATACAGGCTCATTAGTTTGGAGGTTAAGCGTTTACACGCTAGACTTAAGGTCCTGGGTTGAAGACTTGAATGCAGGGTCTTGGATATGCATTGCTGAGTAGTCTCGTATCAAGCACAAAACGACTGTCCAGGGATTCCAAGTTTTCAATGGTGGTCTAGCTTAGATGGACTCATGAATTCAACTGTGAGAATACTAATTATTATTCAATACACTTGTTCATTGTTACTTTACCTGACCACTCATTTATTCCAATTAATCAGTTTTACTGTCGAATTCTTGTTCATGTTAATTATATACTCTTCGATTGGGCTGTTCAACAGCGTATTTCACAGTTTGTTTTACGGACTGATGTTAGTTAAACAATCGTTAAAAACTAGAAAATAATAAACAGCTATTTCTTTTATGTTTTTCATCAGCTAGGTATCTACAACCCCTTTTAGGGGTCGTACTTGGGATATTGAGGTCTTGCAGTGAGCATTTAACCATTAGATCCTTAAGTTGGAATCTAGTGGTTTGTTTGTGTAAATTCAATCAATTTACCACTTTTTGTAGCCGTCTTCCAATGCCATTAGTCAGTAACTATCTCATACCCAATATGGTTGAACTTGACTGATCACTGTTTCTCACTAAAACTCTTAGAAAATTACCTCTTGAAATTAGACACTGACGATCATATGATTATTATTAGTATGGGGGTCACATCACTGATTTTTTTGTGGTTATACATTTCCTAGAAATTCAGTCATTTATTCACTAAGAAATCAAATGTATGGCTGATCTATATGTATATTTCTGGTTATTGGTGTAGTTTCATCAAACGTTTCATGCAAAAGTACAGTAGTGGGTATGTTATTTAAAAGTGAGCTCTGACACGAACCACTATTAACTGTCAATCGTTCAGTCACAATTAATGTAGAACATGACACATACGTACTTCTTCGTAGGTTGACATATCATGTTAAATCGACAGGATAAAGATAAATATCTGTTAAGCTAAAATAATGTAGCTGCAAGGATAATAAGGAAGACTGAAGATTGAAAAGCTAGGGTGAAAAGATATATATCAAGGAGGAGTCTTGCATCTCATAATGCCAAGTAAAATAAAGAGAGAAGCTATCTTCACCATTGTGATCTTTTCTAAACTATATCACTTAATATCTTAGGTACTGGTCACAGTTATCATGCGTTTCTCAACCAAGAAATCTTCACCTACCAATATGACTAAAACTAGTAGTCGATGACCTCATGGACTGATAGAATGTTTTGGTATGGTTACCCATAGCTTTCAACCAACTTACACTTACAGCACCTAACATCGAACATTGGGGGAATCGGCGTTTAGGCATCCGTGACATATGCGTCAACCGTCTCAGTGGATACAGATCTACAACCTCGTTAACGTATTTGACGTTTTTGACATTACTGGTCTTTTGATAGTTTTATGACACGCAAGTTATTTTTAGAAGACATCTATAATCAAAAGAATATAGCCTATGTATGTTTTCTACATTGAAAGAAGGTGTTTCACGGTCACAAAGTAGAAGAAAGTAGATTACTGCGTAGTATACCCCTTTTTGTTTCGATATGGAAATCTTACCTACACCACAAATGATCTAAGTTGGCAAAGGTTGACTGAACTTTCTGAATCCATATCAAGATTTATACAGACATCAACATAAATTGTAGAACCAGCAAACACTAAAAACAGTTACTCAACCGTTTCATCTTAATTTTCAATTACTTTACGGTGCTTACTCATTTTGTCTTGTGGAACCAAATCGAAAGTATTTTCATATATCATACTAACTGATCAAGCTGCTAATTAATGATTAAATCGATTAACTTTTAATTCATTGAAATACAAATTCAATCATTATCTCACTTTAGCCTAGTCAACTAGAGTAGAGTATCATATACTCTCTTTCTCTCACATATATAAAAGAGAGTAATTCAAAGCTATTTATACAAACAATATACCGTTCGGCAATTGAATTAATTCAATTCAATTCAATTAATTGTAAAGATAACAGTTTTCCCCAAAGTGGAGTTTAGAAAATAACAATTCTCTATCTAACGATTTTATTCTCTATCTCAAAACTTCTTTATATCAACAATAAAATAAAAAGGAAACTGATCAATAAAATGTATGATGATTTTTTTTTCTCTTCTCCGAGAACCGGTGAAATAATGTTTTTCTTTGATTTCACTTTTAAATTTAATACTTTTGGAGATTATGAATAAGCTTGAGTGGTTCGTTCTTTTCTTTTTACAATCGATTTCTTATTTTTTTGTGTCTGCGTGTGTGTGTGAGAGAGCGGGCGTTTGGATGTTGGTTGGGGTTAGTTTATCTGGTGATGTATTTTTTGAGAATTCGACAGTTGATCTATTCTGATCTGTTCTAAGATCAGTTAATCTTGATAAATGTATTAATGATACAATTATGTAGGTTGTTTAGATTATGATAATTTTAATATCTCAATGGATTCTACTACAAAAATAGTTGGTAGATCAGATTAAGGTTGATGAAAAATACCGATTAGTTAACTCAAAAGCCACTTATAAATAATTGTAATTTCTTTACTATGTATATATATATATATATATATATATATATATATATATATATATGTAGTGGGCTTTGAACTAGATTTTTTGTACTTATGAGTTACTAATACTGTATAACCGTCTAAATTTAATTCAATGAAATGGGGTTCGAACTGAAAAGCTTATAATTGAGACCCAAATGCTTTGTGGTGCGGTAGCACTTGTCTAATTCATATTTGTGTTATAACATCGACTGTTTTCTGATTGGTTGTTATCGCTTTTAGTTTGCTAATTTTGTTTTGTTTCAATGTTATAGGATTTACTATATATATGGAGAGTTGTTTTATATTAATTTTTCTCTTCTATTCAAAATATAAAACTTTCTTCCGTCCTCCCCATCTGTGATTGGTGTGACTGATGTTATTCTATCAAATCCGTCATAGTACCTGTTCGTATTAGAGTAAGCTCAATCATTCTCTAATTAGCGATTACCATAGGTCCTAATCGAAACAAAATCTTAAGTTATAACAAATTCTTACAAGGTTTGTTTAGCTAAGTGAAATGCAAACTAACGACAGTTATTACCATTCTCAGTCATGATTCATACTGTATTAAAGGACTTCATATATAGTTGGCAAACAACCTTGTATAACGGAATAAAATAACGTTGGATAGAATGCTACAAATACCCTCGATTTTCTGTTTATAAACTAACCTTGGAGCAAAGTGCTCTTTACACATTTCGCTCCTTTTCTCTCATGTTGAAGTTGTCCTGTAGATTTAGTCTTGGGTTATTAGAAGAGCTTAGGAAACTGATTCAAGCGTTTAGTCAGAGGATTTATCAGTTTGACTCAATAACTTCGAATAAATTGAACATTATAATCATATTAATAATTAAATAATGATATATTTGTGATATCTTAATGAATAGGAATTTTGATTTTCGACGTTTTGTGAGTCAATATAAATCGGTCAACCGATTTCATTCATACTGGTGGTTGCTTTTCAGTGTTCTCGAGGACCATCGTCATTGGGACATTGTAAGGCATGTCTCCATTGCTAACATTAATGAGTTTGACTGTCGTGTAAGCGGAATAGGTCAACTTTGGCCTGTTCGTGCTGTGCATAATTGATTCACGCAATCATTGATCGGAATAACCATACATGTGATGTGAATGTGTATATGAATGGTGCGAATGGTCCATCAGGATGCTTGGTACTTGTGTGGTTGCGCCACAGGATTGAGCTGTACTATTCAAATTTCAGCGTTAAAGCCTATACGGTGTCTGGTTCCCCTGTGAAACGAGATTTAGCTGTACTGTTCGGTTTATAAAATTTAAGCCTGAGCGGTGTCTGGCTCTCCTGTTAAACGGGGTTGAGCTGTACTGTTTGGGTTGTTACGTGAAAGTCTGGACAGTGTCTGGTTCTCCTGAAAACCAATGTAAAATTACCCTAACCCACAAGGGTATATTTTATATAACTGCTACTTTAGAATAAATAAATAACCGAATTAATAGGAAGTCGCTTACATTAATTTACAAAACGTCAGAAATTCAAATTACTACTTATTGAAATGTCACAAATATATCATTTCAACTTAATATATACCTACCTGTTCCAGTTTCTACATTGTTCACTTACCTAACTTCATGTTAATTTATTGTGATTGTCAACATTTTCTGTAAAAGAAAAATTAAAATAATATCCATTATCGTGAAATGAGGTAGTGCAATCCACACTCTTGTCCTGATTATTACCTAGTACAATGAACCAGTGAAAACGTTTTATCATTATATATGTATTATTGACATTTGTAAACCTGTATTGTTGTTTTAATGAATCACATGATAAACAAACCAATACACTAGAACATATATATTAGTCACATGAACAAGTATGGATTATGTTTATATATACTCTTCAATTGCTTTTATCACAATATATTGTAATTTGGAATGTGTTGTTGATGCTTATTAGATGATACCACAATAATAATAATAATAATAATAATAATAATAATAATAATAATAATAATAATAGTAATAATACTGATTATGTCATGTAGTTCCATTCATAATGTTTGACAAGTATATGCACTTTGTTTCAATGATTATTTATATTTCTTATCCATTGTAATTTTCTGAATAAATCAGTATTCTAATGTTGAATAAAGTCTCAATTAAGGAGGGATTTTAGTTGAGGTAATAGTGGAAAACTATTAGGTATCTGGCATCATTAAACGATTGTTTCGTCCTCGTTTGGGACTTCAGCATATGATATCTTAATATGGGATTAGAAATTAGACATATTATCTTCTGATCCAGTGGTTTTGTTCTGTTTACTAATTTTTAAATTTACTCTTATATAAGTTTGTATTTAACTGAGCCTATCGTTGTTACTTCAACTGAAATGAAATCAATCTTTTTATTGAAATAATATCTTCTAATCTTCAAACTACGTATTTCTCAGTCTTTGAACTGATTGTTTATAAAGTAATCTTAGTTAATATTGTAAAGCTGACAAAAGTTGAAGTGATCCAATTAAGACCTAATGATTGAGATCTTCAACCGATTGATGTTAGACCACCATTGAAATTGCTGTTTTTTTATTCTTTCATTAACAGTTTTGAAAACACATGTATACAGAAGGCTAGGCTACTGTAATCGAAAATTACATTATAACAGTAGCAAAGTAAAATCACATGAAATGATCTGTGTGTAAACTTTAAAAACGAAACATAATCTCATGCATCACCCCAATTATCATAATAAAAATGAATGTCAATCAGTTTCAGTTTTACTATGTTTGAATAGATTACGTTATCACCTAAACCGGCGAATGGAAAGAAGGTCTGCAACAAAACAAAAGGACAAACTAAGCTATTCCAATTCTCCCCATTCTTGCTAACTAGAGGGAGAATATCAGATTCAGATGAGGAGAAGGTATATTGAACAAGCAGCCAGAAGCTCGAACGAACCAAGCATACAACTCAAGCCTATATGTAGTATAAAAAGGTCCTTGGGAAACGTCACAAAATATTGTATTAAAGTAGGAAACGAACCAATGACATTTAGGGTCCTTCCGAGTGGGAAATTCAATCTGACTGTAAAAATGGGAGCTTTCGGCTCAAAAATGAGAAGCTCGAATTTATAAAATAAAATTACAAAAAATAAGACGTTCACCAGTTGATTTCTGGGGATCTAGCAACCCCAACAGGTTTACGGAAAGAATAGTCTCCCTTGCAAACTCATCAATATCAACCTCATTTGTGAATACTGTGTCGCATATCATTACTTGGATGTTGAAAATTTTAAAAGCTAGTGCAATTATTTCATTTTATATATTATTCAAACTCAAGAGTGAGACTGTAGAGGCTAATTTCTTCCATATCTAACTCCTATAAATGATATCCTGTTAACTGAGTATTTAACGCCGGCTAAATCTCCTAGTAGAAATATGGATTTACTCAAGATTATTCAGAAGCCTGAACACCAGTTGTAGAGATATTTCATTGTTAAAGATTGATAAAATCCGCAAGCGTACACGAAGCAAGCACATAGTGAAACGAAGTGAGTGTGCGTGAGTGAGTGTTAAAAATCCATATGTACTTTTGAGTGTTAATCAAATATGGATTAATTATTGATTGTTTGTTTATCACAACCAATGGGAGAATAGATTAAAAATTGACATGTGCTCAATCAGACTCACATAGAAATTTACATAGTGAATTAAGTTTCTAATTTACAGTGAGCAGACAAATAATACTGTAGTGGAATGGGCTTACTAAAAGACATTGAATAAAGTGGTATCCAACAGTATTTCTAAAATAAATTGTACTAGTCATGCAATACTAACATAGACTGTCAGGGTGACTTTGACTGTAAATCATCTAAATTGTAGATCAAAGACTGTTCTTAACAAGGTCTTATTGAAGTCCTTACATAATCAATAAACATATTGACGCAGTTCCAACTTACGAGGACAAGGTCAGTTTATCACATGATCACCCTGACAAAAAAATAATTCATGGAAGTGCAAAAGAAATACATAAAGACAAATAGAACATTTGAAGAAGAGATCATTAGAACGGGTTATTTTGACAACTCTGGAAAGCGTATTTGGATATCAAGTAAATCTTCATAATGTTCGTATAGAATAGCAATGAACGCTTTACAATTGAGACCATCCAGTTTAAAGAACAAAATATGATGAAAGTTAATGCAAACCATCTCAAATTAATGAAACATTATTTTTGAATAAATATTCTTTTAATATTATGATCGTAGCTAATTGACAGAAAACTCTGAATATCGGTTTCATGGTAATTGTCACTCATTGAATCCACTAAAGAAAAAAACAACAGTCCTCTTAAGATTCCAAGTACCCCTCAGTGACAAGTGCAAAATACCACAAAACCTAGGTCGAGGAGGGTTTCCTGTCAACTATTTCCAATTGCCTAATATCAAACATAGTATATGGAATCTTTAAACATTTAGATAGATGATCACATTACAGATAGAATTTGATTAGGCAAATAGCATGTTAGTTACTTCTCACTGATCCATCAATGTAAATATTCTTTTGTTTAAGCATAAGCATTAAAAAGTTAACGTTAGTGAACCTTAGACTAAACAATACACAACTAATGTAACAAAAAAAAACAAAGTTAACAAACCTTTGTAAACATATTGTTTACATATTATCTTCAGTAAACTATCGCTGATATCTTCTTTATTCATCAATTTATTTACATATTTATATTTTGCTCTTAAACTGTTTTTCATTTGGAGCAAATACAAAGGGTGTGTGTGTGTGTGTGGAATGTATGATGGTTACATGAAAAAAAAGTTAAATTTTAATAAATATCTTTTATCAAAAAATAAGGGCGGTTATGAAAATATACCCTTGGTTTTAGTATAATAAGAAAACAGTTTGATTATTAGACATATTTGTATTGTTCATTTTGTGCATGCTTGTGTGTATATGTGTTTATGTTTCTTGTTATATATTCTCATTTCAGTAGTATGATTTAATTTCTACTTTTAATATACTTTGTCATTTACATAGATAATGCATGTGTAAATGTAACCTTGTTTATTTTATTACAGTAAAAGAGATATTTCAGATATCTTTCTAGAATTTATACATTTCTATCTAATATGTAACATTGAACTATACAGATATTGCCTATTATTGTTTAGAATACAATATGGGTGTAAGTTAAAATACTTAATATAAAGGAAGTACATGTGTAATCTGTCAGTTAACCGGTATACATTAGGTATGTGTATACATATAAATATGAGATCAGTTACATGAATTTTGTGAAATAATCAATGTCTATTGTACTCTAATGTTCAGTTGATCGATTTTTAGTAGTAATAGTTTGAATTTTTACCAGTATTTTTTTTGGTTTATTTCGTTAAATATGTTCAAGGCATTTCATAATAATCATGTTCTACTGTATTATCTTTTTAAATGATGTCATGGGAAATAATTGTACCTAGGATATTCGAGTGTGCATTGATCAATCACTGAGAAAGTGATCAATACCATGCTTATTTAGTTTTTAGTGCTAATTAAGTTCTAACAACCAAGCTATTATATGACTAATATGACTATGATAATGCATATACTATGTTTTGATGTTAAATGTCTGGTAGCAATCAGAATGAAACCGTAGATTTAGGTCTACTGATAGATGGGATTAGTTAGCTCAATAGTTGTTAGTCTTACTATGGAACTAAGTAACACGAATTCAATACTCACGAAAAGTATTATTTCTTTCAAGATTCCATATATTTCTTGTTGGATGAATCATTTTCATATAATCAAACAACTTTATCGGGAACAAGCTGATTTTATAAATTGATTAAACGTGTCAAGGTGACTGCATTGAATAAATATAGATCACATTGAATAGTGATATGAGGAGGAAAATTGATTTACTGAAATATTTATTCTCCAATAAGTTACTGGATTGACTGATAGGACGCTTTAGGGTCTTCGGTTACTTTTCGGAATTTGTTAAGATAATAAAAAAATTAATATTCATGAATAATACAAGTACTTTGACCTTAATTGCGATTTATCCAATGATTCTAATGTTACAATTTATCGTATAATAGCTGTAAAAGATATGCTTAACAGTTGTACAAAAAATATCCTATTGATCGAATGAGTACGAAAACATTTGCCCCTTGACTCCATTTTTGAATAACAAATTCTGTATTCGTTATAAATACTATAGGCTCATCATTGATCATCTGTTGTTTCATCGTGTTTGGTTAATTATTTAAACAGTACAAGGAATCACCAAATATACGTGTGCCACACTTCATCATTCAATTTGTGTATGAAGACAAAGATAATGCTCAGGTGTCCAAACTGAAAAAGGTGGTTTTCTTAGGAGACCACCCCTCGGACCTTTCATCTAGAGGTCTAATCCATAAGGCAGTGGAGCAACGTTAGGAGATCCAGTTCCATGATAGTCGGTGACCAACATTAGGTTCATATGTCGTTTGTCCCCTCAGAATCCTGGAAGCCATGTGCACTATTGATTTGGAATGAGGATTTTCCAATTACTCTATGTGGATCCTCCATATCCATCAACCATATTAAAGCATCGGACATCCATTTTTCGTCCCTCCAATTTCGTAAACGAAAGTAATGTCGCGAGAAGGCAGTGGCTAGGACTTCTCTTTTAGTGTCTGTATAGACGTAGTCATATGAGAGCATTTCGAGAGGGAGAGCCGACTCTCCCTACCACCTATCGTACCAGGGCATTTTATTACTCTCATTATTATTATTTTTATTGATAAAAATTTATTTCTACATAAATTAGCATAGTTCCTAGTGTGTTGTTGCATGCAGGAAATTCCACATTACTGGTATGTTTTATTGATTGAGTATGTATAGATTAGTTTAAATTTGTAGAAAAAATGATTTTCCTCTTTTCTGGATAGTTTTTTTCTTTGAAGCTAGTTTTAGCTTCCATTTCTTTTTGACTGAATTTTTGTGATTTGGCGTGATGCCAAAATATAGTTTTAAGCGGGAAAAATCTATAAACAGAACAGTCATTCTGTTTACTTATTGTTACTTGTTGTAAGCAAAAAAAGAGTTCAATACAATTTCTGTCTTGTATTTTCGCTTTGAATATAGCATTGCTATCCATCCGGATCGTATCACCGTGGCTACTGGTCAGTCTGCAGGACATGATAAGCAGTTTGGAAAGGTAAGTACTGTTTTTTCTTCTTTTAATTTGTAATCATATAATACTGTTACGGAGAATGCGTAATGCCGATGATGTCAGATATGTAGAGTTTCATATATTAGTACGGCGTATTCACTAAATAAACATTAGATAAAATGTCTACAATACCTTTTTTCCATTTTATGAAATGGTGATTAACATCGGAGGTACAACCTATGATCAGTGACATGCAATAAGTTATTAAGGTCATTGATTGTTGTATTGCACAATGTGTCGCGGAGCTCAAACGTTAGTTATGAAATTACAGACGAGACAAACTATTGAAGAAAGTCAATGATTTAACTACTTAATATGTCAGCCTACGTGTTATAGTCGAATGGGACCTCAGAAAACAACAATGATTTCATATTTCTCAGTCTTATGAGTTATTTTGCACTGTATTCTCTTTTTTTACATATTACTGGAGATACTGCTTTTACTGTGATTTTCATCTGAAAGAACTTGAACTGATATACATGTGTTTACGAAGTACACTTCGTTTTTATCCTTAACCAACTGATTTACTTCTGTTTTTTTTTAAATACAAATAACTATATGACATACATACCTCACAAAATATGGTAAGCTGTGGAATCTATTTAACTCCAATTCCCCAGTAAACATTACGTCCTTATATGTGTCACTGACCCACAAAGTGAACGGAGAAAATATTGGAAAATGTTGAACGTCGTACTTTTATCAAGTATCAAAAGATATGGTTCCCATCACTGCTCCAGTTCGTCCCTAATTATATAGTTTTTGTCACGTTTATCAAATTGTAATAGCCTCAGTAACTTCCGCCTACTCAGCTCTTAATAAGTCGCAAGTTTTCCGTCATCATATATTGAATTTAGTAGAAAATTTCAATAGTTTTTATCTTACATATGAGTGGTTCGTCAGTAAATTATACTTTTGCTTTTCCAATGAACAGAAAAATACTTGAAAATGCCAGATATAACAACTTTATAGAATACTGAAACAGGATGGTTATCGTCACACCTGACTGATCTGTCATATCTGACTGTACAGTTAATTGTTCACTGAAATGGTGAAAAATTATGAAAACTGTAAATTCAAGATTGAATGGTATTTGGCCGAACTTTTGAATTTTATAAAAGAAAAGAGTTTCTTAAACTATATTTTGGATATTGTCATCGTTACTGATATATTATTTATAGTTGCCTAGCAACATGTTATATATCTTCTCTAACAGATTACCAATTACAAGATACGAGTATTTAACTATGAAAACACAAACATTTATTTAGTATGTTAATCTCATTTAAATAATTCGATTATCAAATGACATAGCATATTTGCAATCGCCTCTTTAGTCAAATAATTTCATATTGACAAGTGTAGAAAATAATTAGGAAAAGGTAGATAATGTACAGATTAAAAATTGTCGCATTATGTTGTCGGGACTTATCTGATGTTTTTTACATGCTGAGAATATAAGATTTCAAAACATTTATGAAGTTTCGATTGATAATCATGATTCATAGGGTTCAAACATGTCATAAATGGAGCAGTAGTCATCAATGGAACTTAATAAACATCGCGACATATCCTGAAGTGATGGACGCTGACCCTGTGGTTTTAATGGTTGAGTGTTCTTTGCAACATATGAAGATCTTACGTTTGACTCCTATGGGGGATGTGGCTAATTCCAAGAAGTCTTATTCTTAGATGAAACATCTGTTCAGTGTTCTCTGGTTTTCATTGATACCCCAACTGAGATTAATCTGTGACAGATAAAACTTACTAATTAAGTTCTATCTGTTGCATTCGATCATGACCGTCTCTATATTTTGATGGTTTCCCTTTCGTTTAATTCTAATGATCCTGTTACTTACTTCATAACTGATGATTTTTGTCTAATGTTATCTGAATAATTTATCCTCCTCCATAATTTTCATCTTTCATAAATTTCTTTGTTTACTGTTGGTCCTTAAGTTTCATCTAATCGGTAATTGAGATGTTTTTTTTGTTGCTTTGAATTGTTGTGACCAGTAACGAACTACCGAAACTAAGTCGGCTTTTTTCCCCTAGTTGTAGACTTCACAATACTACACATCTCTTCACTAAGTTAGACCCAAAACATTCATTCTTTGCTGAGAACATTATGCCTTTAGACCATTGAGTTGGAATATTAAAGTCTCATTACACAGTCTGTGATATTACATAATCAGTCTATTAATCAATCATAGGCAACTGAGAACCTGGCATAGATGCATATCAGACCAAGTTATCATATCATATCACTGTAAGATGGGATAAAAAAAGTGAATACCAAGATGGCAGGAGCAGTAATAGTAGTACCAATCGTAGTATAAGAAGATTAGTAGAAATTCTATTCGGTTCGAGGAATAATGAAACTGTGGAGCAAAATACATAAAATAGTTTTGAAAATCGCAAGATCTAGGACTATAAAGTAAATGAATAAGCCCATCTCCACCACTCCGGCTGATTTTGAACCATGTCACTCAATATCTCTAACAATCAATAATTATTATCGTATGTGAGTCTTAATCAGACAGTCCTCTCTCCCTCTCGAAATGCTCTCATATGACTACGTCTATACAGACACTAAAAGAGAAGTCCTAGCCACTGCCTTCTCGCGACATTACTTTCGTTTACGAAATTGGAGGGACGAAAAATGGATGTCCGATGCTTTAATATGGTTGATGGATATGGAGGATCCACATAGAGTAATTGGAAAATCCTCATTCCAAATCAATAGTGCACATGGCTTCCAGGATTCTGAGGGGACAAACGACATATGAACCTAATGTTGGTCACCGACTATCATGGAACTGGATCTCCTAACGTTGCTCCACTGCCTTATGGATTAGACCTCTAGATGAAAGGTCCGAGGGGTGGTCTCCCAAGAAAACCACCTTTTTCAGTTTGGACACCTGAGCATTATCTTTGTCTTCATACACAAATTGAATGATGAAGTGTGGCACACGTATATTTGGTGACTCCTTGTACTGATGTTTATATGTTTAAATAATTATTAACATACGGCTATTGCTCAATTATGTTCAATGATAATCAACCAACCTTATCTAATAATTGTAGTACAATATTGTATGCGGTTTATTTTTCATGAATGATACTTTCTAATGATAAAAATCGATGAGAAAACAATGTAACTATTCTTTTATTATATGGGTCGTGAAATTAATGCAACATAATGTTCTCTGTCTTATATTTCTTAATTGATTATTGACAGGGAATTTATATTAAAATAGAAGTGAATTAGAAAGAAGTATATTTTAAAATGTTCAATCATTCATACAATATTAATGAATCCATCAACTTACTGTTTATTGATACACTGTAGTTGGAATGAAATAGATCTATTAAGGAAAATGTTTAGTCTATTTAACCACTAAAGTACAATAGTGACTACTAGTCTGTTGTTTTATGACAGTGTGTGGAACTCTTTAGTGGTGTAAATATCAGAGACCTTATTTCCTGAAATTAAAGTCAACATTCTTAAATCTTTTGTTGAACGCATTACTTTTAGACCATTGAGTTAGAATTCTGTGATTCAGTTCGATTTTTGATGAGGTTGTGTATAATGACTATTTCAGGATCTCATATTAGCAAGAAAACAATTATCCTATGCTTTCTTGAATTTTAATATTTATCTAGCTAATGGGAATGTGTGACATTAACTACTAATGATGCATTGAAAAATCTCTACAGAACATGTTCATAAGATTACAAATGATCATACATTTACACATGGAATACATTTAATTGAAATCCAATTGTTTTTGTTGGTAATATGAACTTAATTGTTACTTTAATATTGAAATTGTTGAATACGTTCAGCATTATTGATCCTATATATGATAAGTAGAGCACAGACTCCTCATAATTCGAGTATGTTAACAGTCTGATAGTTATCCTTATTGAAATCTTATATATTTCATAGGCTACTGAAAAACTGGAACTGTAAATTAAACTGTAATTATAATAATGATAAAATGAACATCTTCAAATAATGTGACTTACTCCTTGTTAGGAAATTCTTCAAATATCCAATGAAAAGTTTAAATAGTTTAAAATAACCGATAAAAGCACCTATCAGCCGTACAAAGCAAACAGTTAGATTAGAATACATAACCAAATTAAAACCAGAACTACATCAAATTAAAATGAATGAACTATATTATTATTGTTATATCTGAAGAAGATTAAACTATGGGTAACTTTTAGGAATTATTTATAGATTTTTATTATACGTATATAGTTATTGGCGGGGGTATTGTTTACGAAATTTGGAGGACGAAAGGCGAATGTCCGGCGTTTTAACTGGGTTGGTGGATATGAAGGATCCACCTAGGAGGGTTGGAAAACTGATTCCAAACTAGTGGTGCATATGGCTTCCAGGATTCTGAGGGGACAAATGGCGTATGAACCAATTATTGGTCACTGGGTACTATGAGACTGCATCTCCTTGCGCCGTTTGATTGCCTTGTGGGTCAGACCTTTAGGTCAAAGGCTCCGGGTGTGGCTTCCTAAGAAAACCATCTGCTTCGGTCTGGGCACCCGGGGAGTATCACAGCCCACACATAAATCAAATAACTTATGTAGCGCATATGTATTCGGTGCCACTTTTGTACCAATATTTATGTGTTCAAATTTATTCCCAATTTATTAGCAACAGTATCCTAAACTCACAGCCACATGTTTAGCTTGATTTTGTATAATAATTATTTTTTTTAACTTTATGGTGTGATGCGATCTGATTTGTTCAAATAGAATCCACGTATATCTGTAATATACGATTCATACAGTGAAGTTTGAGATTGTGTTCTGGACTCAATAGGAAGGGCTAGAAAAGAAGGACTAATGTGTATTCAGAGTTGTTTCAAGACTACCATTTCTCATTGATTCATCATTAGCCTAAAACAGGTACACGATCATAGAAGTCGGTATTTCGATTAGCGACTCTGTCACGTGATAATTAACAAAAGAAAAGCCATAGTTACTACCTAAATCGATTTTTAAATGAATTGAAACAATCCATCTTAAATTGTAACTTGAATACATTATGTATAATATCATCATAATAATTCGATTTGAATAATAGATTATATACAACATTTGGAAACAAAAGGAGAATCGTAATGAAACAATAAAAAGATTTGTAACTAACTTAATTGACATGATTAAAAAAAAAACAAACAAATCAAATTGATTATTTGTTGAATAGAATATATTTTCAATAAAGTTGTTGTTAAGTGTACTTCAATATAAATTTGAATGATCCTCATTTTTATTTTATTTTATATATGATTATATTGAGATTGGAACTAAATGATACACAAATAGTTTCTAAGAGAATGCAAGTATAGTTTTAAAAAAACGGATCATAAATTCAATCTTTAAACATGGAACTTTCTACTTAAAATGTTATCAAATATACAATTAGTATCCAGTGTAGTTTAGATTGACAGACAAAAGTTAATTGAAGATGTATAAGATATACAAGATAAACATGATTGCTAGTTGACAAGTACTTCATTATATTTAATATCTATTACAATGTATTCGTTATGTTATGGTCTTAAATAAGTAACTATGAAACAGATTGTATGCACATTAGAAGAGGCAAAATTTACTTTAGAACTATAGTGAGATGATATCAAACAATTTTACCAATTAAAAGTCTCTATTTGTCAGTGAATTAATTTAACTGTTCAACTGTGTCAAAACATATTCAACAGTGTTAAGTGCAAAAACGTTGAAGAGAAAAAAAGTCACACGCGAGACCGAAGGTTCTGGGTGCGAGTTACTCATGCAGGATCGTGGATGCGCCGCACTACTGAGGAGTTCCATACTAGGACGGAACAACTGTCCAGTGATTCCAGGTTTTCAATGGCAGTCTAGCTTACATCAATTCATGAATTCAACTATTACAATCTCCACAAACCTCTATTCTAATAAGAAAATATCTCAACTGTTCCCATCAGTAAACTCTACCTACAAAACCATATTGATATGGAATGATAATGTAGTATTATCTTCAAGATGAATAATTATATCTTTTACCATCCTTTTTTTTCTTTTAACAAAATAAAAAAATCGTTTTCCGATTTTCACCTTAAATCATTTACAAACAAAAAAATCTAGCCACATGTACGAATTTGGAGTTCAGTCGATTTGAAAACACTGAAAATTATTGGTTTGGGCGAATTTGAACGTTCAATATGTTGTTTGTCTTTTTCAAAAACGGTTAGTTAGTTTATTACTTTTTTCTTTTTTGTTATTTTTATTGTTATTATGACTCTACAAATGATCTATCGTTGTTATTCTAATTTCAGTGGTTGTGATCATGAGTCAGTTGAAGCTAGACCATTATGGAATACCTGGATTAGTTGAAGTTAGACATTAACACCGTTGGGTGCCGACTCAGTGGTCTAATGGTTAGGCGCTCGCGCGCGAGACTGATAGGCCCTGGGTTCTAATCTCGCGCGGGGCGGGATCGTGTATGCGCTCTGCTGAGGAGTCCCATACTAAGACGAAATGTCCGTCCAGTGCATTAAAGTTTTACGTGGTGGCCTAGCTTCAATTGACCCATGATTTCAACTGTTGAAATTAATAACATTAGTTGTTTACTGTAATTTCAATGATTTATTGGAAGGCGAAAAGTGAACTTGTTAGATGGATGCTTTTTTGGTGTTGTTTGTGATGGTTTAACTGCTAAGTTTTGATTGTTCTATGATGAATATTATCGACACTTACTTCATTCATGTAGAAGTGAGCTTACTTATTACACAAGCACTTCTATATGATTGTTACGTCATGAATCTGTCTTCTCACTAGCCTGTTTTTAATTTGTAGTCAGAAAGAGATAGTTGTTTCGATCTAGTCTATATCTTCTATGTGATAGATGACTTGGTATGATCTTGAGATTTGCAACATGTGAGTTCAATTTGTGACTGTAGGGCCTTGAGGACGGAAAGGATAGAACCATCCTACCACTGACCTAGGTTGACAAACAGAGGGAGAGTGAGAGAGAGGGAACTGTTAGACTATTTATTCCTGATTCAAACTAACTCTAAAGGCGCATTAATAAGTGGTTGACTAACAAGACCACGACACGCAAGAAATGAGAAAAATACAATCATATGCGAACTAGGATATAAGGGAATTAAGTGAGATAGCTCATTAAAAATAGCTCCAATTATTTTTCATCGTCTTTTTATTTCTCTCTTCACACCTCGACATCGCCAAGTTAGGTATATTTGCCTGATCAGTTTGGTTTTAGGTTTGGTCTAATCATAACCATCATGAATGAAATTGTTAACCAATATTTCTTCGTGTTTTCTAGGTATTACCGATTAACCAACATAGAGTGGAATAATAGATTAAGAATTCAGACATTCGCTTTTGAGCAGTTTGCAATAAGTTCGAGTACCTTTGTATTTAAACTATTTCATGATGACCTATAATATCACTAGACGACTTTACATATGGAATATGTGTCAATATTGAGTTTGATTGATAAGTTATATTATTTGGTAGAGAGAATCTGTCACGTAATCTCAGGTTTAAAACTCTCTACTACTCCTCTGATTTATCTAGTCCGATGGTATTAAATGAAATCTAATTAAGTCTAGATTACATGAACATATACCTAGTTACTAAGTTTTATCTCAGATTAATAAATTACCAA
The DNA here is from genome assembly GCA_946903255.1 of Schistosoma spindalis. NCBI lineage: Eukaryota > Metazoa > Platyhelminthes > Trematoda > Strigeidida > Schistosomatidae > Schistosoma > Schistosoma spindalis. Next base: position 8,104,641 of record OX336420.1, read on the forward strand.
ACTGATGAGTTTCAGTGACCCTATATCTGACTCCGGTTAAATCGTATGCTTATTGTTACCGAAATATACGTACCGCCGATTCTCGTATATTTTTGTCGACTTAATTCTCATTGGAGAATAACGGAATAAAATAAGCCAAATACGACAATGGATTTTGCATACATATATTACGCACACTTATTGATCCGGACAGACAATCAGGGAAGCGAAGCGAAGCGAAACGAAACGAAGTGACATACAAAGGAAAAGGCGAGTAAGCCAACTGGAATTAATCAAGCGTGACTCAATATTTATATTCAAGCAAAAATAAAGTACAGACACAATGACTAGGGTAATCACTTAACACTCATATGATCATTTAAAAAACAGTCAGGGTTAGTAAGTAAATGATCGACAAAGTCAAAAGTGGCTTGAGAAGAAGGAATGTATTGGTCTGTCCATAAGATAGAATAATAGCCTAAGTTGGCTTGACATAGTACCAGCCGCTACAGTTTTGATCTGCTTATTCAAATAGAGTTTTCATAATTCATGTGGTAAATATAGATAGTGATATGCCGTGTACTGATCAATTAATTAATGTATTTTTGTTCGGATTATAATTAATACGATTGAATTCTTGTTATAGTATTATCATCTCATAGAAAAAAAACTAAATAATTGTTAAGCAAACATGGATGATGGCTAGCACTGGAATCCAGGACGTGCGTTTCGTCTCATCGGGTTCGAGTCCCGGAGTGGACATCATCTCTGGAATTCAGGTAGATCTAGATGACGAGTTTCAAACGGGACTAAACGCGCGTCCTGGATTACACTGCTAGCCACCATCCATCTTTGGTTATAATTTTTGCAACTTAAGGCATTATCGAGGTAATCCGTAAAGGATGCACATATGCTAATAAGAGACTGATCAATTGCAGTTCTAAATATCAATAGGAAGATCCAAATAAACAACACAAAATGAATTTAAATAATTCTTATGTATCCATGATGTTACATCATTGTTTTGAAAATGCCGCATGTTTTATTAACTCGGTGGCACAGTTTTTCTTGGATACTTATTATAATGATAATGGTAATCTGCGTTTCATCTTCTCTACGTTTAATTAAAATGCATGTATATGTTAATATGACAGCGTTGACTTGAGACCGGTGATTCCATTGTTCTTGGTTTTTGATGATTTCCCAGCTGATTTCAATTCGGTGGTAAAAAGTATACTCAAATTTGACGAAATTTTGATAGTCATCCCTCCACGAAAAAATATAAGTAAATATATATCTGTTAAGAGTTAAGAGACAAGCAATGGAAACGTTTAAATTAAGTTTTCTGCTAATTGATAACTGTCCTTGATCTGTACCTATAATCTTGGAGGAGTTGTGATGCTTCGAATGACATTTGAATTCAAGTTATTTAGTATCAAAATATCAGATGTTATCATCGAGATATATTTTTTTTTATCTACATTTTTTATGTTCGAACTATTACTACTATCATTATCTGTCTGTTGGAACTTTTGTAGCTCGATGGATGGAAGGATTTTAATGTTTAACTTTAGCACTGAATTTTATAAAATACCAATCTTAGACATTGAAAAAGAAAAGACCTCGCTAGATATATGATCACTGATTGCTTTCCATTAACTTGAAACAACACTTAACTGAACAGATTGATTTTGTTGAAAATCTAATTATAAATCATTTTGCTTCTGTATGGAATAGATATGATCTGGGCTTATTCTCATGGTTTTCAATGTTCATTAGATAATGTTATATGCAGCAATTACTAGCTTTTTTTTACCATTCATTTAATAGATGAAGAATGCTTATGAAAGGGGTAATTTTCACTAAAGATCTCATTTCAAACATATAAAGTTATCTTGAACTATGTTGTGAACAATTCAATGTAACAACGTGTTGTGCCCCTATAAGAATAATAGGTGGTAATTTTTGGGATTCATATTGCCGAGGCTGAAACTGGTATTCTTGACTTAACTGGCTGGGCTAGGCGGAAAGCAGGACCAATCAGGACTCTAGACTGTCCGCACGTGTTTACGCGTCGTTGATTCGACCGATAATTCGCTGCTTTGTGATTCGCGGTATTATTACGTTATACATTAATACGGCACTAAGGCCGCAATACACCTGTATGAAAAATGTAAATACTGTCAAATATGAAATCTTTAATGAAAATAACACTCATATTGATATATTGGGACAATTATAAATCGGCTAAAAGATAAGTACAAGAAATGTCTTTCATTTTCAAGAAATGAGACATACATCATTACTGGCTGAATTTTCTTAGACAGACGTATGTTTATATAAATGAGTACACATACAAATGAATTGATTTAGTTAATAAACTTCCTTTCTCTATCTTAGTCTTTTCGTTCGAGTAGCATATTACGTATCAGTATCAACACTCGGACACCACATTTCAAAACATTTATGTACAAAACCCACCCACCGAATAAACGAAAGAATAGCCAGAAGTGATAGAAATCACATTCGTTGAGTTTGTTGCGAATAACCTCAGCCATGGACATCACCCATTACTTTATTTTCCAATAGTAACGTATTGAGTGAATAGAAATTGATGTATTGATTCAGTTTCATTTTGTGTATTATCGTTATTGGCTTGTATCTATTTATCGTTTTGTTAACCAAACTATTTACTTTTATAGGATAGCGGAGTTAAATTATGTGCAGTTGATGAAGCTACAGATCATGTAATTTCAATATGGGATTGGCAGAAAAGTCGCAAAATAACGGAGACTAAAGTAAGATACTAATTAATTACATATTTTCCAAGCTATATATGTGTATAAATATACTTCAGAGATACTCCTCATTACTTGTGTCGACGGAGGTTATGTGGAACGTTTTCAGTGTTAAATGTGTATGTTGTATCCACCAGTACCAGCCATTTATCTGTCCACTTAGTGTATGCGTTTCGCATATCAGAATATATTTTGCACTAGATATTCCATTTCAAGAAGCGAGGGTTGTTCACAACTTTTTCTAATGAATGCATCAGTTAAGCGCAGCTCAATATGAAGAATAAAAGTCATCGGTGTAATGAAAATTACGGTTCGAAATGAAACCTCTAAGGAAAACTACATTCTGATGTCTAACATTCACTTACTTAATGAACGGGAAAATGAACAAAAGTTCCGTATACAGCACACTTAATAAACAATGAAAATATCGCAGATATCCTGATCCCTTGTTATATCCCGATAAGAATAATGAATGGTAACCGTTTAAATCTATTTCTGGACTAATACAATACATATATTTTTGTCTAATAATTCTTAAGTAACTAAACTATTCATGTTCGTGTTTCTCTTATTATAAGCTTCATTTTGACGTATGAACTATTATTATACGAATTACCATTCTTAAGTTATACCCAGTCTATCAATTACTATCAATTACATTCACATCCACTTTGGCTAGATCTTGTACAAATGTTCTTTTCTATTTTATGATGCGATGTGGTCTGTTTGGTTTGTATATAAACCCAGTATCTTTGAAATACATGATTCATATCACGGACGCTGATATTTGCGTTCTGGACTCAACAAGCAAGGCTAGGTAGGAAGAAGGATCGATAAGGATTCTAGACTGCTCGTAAGGGTTTGATCCGGTCAATAAATCACTGTTCTCTAATTGGCGGTGTCACTACGTTATATATTAATAGTGCACAAAACCACAAGTTATAACACTTTATCCCTACTAAATGTCTGAGTGTTAAATGTCCCACTTTTCAAGGTAAATCAAGAATGTATTTGACTCATATAGTTAGAGACCTGCTACTTAGTCCACATTTCTATTCTGATAAACAGTCAAATTTTGTTTTAGAAAACGAAGTTAATTTACTTTGTATTTGTGAATAAGATTCATCACCCACTAGTCTACTTGAGGTCTTAAAACTTAGAAGATTAGTTGTACTTCCTAACAGTATGCGGTATGTATGATTTCCTGTTGCAAGTTATTACAAATCTTTAAATTGCATATATATACGTACTTGATTTTTATTTATTTTGCTTTGTTACGACCTACTATACTGTACTTACAAGTGTACACATTCGCATGTTTAAATTCACCGTCATTTACATATTTTCATAGGAATTTGGTTGTTTGTGTATATAACTACCAGGGCAGTCCTACTCACAGCCTTCTCGCGTTGAGGGTTTTGTTTAACGAAATTGAGAAGACGTAAAGGTAATGTAAGGCACCTTAACAGGGTTGGTGCGTACGGAGGATCCACCTGATGAAATTGGAAAACCCTGATTTCAAACCAATGGTGCATATGGGTTTCAGAATTATATGGGAACAAATGACATATGAACCTATTGTTGGTCACCGGCTGCCATGGGACTAGATCTTCTAATGTTGCTCCACTGCCTTATGTATCAGACCTCTGGATGAGCTGTCTGGAGAGTGGTCATTTAAGGAAACCACCTGCTTTGGTCTGGGTACCCGGGCAGTACTCCAACCTTCACACACAAATCGAGTGATGAAGTGTGGTGCATATATATTTGGTGCCTTGTGTACTGATGTTTATGTGTTTAAGTAGTAATAAATATAACTGTTTTATAATAATAATAGTAATAATAATAATATGAGTATGAATATGAATATGGATGGGAATATGAATACAATTGAGTTAAAATCCAATTCAATGAAAAAAATTAGTGTCATAATTAAACTTTAAGACTCGCCTAGTACAAAATTTACTTTGAACTTATAATCTAAATTAATATCTTGCATAAAGGGTTGTTTATTTCTTTAAAAAATATTAATAATTATAACAAAAATTGGGCGTGAATCATATATCCACCAGTTATAAAATCGGACAATGTTATTCTCTTCTATGAATTGATTATAAATATATATGCCAGTGCAATCCTCTAACTCAATAATTTCAAGGCAACACGTTTGCTGGGTAACTTGATTGTTCTCCAGTCGATCTTTTGGGGTGTCATAGGCGTGCATTGTTAAGTCCTTTGTTAAGATAAAACAACTATCCAGTGTTTCACCTGTTTCTCGATACTTCCTTCAGTTAATATCAATTTGTAACTCATCAAGTACATATTCGTGTGCTCGGCTTTGAGCTCGACTTTATATCTGAGGGTTAATGATACTATTCGGTTAACAAGATCGAAGTTAACTGGTACTCGAACTTGGAACCTTTTGGTTACGAGTTGAATCCCTGTACTATTAAGTCGCTGCTCCATATCGATTCCTCCATCTATGTCTGTCTGTCTGTTTCTCTCTCTCTCTCTCTCTCTCTCTCTCTATATATATATATATATATATATATATATATATATATATATATATAGCATTCTACTTATTCTCACAACCCCCTCTCTTCATCACTCCATCTTACTGGCCACACATTTAGCAACCTCTAATCATTTTACAATACCATTAGAAATTATTTTTGTTTTTACTATCCATTGAGATTAGTATTGATTAGTTTTCATTTTTTAAAATACCAGTACGGGTTATATTTATACAACAGTGGGCAAAATATAATATCCTTCAATACTTTGCTTGTTCTTTCCACTGTGAAATAAACATTTTTGTTGGAAAAATTTCTGTACAAAATGTTGTTAGTTCATAAGGTTCTGTTGTGAATTATTACCAAGTAATTTTATGTGTTGAAGTGATGAATGATTAAAACTTCTGTTAAATTTCATGGTAGTCTCCTAGATAGGTGACTCTAGGTAGGTCGATAACCAGTAAAAAATATACTGGTTGTATTGAAAAGCAGTTCATTCTAGTTTAAGATGGTTTATTTATTATCGACCCACAATAAAGTAATACTCGGAGTGAGGTATGGTATGTGCTTTGCACCTTCGAAGTGCGAAGTTCTTCTACAAGACTGGCAGGATTCTAATCCTGTACTCACCCTGGATGGTGAGCAGATAGAAGTAGTCGAGAAGTTCGTGTATCTGGGTAGCTGCATAAGTGCTGGTTGTGGCGTGAGTGATGAGATCAATGCACGTATAGTGAAAGCCAGAGCGGCTTATTCCAATCTGGGCCATCTTTGACGCCTTCGTGATGTTAGTCTGGCTGTAAAAGGTCGGATCTACAACGCGTTGGTGAGAGCAGTTTCGCTCTATGCTTGTGAAACCTGGCCTCTCCGAGTTGAGGATGCTAGACGACTCTCTGTGTTCGATCATCGCTGTCTCCAAAGGATTGCTGACATCCAGTGGCAACACCATGTTAGTAATGCAGAGGTTCGACATCGTGTGTTCGAGCGCAGAGACGATAATGAAATTGGTGTCACCATCTTGAAACACCGACTTCGGTGGCTTGGACATGTTCTACGAATGTCATCCCAGAGAATTCCTCGTCGTGCATTATTTGCCGACTCTGGGACTGGTTGGAAAAAGCGGAGAGGTGGTCAGTATATGACATGGTGTCGTGGTATGAATGAAAGCTGAAGAAGGCTGGCTTGTGTTGGTCCTTCACGACTCCCTGGCTGGGGTCCGAGAGATCGTGTAACACAGTGGCTAGAGACGTCAGATACGGCTCAGAATGAAAGCCAGTAGCTATTCTGCTGTAACCTTTTACTTTCTTCATAAAAAAGTGGTCGTATCTTTCTTAACTGGAAGAATTCCTTCTGGTTGTACCTTTCCGTTTCCCCCATTATTTTTATTACTACTACACTACCTTACACTAATCTGGTCGTTATTGTTCTTTTTTTACGCTCTTTACCCTCCTTTCTTTTTTTCTTCCCTTCTCTTTAAATTCTCATTGTTTTGTGTGGCGCATATATATTTTATGCTACCTTGTACCAATATTTATGTGTTCAAATAAATTAATAAAACTAGGTGTGAGGATAACACAGAGTCTGTATTTTTTTCGTTTTTAATTCTAATTTAACAGCACCAAATCTCGTAAATTATAAAAAGTTTCCTTTTTTTTGTCCATTCATTTATGACATGTGATGCTGCGACGTTTCACATGTCAACGCAGATTTTCATTTCAGTAACGAAATGATTAATAAACGAATAGAAATATCAGTAGTAGTAGTATTTGTAATTATCAGATATACTAAGTATTGTAACTGAATTAAAATATGACTATGTATAGAAGAATCCTGGAAAGTGAAAGGTTTTAATTTAAGCTTTTTCGTATCGGTTTTTGATTTTAATAAATATTTTAGTTGAATGTTGTACGTATCTTAATTTTCTCAAATTCATGATTATTTTGTTTATCACTTGTTTTGAATTAGGAATTCTTATAACTTTAATCGTTTAGTAATAATAGTAGTGTACCCTACTTCTATTTTTCTCTTGTATTGCTACATCACATTGTAGTGTTTATTCATTACCTTAATCTTAAATAACATAGAGGTGATCATATCTGAAGTGCAACAATGAACATTTATGGTTGATCAAATACATCACATTGTACTTGATCATTGATCTCCATAATATTAAAACTAAAAAAAACTTTACATCGAGCGTTCATGCACGAGACCGAAGGCCCTGTGTTCGAATCCTACCAGCGGGAATCCCACAACAAGACGAAACGGCCGTCCAATACTTTCAGGTTTCCAATGGTGGTCTAACATCAGTCAGTTTAGAATCTAAGTCAAATACTTGCTAATCTCCACAACCCTATACTGTGATCACTACATTGAACAGTCTAAACGATGTTCCATTTTCCATATTAATATATTCTTACTTACTTTGATTCTTTCTAACTATTCATCATTAAAATAATGTTAGACTTCATCTACATGTATCATCTCATTAATATGCATAATAATTTACAAATTCATTAGTCTTATAAAGTAGTGACCTACATATATCATGTAGTGTTTTTGTTTGAAATCATAATCATAATAATAATAATTGAAAATATCATTGTAGTTCAAACTGATTATTTATCAAAGTGTATTCCTTCTCCAATGTCACAAGATTTGGCTTTGTTTACTTACAAAGGCTAAGCATACGATGAAGCAACAATTTGACCTGACTTTCAGTATATATATATATATAGGCTAATCATTAACATGATGTAATATTTTCTTAAGGACACACACACACACACACAAAATAAACAGTGCATATTTTATGATTACTAGTTCTATAGATATTAGACAACTGACTTTTTTATGATATTCGTCTATTTTGTTTTTGGATCTCGTCATTTTTCATCTGAATTCTTCTAGGTTATTCTTGTGCTTGTCTTTTTTTTTTCTTCTAATTACTATACATTTTAATGAATATATATGAAATATTCTAGTAATGAATAAGATTTAAAATAACCGAGACAAATTTTCATTTATTCTTTTTAGCCAATTAAAAAGTAACTTTTGTAAATGAAAAGTGAAAATATTAACATTACAAAGTGTTAATAGAGATCTAATATAATTAATGAATGTATTAATGTTTTGGACAGATTTATCTATCTGTAAATTGAATAATCTACGACTTATGAATTGGTTTATAACAGTATAGATTATCCGTTTCTTTAAGTTTTTATGATGAAGTGATTCGGCACACATTGGTCTTGGTTAGAGTTAGGTATTTAGGGTGGTGGTGTTTAGGATTATGATCTTCATCACAAACTGACATCGACTATAGTACGAAAAATGCTTTATAACAAATAGATGAATGAATTTTGCCTGAAAATGTTAAAGATAGAATCTAATAGGTTTTTCTTTAAAATTAATGCCAACGGATTGAGGTTCATTTCAAGAAATGAGGATGTTTAGGTTTAGGCATTTAGGATTATGTGGATTTGCTTGTTATATACAATTTACAGTAAATGAATGGAGCAATCGATACGTTTGATAGTATTATTTTTACTGTATAGTAGCAAAAAATAATTTATCCCTCTCATTTTAAACGTCTTAAGCAGTGTACTCAGTAACTATGGTTATGTTTTCGTTCATTTAGTCACTCAATTTTAGATATTTCAGAATAATGTCTTTTGAATGTATGACTTTTGTTATGTTGTAATTTTTCCTCCATCAAGTGAGCTACACTTGACACGTCCGTCGCATAATGGATTAGTATTTTCGTTATAGAAAACTTTGCATTTTTCATGTAAGCCATCAAAATAATAAAGAATCAAACACTCTCCATCATGAATGACGTTAGTATAAATAATAATTCCCGTCTCATTTTGGTTGGTTGCCCAGTGCGTGGTAAAAGTTTCGAACGAGAGTACAGTTTTTTATCATCCTTTTAGTTTCTCTCTTAAATTGAATTGTTGCACTTTTGATTGTGAATAGCCTGTCCCTATACTATACTTTTACTATTATTCTTGTTGTTAGTGATCATTTCTGACTCTTTTTTTGGCTTTTCATAGTTAGATATTAAATATTTTTAGTAAACATTGCTCAAATAATTTTTTTCTTTCCGAAATCAATTATGTAAATCTAATATCTTTTTGTACAAGTGAACTTTTGACACTAACTTTTAACCATTTTCTAGTAGCTGAATGACTTTTTAGTTTCTTTAGAAGTCTCCTACAATTGAATCATAAATAACAGACAAAATTAAAAAAAAAGACGTTTTACATCTGAAATTAGTCTACATGTAAAGGGCACAAAAAATAATACAGTGGCAGGTCATAATGAATTCACCTTAACCAAGAATAATTTGATATTGACATATTCAAACGTATTATGATTTTGATTGTACTAAAAATATTCTGTATTTTTTCTTCCGTATTATTTAAATTTGTATTATATATTTACTCTGAAGAAGTGGCTTACATTAAGTCACGAAACATCGTCAGAAATACAATTTTTCTACTTATTGAGATATGTATGTATGTATTGCTTTTCATTGAAATAAAATGTATTATTTTGTATTGTTAGTAAAATTTATTGTTTAAACGATATCTCTTTTCTTTTTTCTTTTTACTTCTCAGTGCTCCACAGAACCAATAACAGCTGTTGAATTTCATCCATTAGATGATGCAACCCTTGTAACTGGTGGTAAAGGTCATTTAGCATTTTGGACATTCGATGGATGTACACTAAGTAAAAAGATGGGAATATTTGAAGTAAGTAAAAAGGCCACAATAAGAAAATTATGCTTGTTTATTTTAATGAATAGTTATTTAAATAAAGTTCTTTTTTGAATTCTCTTGAAAAGAGCGAAATTAAACACATAACAGTACCTATGTCACATATTGTGAAGACTGAATAGATCATATTTCTCAAGTCCACCAGTCGGCGAGGTGTACAAACGAAGCATATCACCGGAGTAAGTAAATTTATCACTAAACCTAGGTTGAGATGTGTGCACGATTATTCGATTTTATCAGTTTCTCATTAGAATAATGGAGTCTGGTCAACCGTAGTAGAATTTTTACTGGATCAGCATACAAAATGATTTAATTCAACTAGTTTTCTCTAGTGATATAAATTTCTTCTTTTCTTTTAAATAAAGGCTGGTCCTGGTATGGAAATAAGTCCTTTAATGTTTGGTCATTCTGAAGAATTTTGGAGTCTTGCTAACATCCACAAGCTCATCAATTTTTAACTGGTGGACGTGATCATTTAGTTATTCTATGGGATTCATTATCAAAACAAGCTATATGGTCAAAAGAATTCACTGATGCTATACATTGTGCTGCATTCTATCCACTTCAATCACATTTAATAACAAATGGGACTATGAGTCCAGTTAATAATGATAATAATATAATTGATGAAACAAATAATTTAGATTTTAATGTATCAATGATGAATTCACATGATTTATTAGTAGTATTAGGCACAAGTACAGGACGTTGGTTAGTATTCAATTGTTTAAAACAAGAAATAATTGCTGCGCATTCTGATGGACTTGGTGAACAGATCGAATGTGTTGCATATTCACCTGGTATGTTGTTATTATTGTTTTCTTTCTTTTGTTCTCATATGTATTCATTTATGCATACTTGTTTGTTAAACTTATAATTTAATTGTTAACTCTGTTTCTGTCAACATTACATAGTAGTAACAGATGTCACGTTTATCTAGTTCTTTGATCAATAGTGATCGAATTCCATCAATCAGTTTGCTCGTGGTTACCCGTCTAAATGACTTGACATCACATTCACTATGTCGGCGAGAAACTTGACAGACTGTCTTCTTCAACCTCATGTTTTCTTCCGTTGAAATCATGAGTCAATGTAAATTAGACCAGCATTGATAACCTGGAAGCAATAAAATGCCGTTTCGTCCTAGTATGGGACTCCTCGATAGTGTGCATCCACCATCCTGAGTGCGGGACTCGGATCCAGGACTTCCTGTCTCGTTCGAGAACGCTTAGCCTCTAGACCACTGATCCGGCATACAAACGTGTTAATGTCTAATATTAGTCAATCAATGATATTGCGCGATCATCTTCCATTTGTCTTCTGTGGTCAACTGCTTCATCCCCATCAATTTTCATTCTTGCTAGATACTAAAACCTTTACTGATGTTTAAAATGACTTTGATACGATGAAGTTAATCTTATAAAATAATCAGAATGCGAGTAGTAATTCAGACGAATAATTTATTTCATAAAAATCCAGATATCTTTTAGTCCTCAGTTCTAAGAACAAACATAGAATTACCCTGAATAATTTAAAAATATTCAGATGTTGTATACATTTGGATTCGATTTATTTTCTCATTTCCTGATCTTTATCTCTATAATTCGTCAATTTCATTCTCATTCCTTCTCTTAGATTTTAGATATTTTTTTTTCTCTCACTTTATTATCGATAGTTTTTACTTATTTCTTACTTACCTCTTGATAGGATAGAAACTACCGATTATTGCGTGATAATATTATAAATCACAAATAAATGACCGGTATCTATCACTGACAAACTTGATAAGAATGAATTAATACATGTTAACTTCAATTACCTTATGTGTATAGTAAACCCTGATTATTCGCTAAATGAACTGCCAACAACAACTGAAAATTTTAAGAGAATAAAGATGTCAGTTCTATTGATTATGATGGTATATTGTGAAATGGATTGATTTGTATAAACAAAAGTTGAGTTATACTTGAAAAGTGGGCATGAGCGATGTGAATTGTAGAGAAGACTGGAGTATCAAGTTTAGAATGCACACTGATATCTTTATTTGATATCTATTGCTGGAGATTATGGTTGTAGTGTTGTATTTTTGTTGTCTTACAATGGAGTCCATCACAGAACATATTTGTATTATAATAAACTCACGTCATTTTTAACAGAAATTGCTGTAGCTCAAACCGAATTAAACCACAAAATATCATCTACCAGTCCATAAGCGTATTGAGTATTGAATCGAGCCTTTGTGAGTTGAGTTCAGACTAGATGATTGGGACCCATGCAGGACATATCTTGACTGATAAACGGGTGTACAAGTTCATTCTATCAGTCGTTAGTGTTATTTCTCTCTAAAGTGTATATTCCAGCAAAATTTAATTAAAATATACTATGAGTGGTGTCATTAGATTTAGTTATACATACATCTCTACGTTGAAAGTTGTTATCTTATATGTGTGTTCTAACTAAATAGATTCTAGGTATGCTCACTCATGAACAAGTTAATTTTGTATCATATTTTAACTACAGGAAATTATCGTCAGTTTCAGTGTTTTCTCATGTAATTGGTTATACAAGGTCTTTCAATAAAAGACCTAACATCAGTGGTTTTACTCTTACATCTGAATGATCATTGATTAAAGAATCACACTGTGCTTATATAATCTTTAAGGTTAATTGAATTCTATCAATTGAGTTGTAATGTAAATACTAACCGAATTGACTTGCGTGCATTGTATGCATTGTTTTATTCAATGTTTTCAACATTTCATGGTAGCTGACAGAAAACCCTCCTTGGCTTAGATTCTATATAGTTGTCACTCATCTGAAAGTCATATAGGTAATTTTTCTCCGTGCAGAATTTCATCCTGTGTTATTCAACTTGATCGATAGGACTCGATCTGTACTAAAGAACTATGAAAATGTAATATTAGTTGCTACTTAGTGATTAGTCACTTTTAGTAAATGAATTGTATAAAGTAAGAAAAAACAAACTCTAGAAAATAAATACTAATAACCATGTACTTTTGTCTATACAAACTTATAATTTGATAGTAATAGTAATAGTAGTATATTCATACACTAGTTTTATATATAGTTTCATTAGTTTTAAGACTAAAATAAGAAAGAAACTGTCAGTTGGGAAAGGTATCTAAAGTACACATACTTATTTGTTAAATGTTTTGTTTTTGTAAATACCCCCCCCACCTTATTTGCTTTTATCCATTACAAAATAACATCATTGTAAGAAGGAAGGTGGTAAACATTATTTTCACTATGACTTCATTGGTGTGTTGATGATGAATTATCTATTAATACATTTAACTTGTTGACTTCTTTTTAAAGTTGAGAGAAAATAATAAAAAATGAATTTTTCAGTAAGGTTGTTTATATGGATTGCTGAATGCTATCGAGATCACGAATCAACTTGAGTAAAATAATCATTGTGAACCAAGATGTATTGAAGGGATATTTCGTTGTAGGTACGGGACTCCTTATATGTGTACATCCTTCACGGGGAGTCGAACTCAGGATCTTCGATCTCGCAAGGGTATACCCAACCTCTAAACCATTGAGTCTTAATTCATTAGTTTACAAGTCTAACTACGATTAGTTAGCAACATTGCGCAACCATCCTCTTAATCTCAATAAAGTTGATCGACCTCTACAAAGCCATTTACTGAAAAGTATCGTCTGCTCGTTGGTTAGTGTAGATCCGTGATCAGCGGAGTTCAACCATGTCAGATATGAGACAGGTACCAACCAAAAGTGATTGCTCAACATTTCATATTGATTAAAGTTATACATGTAAGCCATTAGATGTTGACTGATTGATCTAGAAGTTAAGCGCTGCCACTCGGAACCCATGGTTCTTATTTTGATCCTCTGTTGTAATGTCTTGAGCCCTCATTGATGAGCAGTCCCACACTAGAGCAAAACAACTGCCCAGTGCTTTTTGATTTTCAATGGTTGGATCGTGATCTCAGTAAAGTAATCTTTGTTTCATTTTCAATAATTTTTTAAAATTCATTTTTAATAGTCTATTTTTACTCACAGAGTTTCGTTTTCTTCGATTTCCATTACACGTTCTGCTTTTTCGTCCCTATTTCTTTTTTTCTCTCCAGATGGAAACTACTTAGCTCTTGGTTCACGAGATAATGTTATTTATGTATATAATGTGTTAGAACGTGGCTACAAATACAATCGTGTTGGACGTTGTTGCGGTCATTCTAGTTTTATCCTACATATTGACTGGTCTGTAGATGGTCGATTTTTACGTTCTGTATCAGGAGATTATGAAATACTGTTTTGGACTGCATTTGATTGTAGACAAGTAAGTGTGTATGTTACATTCCTTTTTAATTTGGTCAAACATATCATTTAATCTATTTTTAGTTTTTACGTCATTGTATTCGATAATGGATGAATTTTCAGCCAGTGCACTACAAATGGCTAGTAAATTTTACAGAATTAGTCTGTTGAAGTCTTCGGCTAAAATAAACATCTCTATTGGTCTAAGTTATCTGTGTTCTCTAACCCTTTGAAAGGTAAAAAAAACATTTTTACAGAACCTCATAGTTTCTGGTTTGGATGTTGATGTAGAGCATTTATCATACACTGATTACAGGGAAAACGTACGTCACTATCGATAACTTCCGAGTGTCATTTCAAGGTATACTTGTACCTGAACGTTTTGTTACATTTAATGAAATGAAAATCCACTCCTTGATTAAAACGTTTTAAGTAGTATACAAAGTTGCTGCTGATTTTTTCATGTTCAAAATCTTAAAACGCATTTTTTTCGGTAGTGATTGTCTCGTAATTTTGACCTTGCACCTGACAACCAACCAAAATGGAGCGCGTATTTATTATTCGCATTATCGTAATCCGTGATAGAGGGCGTTTCGTTTTTGGTCATTTTTGAAGTTTCGTACAACGAAAATATCACTTCATCTTGCTATGAACGTGTCAAGTGTAGCTCACTCGGTTGTGATGAAATAAAAATTCAAACATAACGAAAGACTTAGGTATAATTAATTTCGTAATGGAAATTATTCCAAAAATATCTACAATTGAGTGACTAAATGAGCGAAAACATAACCGTAACTACTAACTACTATACACTCAGATGGCTTGATAACATTGAGTTTATTCCCAGTCTAATTCTAACCCTAAACTTTTTTTCTTTAAAGCGTTTATCTAATTAATTATTCATTCCTATAATCTACATTCCGATTGGCTTTATGTTATGAAAGGTCATTTTTAGCGCCAGTGAAAATCCTCATTAAAGTATACTTTTAAGTGGTTGTATATAAATAACTTATTTATGTTTTTTTGTCACGGCATAATGCATTCCTATCGGTTATGAGTAACAAAAGTCTATTAACAAGTGACCTGTTCTATTTATTATTATATTTTGAAATGAATTAAAGAGTGCTTATTTGTTATTGCACATTGTATAGTTAACTAGTGGTCAGTTGAAGTTGAGTTATGCCTTAATCGTTCTGTTGTGATTTTTACGGTTTGATGATATCATCCATGTTTAAACTTCTAGTGTTACTTAAAGCCAAGTAAGACTGCATAATTCTCCAAATAAAATTATAATAACTCAAGACATATGATTTAACGAATACAAGTCTTATCAACAAAGATATGTTGTATCTAGCAGTGGAATACAGGATGCGCGTTTCGTTCTATTTACGAGTCGTCAGGTGGACGTGCCTGCATCGTAAAGTTGATGTTCATTACAGAACTCGAACTCAGTGCCATTCCTTTCATCACCTCTGCTTATAATTCTTGTGACTTAAAGCATTATATCGAGGCATTCCGCTTAGGATACACATATGCCAATAGGAGATTGATCAATTACAGTCCTAAACATCAATGGGAAGATTCAATCAACCAATACATGAATGAATTCAAGTTTGTTGTAATAATGCATTTATTTCTCAATGTTTATTGTTTCAGTCAAACTTTGTTAGTAAGCAATTTAAGTAAGTTAAAGTTGAAACGAAAGTCAGAAAAGTATCAGTACATTTATAATTTATACCCTATAAAGTTCTAGATTCTTCCCCTCTCAGCCTCTAACTCTAAATAACTGGAAACGAGTCAACAAGCTGTAGCTCCCCCCAAATGAACCCTTTAAGTATGCAAGAAAAGAACAATTCAGTTAGCGACTTTGTACGTTTCTTTTGTCACTGACGCAATAGTGTTCTCAACTAACAAAATATACTACACTAATAAATGAGTATAAGTAAAAGCTTTATATCATAGTTCACCTGATATAAAATTAATGAGACTAATTTTATGTAATCAAATTAATGTAAACAATAAAAGATTAATTTGATTGTTTCAAATCTAGCTAACCATAAATACGTAGTGTATGCTACTTATGTTGGCAGATATAAGTAGTATTGTAATGAACGAATGCTCAAGTGGAGACAACCAATTGTATCTCAACACAAATTTACAGAGGATCTTAGTGTAATATATGAACTATACCTTGAATACTTCATTCGAGAATTTCCGTTGTTTATCCTTCACATTCTGTATGATTTATCAAGTTCATAGTTCATTTTTATTTTCCCTTATATTCGCTTCAACTCGATCTTCTTAGTTTTCTGTTTCCAGGTTTTCCACTTCCGGTTGGTATTGCATACTACTTGTATCGACAGATATGAATAGCATACACCATAGTATGTAACACCAATGGGAAGTGGATTGCCTTTCAGCAGAAGATTGAGAATCCACAATTGTAGAGAACGGAAAGGGAAAAAGAAATAAATCATAATAACAACAGAATTGTAAGAATCATAAAGCATGTAAAGGAAAATATGCAAATTATGTATTTAATGTATGCCTATAATTATTTTACGAAATTACTCTTTAATTTTGCGTTAAATAATAAATTGGTCTTTCCAATTAGACTACTTCGTCCACCTGTATACAGCCACTATCAGAGAAGTCCTACCCACTGCCTTCTCACAGCATTACTGTTGTTTACAAAATTCAGAGAACGAAAAGCGAATGCCTGGCGCCTTAACCGGGTTTGTGGATATGGAGGATCCACCTAGAAGAGTTGGAAAACACTAATTCCAAGTCAATGGTGTACATGGGCTACGGGATCCTGAAGGAACATATGATGTATGAACCTATTGTTGGTCACCGGCTACTATGAGAGTAGATCTCCTAACGTTGTTTCACTGTCATGTGGATTAGACCTCTGTCTGAAAGATCCGTGAAGTGGTCTTTTAAGAAAATCACCTTCGGTTTGAGAACCCGTAGAGTATTCCAGCCCTCACACAAATCGAATGATTTGTTTAACATACATATATTTGCTGCCACCTTGACTAATATCCATGAATTACGATAAAACATATAAATATTTACCAGCACATCTTTGACTAATAGTAATGACTCCATTAGCTTATATTTCGTCTTGATATGACTGCCCTGTAACTTTCTTCCCACTCATATACATATATATTTTTCTCTTAATATATCGAGATAATGTAACTAAATTGATTTCATAGACCAAGAGATCTGTTTTTTAGTATCAGAAGTGATTTTGTGGATATTATAGTAACTTTAATAGTTGAGATCATGAGTTAATTGAAGCTAGACCATCATGGAATACCTGAATGCACTGGACGGCCGTTTCGTTTTATTTTGGGACTCCTCAGCAGTGCGCATCCACGATCTCACCTCGCGAGACTCGAACCCAGGACCCATCAGTCTCGTGGTGGACGTGTCGTTCAATTCCATGGATTGGTTGAAGTTAGACATTCACACCATTAGATGCCAATTCAGTGGTCTAGTGGTTTAGCGCTCGCCCGCGAGACTGATAGTTCCTGGGTTCGAGTCGGGATCGTGGATGCGCATTGTTGTGGAGTCTCACAATAGGACGAAACGACTATCCAGTGCTCGCAGATCTGTTTTTGTTAATTTGTCTGGTTTTTCATTAAGTTTTTCTCTAAGGTTATTTAATAATTAATAAGATGTTCACATCACAAATTTCTTCCTTTAATTTAATAATTGTGGATATATTTTTATCTCTAAATTTTAAGGTTGTCTCACCTAGTACACTACGTGATTTAGAATGGGCTAGTCAAACATGTACACTTGGTTGGGAAGTAGCTGGAATTTGGCCATCTGATTCAGATGGTACTGATGTTAATGCTTGTGATCATAGTCCAACTGCTGATATTTTAGCTACTGGTGATGATTATGGAAAAGTTAAACTATTCAAATATCCAACTATTAAACCAAAGGTAAGATTTTTATTTTAAATACTAATTGTATATTTGGTTCTTTGTTTTTGTATAAAAAATTCTGATTTGAAAGGAAGTACACGTTGGATAGATAGGTAAATAAATTTGAGGTTAGACATTAACACTGTCGGATGCCGGCTCAGTGGTCTAGTAGGTTAAGCGTCCGCGTGCGAGACTGAAGGCTCT
The DNA here is from genome assembly GCA_946903255.1 of Schistosoma spindalis. Lineage (NCBI taxonomy): Eukaryota > Metazoa > Platyhelminthes > Trematoda > Strigeidida > Schistosomatidae > Schistosoma > Schistosoma spindalis. The sequence goes on from OX336420.1 coordinate 8,123,156, forward strand.
GGGTTAGAATCTCGTGGGGAGCGGGATCGTGGATGCTCACTGCTGAGGAGTCTCAAAATAGGACGAGACGGCCGTCCAGTGCTTCCGGGTTTCCAATGGTGGTCTAACACCAGTCGGTTCATGATCTCAATCAAAAATTGAATTTGAACTGGATAACATTAGATGAACTCGTGATATTGTCTTGTGTACTGAAAAATTTAATATAATTGAGTTCCAGAAATATTTTAGAAAGAAATAAGCTATGTGACTTGTAAACATTAAAAAAAACTGCTCTTATTCAAGAAGAACTGATAATGAATACTTGAAGTTGATCATATGTGATATGGATTGTGTATCCTAATGTTATGAAAGTATAACTTTGAACAAAGCAACTATTAAGTTTACTCTAACTGTTGATGATAGTTGTTTAGTTAATATTAGTCTGTCAAAAAAAATATCACCTTTAATATTTATAACATGAATTAAGTCAATTTAAAATGAGCTATACATATTACATTACTGATAAGTCTTACTAATTGTACGCTATGTTCGGTTCCTAATCTATTCTTGTAACCCCCAAGCTAGAACTACACAGCGACCTGAGCACGAGAGAAAAGACACAAATATATTCGAGAAGCACTTTACTCCAAAAGTTCGTTTTAGTACAGAAAATATAGTATTTTAAATGTCCTTAGGTTTCCAGAAAATTCTGGAATGCTACTAAAGAAAGCAGTGTAGTAATCAGCCAATCAGAAACTGTACATGTGACTTTTCAGTTTCTTGATGTTTCTGTCCAAACTTCTACTGAACGCTGATCGGATAAAAGCTTCTTAGTGTTTCGTGAGCCTTTCTTATCTTTTGCGAGAAGTTTTCTGGATAACCCCAACAATTACAATTAACTTACATATGATTCAGAGGAAATGTTATAAAAATTAGGGACAAGATTCACATTTCACAATTTCACATTTAATACGATTCTAGATAAATCATTTGGTCTAAATACTAGTTGACTGGATTGGATACTAGATCAGCGGATCATGATACTTGATTTTATGTATGTGCGATCAAGAACCAGACGGAATCTAGAACGGCAATTTATTAATACTTTACAAAACGTCCAATAAATGTAATGAAAGTAAGAAAATACGGAATGAGTCCTACAGATAAATGACAGTCTTTTGTATTTCATGTAAACAGATATATCCATCTTTGCTCACTGGTTAATCATGACTTACTTTTTAGCTAGTAAATCAGAAAACTACCATAATGTGTTCGGTGGTCTTGTTTTGATTGTGATTCAGAGTTTTCTCGTCGTTTCAATCTTCATCCAGTTGAAATGGTACCAAATAACAAGAGCCCATGTGCACCATTAGTATTGCTCTGTAATCAGGGTTTCTTTTTTAACTCACCTAGGTAGATACTGAGTACCCAAGAACCCTGTTTAAGCTAACATAATTGTGTCATCTTAATTGTTTTCAACTTGTTAACAATAGGGTATATGATCAAGATTCTATATAGGATTGAATTTGAGGATATTTAAATCTTCTGATGAATCAAATTTTCTTAAATAACAGGATTAAAGTTAGTTCATTGAGTCGTTGTTTGTTGGATCAGATCATTTTGATAGATGTAGTCTATCAGGTTAGAGTCGTCCACGTAAATATCGTAAACATTGGTTAGAAACAATGTATAATATAACTTAGAATCTTATTTTATTTTTGTTTATATATATGCACCACACAAATCATTCGATTTGTGTGAGGGCTGGGATAATCTACGGGTGCCCAAACTGAAGCTGGTGGTTTTCTTAGCAGACCACTCCTCGGGCCTTTCATCTAGAGGCTTAATCCACAAGGAAGTGGAACAATGTTAGGAGACGTAGTCTCATGGTAGCCGATTACTAACGATAGGTTCATATGTCATTTCTTCCTTCAGGATCCTGTAGTTCATGTACACCATAGGTTTGCAATCAGTGTTTTCCAACTCTTCTAGGTGGATCCTCTACATCCACCAACAACAGTATTGCCTTTTGTGACTGTATACGGGAAGTGAGAGTGTTTTGAGAGAGAGAGAATTTTCCCCACCCTCGACCGTATCAGGTCATTTGAGTGTTCTAGTTTGTCTTAATGCATTCACCATATCTTCTTGTAGGTCATGATTTCTAAAGTTTCCTATTCTACGAATTCGTTCTTTCTTCTCGAATAAAAAATTGTTGATCTCTAATCTTGGTATTCCTCTTGATGTGTTTTATGGTGCCAGAACTCGGACTATTTTACGTATATATGTGCCAGATCCTATGTTGCTCAAGATTGACTGACTGAACTGAAGCCCATCATTTCGTATTTCCAAATTTTGTATTTTCAAAATATAGTTAACATTATAGATCAAAATGATTTACACCTTAAACTGGAAAGAAACTGTCTCAAATCTTATCATTGGTTAAGTATTGTTGGTTGTCTTGGTAAAAATCAAAGTAATAATAATAATATTTATTTATTTTTTTAGAACAGTAACGAGTAACAAGTCATGTTCACCATTGTCGTTTAAGTAACCGTTTTTTACTTTGAGAACTAGTGGTACTTCTATTACCTAAACTTCCAGACTGTGAAGTAATTGGATGTTTTGTCGTTTATTTCTGCACTTTAATAACTACTCAATATCAAGTTGTGTAATTACTTGATCAAATTGTTTTGCCTATTCAATAATTTATTTATGATATGCGTGACTGCATACATATTTACTTTTCACTTGAAATTATAAGAAAGTATTGTTTTGATACTGGTTATTTAATCGATTCTTGATTGTGTTATCCTATGGTATCTGGTGATCAAGAATAGCGTCATACTTCCTTTGTTTCCTCAGAATCCCAGAGCTCATATTCACCATTGGTATTGGTTGATAAACAGGGTTTTCCAACTCCTCTTAGTGTATACTACGTACCCACAAACCCTGTTTAAGCACCGTAAATTCACTTTCTGTTTTCTCATTTTCGTAAACAACAGTCATTCTGCGAGGAAGCAGTACGTAGAACTTCCTTGTGAGTGACTATATACACGTTGTCAAATAAGAGGATTTCTATAGGGATATTTAACCTTACTCACCATCGCTATACCTGGGTACTTTGATTATTCACACATTGAAGTAGTTGTAAATTTGTTTCAAACTTCCATTTGTTTAACCACTAAATACGTAGGTTTAATTTTAAAAAAAAGAATAGAAACCATAAATAAGTTCATATTAATCACCTTCATTAATACATCAATTCTCTTTATCATTCTATATTTCAGGCTGAATTTCATGCTTATAATGGTCATTCAAGTCATGTGACAAATGTAACATTTTTATATGATGGATCTAGATTAATATCTACTGGGGGCAAAGATACAGCTGTATTACAATGGGAAGTATGCATTTGATACATGATACTATGTGATAAATACATATTCATTCATTTAATCATTTACTTCTTCAATACTGTTCATAGTTATTATTGTCTTTTTCTATTCATACTCACCATATCATCATTTACAACTCAATTATACGCTTGAAGGGTAATAAAATAAAGAGTATTCGACAGTTGTCTGTACGGTTTTCTGATACCTTCAAATTTAAATGTATTTGTCACAATCATTCATTTCTTCATAAAGTTTGATCATGTATGTGTGCAATACATTTACAATTACAAAAGAATACAATTTAGCATAGTTAATTTATTATTATAGTCTATAACCCTTTGTCTTAATAAAATTATTAACATGTTTGTTTGCTATTGTTACTAGTTTTCTGCCTCCACCCCACCCCGAAAAACCTTTTTCTCCTTTACTAATATACCATATTAATAAGTTGTTTATTGATTTATTTATTTATAAAAAGCGGCATAGTTTTTTCGTGATAAAACAGAAAAATATGTACTACTACTACTATTGATCTTATCAATTGTTTAGGGACTGTTTACTCACCTACTTACTTACTTACTTAATTACTTGTCTCTTCTTATACTTATCGATGATTTTTCTTCTTTGCTCATTTCCTCTCTTTTTTTCTTTTTTCTTTTGTCATCATTAGTGACATTTAGTTTTGCTAATTTGGGTAAAATTACTTGTCAATGTTGTGTTTACATGAAATGAGTATTATTATTATTATTATTATTATTATTATTATTATTATTAAAGTCCTTGTATTTGTGAAGTCGATTGTTTCTGTTTTCTGAGTTTTTACACTAATGATGTTTATATTTTAATAAAATGAGGGGAAAAAAACTTGGGGGATGTACACATACATACACACACACACACACGCACAAATTGGCAAAACTACATATATTACACTAAATGTGTTGACTGTTATATTGACTTCTATCAATGTCGTCAACATTCGATAAAAGAATTAAATAAAAGAAAAGATAATTCACAATGTATTTACACAGGTTCTATTTTGTTTTTTATCTTTAAAATTTAAAACATTCACTGTTTACTATCTACATTCCATTGCACTTTCCTTCTATTACCTTATACAGGCATATATAGATATGATTTTGAGTTCATCCATTGTTTGTATTTTTAATAATAATAATGAGGAGGAGGAGAGTTTTCTTTGTGTGGCTTTTTGTTTGTTTTCTTCATAAGTTCTAATCTTTCTTCCATATCGATATTGTGTGTAAATGCATGAATTATTATAAATGAATGGAGTATGGTTTTCAACTCTGTTTCTTCCTCTTCTTCTTCTTCTTATTCTTATTCTCTTTGTGGTCATTGGTTTATATACAGAAAGATGTTTTAAAACAATTCATTATTCTAGTAATATTACATTAATATAAATATGGCTTAAAAAATGGCATAGATAGTTTTCTTTGGTGCCTGTGTATGTACTACTTAATTTGACTACTATTTATCGACAGATAGATAGATTTCTTGAATTTAATTAATGTTTCCTTCTATAGTTGATTGATTTCATTGTTTGTTTTTTTTGACATTGCCAACTACATGTCTTCATACGATACATAGATGGATGGATAGATCAGGATTATATGGATCCATTTCAATTATGTTTTCCTCTTTTGATGTTTATTATTCTTTCTTTGATTAGAACATTGAATTTTAAATTTGTGCATAAATCGTTAAAAATATAATGCTCATTTGATCTTTTAAAAATGAAATAAATTATTATTATTTTCTCTCCTATAGTATAATTTATGTATTCTGTTAGTGGTTATTACTTATAGTTAAGTTTGTTGATCTGTAACGTTTAAAGTTATCTATTCAATATTGATTATAGTTTGAAATGTGAACATTTGAATATTATGATAATGATCTAGAATTGTAACTTACTCTTCTGACGTTGTGAAGGTTCTAGGTTCCTCATATTTAGAAGGATCCAGAGTGAGAGCTGAACGAAAGTCATATACAAGTATAATATCGTTACAGAGTATTTGCTGTTAAGTAAGCGTTGTGTTTCACAAATATTGATTAATTTAGCTTCTATACATCATTCTAGTGAATAGATAACGAACAACCGGAAAGAAATCTACTTTAACAATATTTTTGCTTTGAAAGTACATGAGTTTTGGTTAGTAAGTTATAAATATTAGTTCAGATCATTTTGAATGTCGCTGTAATCTAACGAAAGAGAGCCCCTAAATGCCCTAGTACGGTTGAGAGTGGGAAGAGTCAAGCCTCCCTCTCGAAATGCGCTCACATGGCCACGTGCATACAACCACTGCCAGGGAATTCCTGCTCACTGTCTTATCGCGTCGGGGGTGTTGTTCACGAAATTGTGAGGATGGAAAGCAAATGTCCAACGCTTTAACCGGATCAAGAGACACGGAAAGTTCACCTAGAGGAGTTGTAAAACCCTGATTCCAAACCAATGTTTAACATGGGATCCAGCTCCAGTATCCTGCCTGAGGTAACAAATAGCGTATGAACCTATTGTTGGTCAACGGCTACCATGAAACTGCATCTCCTAACGTTGCTCCAATGCCTTGTGGATCAGACGTTCAGGTCGAAGTCTCGAGCTGTGGCCCCCTAAGAAAACCACCTGCTTCGGTTCGAACACCCGTAGATTATCCCAGTCCTCACATAAATTGAATGATTTATGTGGCGCTTATGTATTTGGTGCCTGCTTATACCAACGTTTATGTGTTTAAATAGATAAATAATAAATTATGTGATATCTACAATACTTTTGCACATTTTTGCTCAACCAACGCGTAACCTACTGGTAGTACATGAAGTATCCGAAAATTCTATGATATACTCTTATTCTACCTCTTCAATAGACAAATCTGATTCATCAAATCACTGTAAATTCTAATGCACCATTGAAAACCTGGAAGCACTAGATGATCGTTTCGTTCTAGTATGGGACTTATGATCAGTTTGCATCCACAATCCCGCATATGGAACTCGAATCCAAGACCTTCGATCTAGCTTACATCAACTCATGAATCCAACAATTAAAATCACTACGATCTCTACAAACCACCATTCAGCGAATTGTCTTTTTAAGTTCTTTTCTCTATTATGTAATAAGTCAAACTATAATATTATGTCATTAAAAGAAATAAGTCAATCCCATTAGGAAAATAGAACATTTGCTATTAAGGCCTGTCTACTGTTCAATAATCCTTAACGAATGTAGAAAAATTAATCAAGTCATGATATTAGTTAATTAAATATGAAAGGAAACTTTTCTACGTCTGGTTCTGTAGTGAACACGGACACAAATGGGAACAACCGAATGTATTTGAACACGGAATTACAAAATATCTCAATAAAATCTCAGAGCCATATAGTAACTACTTCATTTGTAAAATATCAATTCATTGTCTCAAACTTGACTGTTTCTTTTGCAAATATCAGTCCATCGTCTGAGATTTCATTGTTCCTGTATTTTCATGCAAATTACTTTCCGTTCCTGTTCTTTCCTTCTCGATCTTCTACTGAAATACATTCTATTCCTGACTATCATTATTTCCTGCTTATGTGGATATAAGTAGTTCACACCACAGTTCTATTTTAGTTCTTATGAATCTCAATATTAAAACTAAAGAAGATCTGTAGTGACCTACTTTTATAAAGAGAACGCTATTGGTATAATTGAAACAATCATTATTATTACCAATTGTACTAGTGATTGTTTTACTGTAATTGTTTGTTTAACGTACTAAAAACATACATTCTTCGATTGCTTTGACCTTGCACGAACTTCCGTTCGCATCAGTAGTTCCACTTGTACCCCTTGACACGATCTCGTATTATTTCGATACCACGAGATTGCCAACAAATACATGACATTAATCACACCCAGTGATCAACCAATTGTAAACCATCTCAGTCGTACGGAAGTCAGTCGCGACCCGGATAGCTCTGTGGTAACGTCTCTAGCTGTGAAGATGGATGATACGTTGTCGAATCCGTCAGGGGGCATCAGTTCCTAA
>OX336420.1:8130859-8223594 GCA_946903255.1 Schistosoma spindalis
ATTTATCGGCACTCTTTTTTTTACCTTGTCTTAACTAGTTATATGTTATTTAAATTGATTATTTACATACAGCACTCGTTTATCATCCGATTCTTAATAACTATTATTTTAATGCGTTCATTTTTTTGAAGTTCTAACTTATTTGCTACGTCAACATGTATGCTCATGTCATTTATTATTCTTATACACACTAGTATATACCTGTCACCTTAGAATCACAATCCGTACGAGTAATATCTGTTAAGATTTCTTAGGTATAATTGTTATATCCGGATAAAGAATAGGTGAAAGTAACAGCTAGGATCTATTTTTGGATTATCATTATATATATTCTTATTGTAAAACTTAAGTAACTATATTATATGTATATTCATTTTCCTTTTATTACAAGCTTTAATTTCATCTATTGACTGCTATTATACGAGTTACTATTCTTAAGATATTTCCAATTTATTAATAAGAGTCTCTCACAATTACAGCTACTTTTTGGCTTGATCTTGTATAAATGTTATTTTCTATTTTATGATACGATGCGATTCGAAATATATGATTCGTATAACGGAGACTGATATTGGTGTTTTGTACTAAATTAACTGGGTTACGAGAAGAGCTACTATCTTGGTGGATCAATAGGAACTCAGAATTCACGCTGGACTTCTCGTACTGGTTTATGCGTTATTGGTCTGGTCAGTAAGTCGGTGTTCTAATTGGCGATCGTATCACCTGATAAATTAACTTCTGTATAAGGACATAACAATAATCATATTGCCTTAATATTAAGGACACATAAATTGTCTTGATTAGTGTAGTATTATATATATGAGTGCAAAAAAGCCTGAAAATGTAAACTAGAAACAAAACTGTTCACTTCCACATGTACTATAATTTAATTTATAAGACATAAACTGATAAGGTATTAATGTTAAAGCTATTTAAAAGGAGGTAACAGGATGAAAAAAGATCGTCAATATGTATGCTAATAACATACTTTTGAATCGACACTAAGCATTCGATTTGGTCGATTCGGCCAAGTAGTTAATTCCATTATAGAATGATATTTATATTGAGTTTAACACATAATCAAATATAGTTGAAGGTATTCATCATGATTAATGTTACTATAGTTTCCTATAATGATTACTCTATAGATGAAATAAAATCAATAAAATCTGAATAAATGTAAACAATTATTATTTTTTGTTTATTTATACAACTAGTGATTAATTAATTATTGATTAAATAAAGTCAATATACAAATAGCTATCTACATTATATGAATTCATAGAATAAAATTCATAGTTTTAATCAAAAGTGATAGATGTTTTTGTGCTATTTTGTATTTATTAGGTCATTAATTAACGCTAATTCATCTCTTTGCTTTTTTATGCCATATTGTAAACTGTATTATTTTTCATACAAGTGTAGTATACCTGAACATTGATTACTACGACACGCGATGCTAACTGGTGTTGGAAGAAGGCTAGGGGTGGTGGCCAAACCAAAACGTAGCATCAGTGCTTGAAGTCACTAACTTCTGGTCTGAGCCATGTTAGTAGATGTAAATTACTTGGTTGGGGTCCGCGTGACTATCGTAACCAATGGGTGGAGACTCTTGGTGTCATGGCCCAGAATCTATCACTCTCTGTTTTCCCTTAAACTATGAGATTACAATCGCTTCATATCTTTGTTTCTACGAACTAATTCTTTCTTCCTGTACTATATCCTTATATGCAATCTTTATTTAATATATTACCACCACCACCACCACCACCACCACCACCACCACCACCACCACTGAATTAACTACTTCTATGGATTCGGTGTTCATCTTGTTGTGCTAATGAGGTATGGCAAGGTATGGATCGATGCACATATGCGCCTGGTTCTACGTTGTAGCTGACTGATTGAGTAGTGACTTAGTGGTTAAGTGGTTCGATATTCAGACTCTAGGTATAAGGTTCTAACCCCATCTCGTCTACTTTAGTTTGGATAACTAGTTACTGCTTTCGCTAACACTCATACTTGCTGTGTGAATCGAAGCCAAATACACGAATTATTACCCAATAATAGTTTAAAAGTAGTGTTAATTAAAGTCTTGTACTTCCAGTTAACACTCCATTAATTTGACTAGTTAATCAGTTTTGTCTCTTCTCTTTTAACTTTCTTTTAAATATAAAATAACGTTTAAAGGTGTAAAAATCAAATTCCCACCATTTAAAAGTTCCATATATCATCAACATCATGTACAACGACAACAAAATATCTCTGGTCAAAGTACCGAGCAACAAACACGTCAGTTACATCACAACGTAAAGAAGAGACGTAAACATCTGAATACACCATGGTATATGAAAATGCAACGTAAAGTTAAACAATGTAAATAAACGTTTTATAAAATGATGTATATTTATTATGTAGAACCCAGAAGAGATTCAATATTCAATTTTTATCTAATTTCTATGTCTAGTTGTATAGAAGATTCAATTTATGTTTATTCTTGCATTTACTACTACAATATGATAATTCTGATTCTGATTCTGATTAATTTCTATATCGGTTATTTAAAGACGTTAAGAAAAAAAGAAGAAAAGAAAATGTATTTTATTCTTATTGTACTGTTATTATTACTATTATTCCTATCAAAATATGTATTGCTTATCTTTTGCAATAAAATTTACTTACCAAATTGCTTTTTTCTATTCAATCTTAGGCAAACTAAACTGATAAATAATCATCTATTAATTGCTATCAGAAGGGGTTTTGTAGAGATTGTACTCATTTCAATAGTTGAGATCATGAGTCAATTGAAGCTAAATCACCATGGAAAACCTGGAAGCACTGGACTGCCGTTTCGTCCAATTGTGGCACTCCTCGAAGCAGGATATTTACAAAGAATACGTTAAGCTATTTGAATATTGGATATGAAAGCTAGTAGTATGGTGCTGGGGGATAAGACTGTAGTGACCTACTTTTGTCAACAGAACGCGATTGGTTCGATGAAAACAATTATTATCATAACCAATTGTACCAGTGACTGTTTTACTGTGCTCGTTTGTTTAACTATGCTAATGACAGCCATTACACTCACTCTTCCGTTGACTTTGAACTCGGTTACGCTCAGTAACCACACTTGTACTCCTTTGGCACGATCTCGGTATTCTTTCGATACCACGAGATCGCCAGCAAATATATTTCAACTGCTACTATTATCTGCCTTCTGATATTGGTCTACGAGGATCTTTTTGGTTAATTGGCACGTAGTTTTGTAGCGGTGTTCATAGTCAAGCTCAACTCGACACCACGCTACAATTGGTGAGCCAAATATTGGAACACGCATCAACCTCTTGTCAATTCTTCCAAAGAAGTCAATCCGGTGAGTCTATTGTTTATCTATCTACGTCTGTCGTATATTTTCATATTAATTTTTAATATATAATATACTCGACATGACGGATAACGATAAGAATAGTATTAATATAATAGACTCCGATGTACGCGTACCGAATCCTCGACACTTTTTATTCGCGTGATGATAAATTCCACGCTTTATTCGAGAAATGCCCCAGATTAACTAAACCACTCGAGGAGATTTCAAAGGTGACCAATCGTGTTCTACACCACATAGTCACCTGCGGACCACCAGTCACGGCAAGTCCACGCCGACTGGCACCGGACAAATTAGCCTTCGCTAAACGTGAGTTTGACAATTTACTACCTATTGGTATTATTTGTCCTTCTCACAGTCCCTGGGCCTCTCCTCTTCATATGGTGTGCAAAAAGGATGGGGTTAGTTGGAGACCATGCGGCGACTACCGAGCTTTAAACGTAGTTACGCGCTTTGATAGCTAGCTACCCCATCCCCCACATACACGACATCACGGCATCGCTCAAGGGCACGACTATACTTTCTAAGATCGATCTGGTACGAGCATATCACCAGATTCCAGTCGCTCTTGAAGATATCGAAAAAACTGCTATCACGACTCCTTTCGGTCTGTTTGAGTTCCTTCGAATGCCATTTGGATTACGGAATGCTGCTCAAACTTTCCAAAGGTTTATCGATAGCATAGTACGAGACTTGGATTTTGTTCACGTCTATATTGATGACCTGCTAATTGCATCATCAAACGTAGATGAACATTATCAACATCTTACACTATTATTCCAACGCCTTTCGGATAACGGAATAGTAGTCAACCCAGACAAATGTGCATTGGGTAAATCAGAAATAATATTTCTGGGTCACATCATTAGACTAGAGGGTATTCTGCCTTGCGAGGACAAAGTTCGAGCAATCAAGGAGTACAACGTGCCGTCCTCAATCAAGGGACTGAAGGCTTTTCTCGGTTTGATTAACTTCTACCGACGTTTTATCCCTCACGCGGCAGAACGGTTACGATCATTAACCGATTTACTACGCGGTAATCCACGCAAATTAGAATTGAACGATACCGCACGTACTGCATTTTCAGAGATCAAAACGGCTCTCGCTCATCCTGACCCACCAGCCAACCGCTTGAAGCTTCTTAAAGCCAGTTATCTGCACCTGGAAATCATGTACTGTATCAACCCCAGCTTTTTTCAATCCTACAGTAAGAATGTTACATGTCCAATGCTGAGTCGTTTTGCATTTTAAATCTTAGTTACTGCCTAACATAGGATGGTCCTTACTTAATATCATCAGTGAAAAACTAGTAAGACAGTTCTGTTCCCCGGGATGTTACATAACATCCCAGACAACAATTGTATTTCTTAATATTTAGCTTTGTTGACCGGAGCGTTCTGCAGTAATGCCTGCTATTAAAAAAATACGTACACTTGTGTAGACTTTCATTCAAATGAAGTCATCCATTTACATAGCTTGAACAACACCAGTTATAGATATACTTTATTATTAAACATCACCAATAAATAATCCACAAGCCTCAACGAAGCAAACACACGGCGACTATGAGTGTTTCAAATTCATATATACATATATAGTGATGAGTGTTAATCGATTATGAATGAATTATTGATTACCTGTGTGTTATAACCAATGGGAGAATACATTCAAGATTGATGTGCAGACACGCGTACAATCAGATTCACACAGAGGTTGACATAGGAGATTAGGTGTCTAAATTACAGTGAGTAAACAAATAATAGCATAGTTGAATGGGCTCACTAATACTATACACAATCAATACGCAATCCACACAGACTCACACGCTTATGCAAATGCACATCCACATGCCAATCCACTATCAACGACTAGTAGTTGAATGATATAGCTGAGAACCAGTCTCAATCGAGTAAATGTATGTGATATTTTTTTTCTACCCGAAAATTCCAAGTCCTCAGCTTATTCCATACATTAATTTCATTTTTTTTACTCCCACCAACTCTACTTTGATATTGATCGTGATAATTTCACCTACCTGTGTTGATGAAGTATGATGTGAAATGGTGCAATACTGTTTTAGATTATATGTTGCTTATAGATGACTAACTGTTTTTGAAGCTCTGTTAATCACTTAACTGGTCATTCTCTTCATAAAAATTATTCCACAGCTAATAGTTTTATTTGAAATTCTAAATTATATACTATAGTGTATTCCCATTATACCTGGCAGAACAATTTATTCAAACAAATGAGACAAACATATATCTTACCAACAAAAAACAAACAAACAAACAAACAAACAATAAATCATAGAATCAAGTATATTGTACTTGAATACCTTTCCAATTTTACATTCAAATGAACTCATCCATTTACATAGATTAAGTTTTATTTTTCAAACACTAAACATAAGTAACGAGTAAATCAGTTAGTAAATTATAGTCCTCAAGACTTTTGTTTTTTACCACACGATATTATTCATTCCATTTATTATAATTAAGAGAATAGTTCACTTAATATATGAATCAGATTTATGATAACCTTGAGCAATAATTTCCCATCAAAACATTCCAAGCAAATCATGCTCAATGGATGATCATAAAACACTTATATGTTTCAAGTATTCCAATCGACAACATCACGTGCTCACTAAACCTATCCAAAATGAAACGAATCTCCCAATTTTATTCTCATTAACTGTTCTGATTATCTGACACATATTCAATAAGACAGTTACATAGAAAACATCAATAGTAGCACAACCATTCACACGAGTTTCACAATGTTCTTCAAGAAATATCTGCTTGAGTAAGGTCAAGATTTTCATCAATGATATTAGCACATATCGAAATCACATAGAATATTTAGTATCACTCAATTATGTATAACAAGCAGACACGATTCGGTAGTTATGCAATTTGTCATTACATTATTATTGTTATGTTTAGTTCTGATCATTTTGTATGGGTAAACTGTATATATGGTAGAACAGTTTGTCTAATGTTCAATCAATACTAATATCATTACAAATTTACCCCGAAATCACTCATAATTTAACACTGTACGACTTTAATGAGTTCAAAATCATGACTATTAACTTGAAGTTTCAGTTTTTTGACTAATACTGTCACATGGACACTTTTGGCTTCGATCCAACCACAAATCCTAACTGAAAATAAGCAATTTACACTTGTACGTTGTTTGCATATATGCTTACGACTGAGAATCATCTTGTAATAGTAGTTATGACAATAAACGAAGATAGTAATAACCCTACTGATTAGAACACGTTTCATATATTGTCCGACTTGAAGAACTATGTCACAGGTCCAAGTGAGAGATTGACGAAGTTGCAGTTTTTATTATATCCACAGATATACACAAGTTTTCATATAAATACAATTCAGTGATACTAAACTTAGTGGTTTTAAGACAAAAGCGTTTACAATAAATTCAACTCCAGGATAGATAACAAAATACACAAGGTTGACGAAATTCGATGTGAAACGAAACAGCCAACTTAAATACCCAACTGAGATCTTCAGCTTTCCAGTTCTTGTCGTCTAGTCATGTGAATAATGTAGCTTGACAACGAACTCCAGGTTCATTTGTTTCCCTTAATGGTTGATAGCTTAGTAGTTACAGGCTTCGATCAATCCCTACATTGCTCAGTCTGAACAACAAGGTGAGTATCACTACCTCGCCCATTGCCAGTGTGTCTTGATGTAAAATACATGAATATGTATCTGGTAAGTGATTTTTGATAAGGCGATCGTCATTTAATTCATATGAATTGTGGGCATTTCAATGATAATATCCGACTGTCTAGGCCATTGTGAACAGAATGTGGTTGAAACACTTAGTTAAAGCCAATTGCTTTAACCAGTAACCAGTAACTGTGCCAATCAAATACCTGAGGTCGATCATCCAGCTAGGAAAACCCTCTCGCTACCATATTTAAAAAAAATCAAAAGAAGTAGATTTAAAAAGTATATACGTGTACTTCTTAGTTTTAGGAACCAGGATAAAAATAGATAATGATAAAACAGAACAGAAGTTACTGATTTTCTTTCATTTTTATGGTTAATCTTGCCATTTGTAGAACACCGTCACGAGTTTTATGTACACCTAAGAACCCAGTAGAATGTACAAATATACAATCAGGCAGTCCAACAACACTACTTAACTCTTCATCACGTAAACCTCTCCAACTTTCAGGTAACGGAAGTCTAAAATAATGTAAATTCGGAAACAAAATGACTTTGCATTCACTGGAATAATATATATATATATATATGATTACGCAATAGTAATTAACAATTAGCCATTGATATCACGAACCAACCTAATTTAGACAACATTCACTGAAAGCCATAAAGCACTGGACAGCTGAGTCGTAATCGTATGCGACTCCTCAACAGTGCGCACCAACGACCCTACCGTGGATCGAACCCTTACAAACCGATCTCGCACACAACCACTTCACCTCCAAACCACTAAGCTGCAATTCAGTGGTCCACGTCATATGTTCGCTATCGAGACCTGAATCTGATCCTCTGTAAGTTTGTCGATGCACACTGCTAAGGACGAATCATATGTTCAGTGCTTTTTGGTTTGAAGTGGATGTCGAAATAAGGTCGGTATATGACATGACGTCCAATAATCTGTACAAACCTCCAATACTAATGATAAATAATGATTGATTTCGAATTAAAAAAACTCGAATTATAGCTGAGAAGCTCAATAATAACAATGAACTCAGCACAGACAAGTACACAATAAAACAACTAGTCCAATATAGATGAACAGTAAAACAAAGTGTATCAACTAATGACACAATAGTTAGTTAGTTTATGATTAACCAATCTCTAAGAAATTATACAACAGAAAGACTAGTTACTAATGAGTACTACAACTGTAACATACAAATTTCACAATAATAATAATGATAACTTACCTTTGTGAAAAATTATTATGTTCATTCAATGGTATAGATTGTAAAGTCCATGTACTATCTTTACGTTGATAAATAACAAATAAAATTTGATTATTTTTTTTCTCAATTTCATTTACATTCATATTATTTAATAATAAAGATTTTTCAATTTCAAAAAAATGTGCACTCCATGGACATCCATTACCTTCAATATAAATTATTGTACCAGATGGATCAATTGAATATCGGTTTTTGACAGCATTTAATACAATTTCACGAGCTGGATACCATGTATCAGCATAGAAATGAACTAAAGTTGTAAACTCTTTATCAACTAATTGTAAAGCATTATGAAAGCAAATCTAAAATAAATGGATAAACACATATATAAAGTATTAATATCGTATAAAACAAAACTGCTATGAGTCATGATAATGTATACTAGCGGCATCACTGTTCTTTACGAAATTCAGAGGATGAAATGCGAATGTCCGGTGCCTTAACTGGGTTAATGCATATGGAGGATCTACGTAAGGGAATTGGAAAATCGTGATTTCAAACCACTGGTGCTTATGGGTTCCAGGATCCTGAGGCAACGACAACGAATGGCGTATGAACCAATCATGGGACTGCATTTCCTAACGTTGCTCCATTGCCTTGTGGATTAGAACTCTACGTGAAAGACTCAAAGAGTGGCCTGCTAGCGAAACCAACTACTTCGGTTCGGCCGCCCGGCCAGCGTCCTAGCCCTTACACAAATCATTGAATTTGTGCGGCGCATGTAACAATGTTTATCTGTTTAAATAAACAATAAACAAGAATTCAGGGACAAGTCAATGTGCATCATATATTATGTATAAGTTGGAATGACATGTTCACCAATATACGACAAATGTAGCTAAATAGGATTTTCCTAATTAACAGGTTTTTATTAATCCTGACTAATGAAAAATATGCTATTAATTACCGTCCTATTCATCAATTTTTTTAAATATTCATCATAAGTTGGATGCCCGGATAGATCAGTTACGGTTACGGGATTTGCACCTACAATGACAAACAATAACAGTTCGAATGTTGAGGATAATAGGCACATCTCTTCAATGTAATAAATACATTGTACCAATGAGTAGTAAGAAACAAAGAACTAACTTAAGAACCATTGAACCAACTAATTTTAAAGCAACAAATCAAACAAAATGCGTTTCTCTGAAAACAAAAGTCTACTAGAGCAAAAAAATGAAACATGAGTAATATTTTTTGGAACGGAGAGACAAAAATTCACCGGCAAAATGAAACAACTACACAATAACATACAATGAATTGTTATCTGAAAATAATATTCACACTGATTCTTTTGCATTAGTTGTCTTAATATTCACATTGATGTTTAGGATTGCAATCGATCAGTCTGTTATGGCATATGCGCATCCTGTGTGGTGTGGATTGTCTCGATATTACCATTAATTCGTAAATATAAATATAATGAGCAAATATGGATATTGGTTATCAGTGAGATCCAGGACGCACACTTCGTCTCATGTGAGACTCGTCAGCTGGATGTATCTGAATCCCAGAGTTGATGTACACTCCCTCCGGGACTGGAATTATTATTCTGTGTACTTTCATTTGTAATCTGTGAAAAACACATATATATCAACTTACAGTTTCATCTGCATCCAACTGATTCCAAGCTGGATTCATACGACTCACTCGACTACTTAAGGATGTATTCGTAGAATATCTAGAATTCAAAATTATTAAATATCAATTTAAAAATTCAAACAACCTTAAAGGTGTTGTTGCCATTGGAACACCATTGTCGATGGCGTCTATCTCAACAATAAATGAACTATACATCTATAATAACATAAATAAAAGGGAGAAAAGGTTTTGTCAAATTCTGATTCTGAGGGAAGAAAACTGCATCCAGAAATAATCAATTTTCTAATGTATAAAAACCTACCTTATCAAAAAGTGCCGTCACCAATGGATCCATAGTATTTTCATCTCTACCAAGTATACAACTTAGTATTTTTCGACCGAAATGAACGTATATCAAACCTGCACTACTTAATTTTATATCCCAATCAGAATTTGGATGAAAATCTTTATAAGTAAGATTGAATTCTCTACAAAAAGTAAAATTTGAAGAAAAGAGGAAAAAAGCTGAATTAATTCTAACCAATTATAATACTAACCTTTGATGATGGTCGTATAAATGATTTTCAGCATTGAATACACCGCCAACGTCAACGACGATATCACACGTTGACAAAACACTTGAATCTCTCGTGCGTATAATCTCAGCATTTGAGTATTCCGGCAAATGCTTAAGCATTGCACATGCAAGTACTTCATCTGAATGGAATCGTCCATCATGTGTACCAATACGCAGTTTTGAATTAGTTGCCATTGATAATAACGAAATATTGTTAGCTACATGAAAGACGGAAACAACACAGTATAATTATTGACTGAAAGGATTGATTGAGTAAAGCCCAATTACATTTAAGTCGACTGATTTACTGAGTGACATATTCGTGTACTTGGTTTAGAGCTACATCACAAGTGTGACAGGCAGTTATGCGACATGGCAGTGTATTTTTCGAGTATCAGTTTTAGTGGTGAAAAGTTGAACGTTTTAACTACATAGCTACTACTCCGATTATATAATAGGTTCATGTTGTCGAAAATATTTACAAAATCATGGTATTTTGACAAGCAGTTTGGAAGCGAGTAGATTTTGTCAGGTGAAGTAGTTGATGTGGGTTCTGTGTTGTATAGGCAAAACTATAAAGTAAACCACCGCTCTCAATACTTCATGAGAATGAATGTTAGAATGATTTATTCGATAATTTAATACTGACAATACATATCGACAAGTGAATGGTAATATCAACTACGAAATAGTACTTTTAAGCAAGTGTTTGCAGTGGTGCTAAATTCAACGTTTTAACTAAATTATTAGTCCTATTTAACTGTATATAAATTTTAAACTAGAAAATGCATTTTTAAAAATTGGTAACATTCGCAACATAATCTTCCTATTATAAGCAAAGATGGATAGTGGCTAGCAGTGGAATTCAGGACGCACGTTTCGTCGTATTTGGGAGTGGTCAGTTGGATGCACCCGCTTTCTATATTCTCATTGTATAATAAGTAGGGAAATGTAGATTTATTCATCATTTGCCTAACCCGAAATCCTAAATTTCAAACTAATTTTATACCTTCTTTTGTGAGAATTCATTCGTTTTACTCAAATTAGATTCTCTATTACTAATCCTTTTTTGACTATCCCTGATACAACTAGTCATTTAACATACATAATGATAACTTCCTCTCGCAGCCCTAATCGAACTTCGATCTGAAGTTTGTGCTGATGATGTCGTTCAGAAGAACGACTAAAGCTCCACGACCGAATCATCCAGCTCAGAAAACAAAACTCCATCAAAATCATCCACTTGAGCTACAAATCTTCTCCACCATCTCAGTTACAACAATTGCAATCAATCTAAATCAAACAAACAATAATTGAGATTTAACAACTTGAATCATATGAATAATCTATCGTTGAAAAGATATATCAACAAGAACAATGCCTTAAATCACTACATTATATGTTATAATGGAATCAAATAAGATGGATTGTAGCTAGTAGTGGAATTCAGGACACGTGTTTCGCCTTACTTATGACTCATCAGCAGAATGTACACGCAAATCAATGCTGGTGTTTATACCAAAACTCGAACTATAAAGATTTAGTCAAGAATATCAACTACGGAGTAACTCAAACCTTTACGAATCAAATCAAAATACTGATATCAGTTTTATCAAATAAATATTACTCTTCCAAAATTGATGAGGTTTTATTTGAAACTGTCAGTTTTCTCTTGGATACTCACACAGATTTAAATATAGGAATACAAGTCTACATAAAGTAAGCCGCTATTATAGATAATAAACAAAATATTAGAACTAACAGATAAATAAAAAATTGTCAATATGGGGTTTTTGAGATTGTAGAATTTCGCCAGATTTATGAGCCGATTTAAGTTGCACTTGTATACCGTTCGATCTCGACTCAGAAACCCAGAGACTAAGCGGTTAGACACGAGACTGAAGGTCTCAGGTTCGCTTCTCAGCTGCAAGGTCGTGGATGAGGACCGTTGAGTAGTCTTATGGCGGGACGAAACGACTGTCCGATGCTTCTAGATTTTCAGTAGTTGTCTAACTCAAATCCGTTAGTGATTTCAATCAAATGAAGAATTGTACTGTAAGTCAACAATTATATAGTACGATAAAATGATTGCTTTTAAGCTGTTCCAAGTCGTAAACGACGTAGGAGCTGGAACAAACGTACATCAACCAAAGTCATGGTTAAGAAGACGGACAGATGAGAAGTTAAATTAATATTAGCGTCTGTTTTATTTAAAAACAAACAAGTGTAATCTGGGTACTCCAAGTTGATAATTGAGTTTCGTGGTAAGAGAATAATCCTTGGAAAGACCGACGAAGAAAGTATTATTTCTAAAAATATAACTATGATAAATATAGAAATGAATCAAAAAATTGAACAGAAAAGTTACTGATCATGTTCTACATTAGTATTTATCAATTGAAGTGTGTACTACTAAGGAATAACACCAAATAATAATGAGGCTGCCCTGAGTAAGAAGGGAGGCACCATTATTTATTTTAACACATAAGTATAGGTACAGGGAGGCACCAAAATACATATGCGCCACACAAATCTCAATTGATTTGTGTGAGGGCTGTGATACTACCCGGGTGCCCAAACCGAAGCAGGTGGTTGTCTCAGGGGGCCACACCCCGAGCCTTTGACCTGAACGTCTGACCCACAAGGCAGTGGAGCATCGTGAGGAGATGCAGTCCCATGGTAGCCGGTGACCAACGATTGGTTCATACGCCATTTGTTCCCGCAGGATACTGGAGCCCATGTGCACCATTGGTTTGGGGTCCGGTTAAAGCGCCAGACATTCGCTTTTCGTCCTCTCATTTTTGTAAACAACACCCCCGCCACGAGAAGGCAGTGAGTAGGACTTCCCTGGCAGGGGCTATATACGCATGGCCATGTGAGAGCATTTCGAGAGGGAGAGCGGACTCTCCCCACTCTCGGCCGTACCAGGGCATTTGGGGGCCCTGAGTAAGAAGGAGGTCAAGGTAAAGAATAAGAACACTTCTGGAAATTATTGTCATAAATAATATGAATATTGTAGTTTACAAAACATTAGTGTTAGTCAATGATAAAATAGTATCATGAGAGACCAAAACTTAACAGAAGATTAATGGACTATTCAAAAAGGACCAAAATGACTAAATAAAGTTATTTACGATACAGTAAATTTAATGGAGTTTAATTTTCTGAACTGAGTGGTGAAGTTTTCATTGTATTTTAGGACATTATCACCCTATGTGGAAAAATAACTCAGAATAGTTCACTTCTATATCAAGTTTAATCTTCATGATATTGCCCAGAAGGAAAAGATAATCTTACGACTAAACAATTAAGGTCAGAGAATGAAACCGTGCTAAAAACATCCACCTAAGTAAATCTTTACCATCTCATAGTATAGTAAAAATTAACGAGTATTGTCACTTGCAAGCAAAGTATGGATTCATGAACTCCAAACCAGATTATATCATATTACAGCTAATAATATTAACCGATCACTCAAACCAAAATGGTGGAGTACAAGGATCAAATTTCAAATCCGCTAACTGATTGCTTAATGTATTAACTGCTAAGCTACTGGATCCACCAATTCACTCTCTAACCTCATATTTACCATGGACATTTAATTTATGTGAAAACAATGGAATTGGTGTTGACGTTACGATTGTAATTATGCGATTGTAGTTCAATAAGCATAATCCGTATGATCAGTTAGATCGATACTAAAGCTAACTATAAAGGTAAGTACTGTAAAAGTACGTAATGATGATACAAATGTATATTACAAGAAATATCTCACTTTTAATTAACTGTACATAAAATGAAAATAGATAAGCAGGGAATTTTTGAAGCTTGTTGAATTGACAAACACTTTGACGAATCTAAAAATATAAAACTGAAAGGATAAATTTCAGTTTCAACGACACAACTAATATACCTAAAAATTCATCTTTTTTTAAACAAATCAATATACAGTTCGAGTTATGCAAATAAAAACGTAATCTGTTTAATAATACTTAAATATGAGATAGATCATATTATCAACTATAAATAATAAACACTTAAAATGTCAATGGTTGAGATCATGAGTCAGTTGAAGCTAGACCACCATGGAAAACCTGGAAGCACTGGACGGCCGTTTCGTCTTATCGTGGAACTCCTCAGTAGTGCGCACCCACGGTCTCAACCCCCGCAAGATTCGAACAAATGCAACATTTAATGTTTATATGAGATGCCTTATCAAATTGAAGACAGTAATAACGAGAGATTACAGTGTGAAGTCATATGATAAAGTAGAGTAATCATGTATATTCATACTAATATGAAATCATATATAATAACTAGTTCGATTTAGTAAAGTATACAACGTGAAAGATAATAAATTAATAGTCATTGTGTATGCAAAATTACGGTATTTCATAATCAATAACAGATTAATTTCCAATCAAAATTCTTATAAACTAACACCAGTTCCTTTTCATTATAACTAGTGAAGATGCCTTGAATGGCTTACTATCAAACAGTGAAAAATACATGACAGAAAAAAGAGATATTTACAGGAATTTTCTTAATTTCTGACAAATTTTGCAGCAACTCAATGACCAAGTTAATGATTGTAAACTCAATTTTGAACTACAATCTCTCGGGATAATAACAATTATTAATCCTCTTCTGTTTAGAGTGCCGTAAATCAATTGGGATTCAAAACCATAGTCCAGTAGTCAATAATCAAATGTTTTAACCATTGAACCAATATGTTTAGCTTAAACTTAAAAGAAATCGATCCCAAAACCAAACAGTAAACAAATACTAATCAATTAGTTTTCTGTTTTATACTAACGAAAATTGATTCCAACATATTGTGTAGGATTTAATCAGTCGACATATACATTTGTGCAGTAGTAGTGGCTGAGTAGTTTGAGCTATTGGCTTTCGATCAACAGGTTACCCGTTCTGAATCCATTCCGCCTATTTCTATTTGGGGGCAGGGCTAGTTAATACTACATCTCGCATACAGTTAATGTGACATAAAGCTGTGTAGCATAGATCTGTACATTTTAGAAATAAAGTAAAATCATCAATGGCACTAAACATACAACATCGGACTGAAATAACAAAGATTCCAAAATACAATGGAGTAAGTTGATACGATAATAAGAAACGAATTGTATTGAAAAATATGACTACCACAGTTTACATTGTGGATTCAATTTAGTCAGATATCCATTGCAAACGAGAAAGCAATTAGCAGCTTTGTTAATTATGGTAGAGCCATAAAACGAAAGAGTAGATTAATGAAATTAAATCAGCTATCAAGTGGCAAAACCCAAAGCAAACAATTATCATATCAATTATTAAACTAGTCACTTTACAAGAGAGATTACAAGTATTATTTAATAAACGCCGAAGGACTCACTAGCTAAGTGGATAACTGATTGGGTGTTTGAAGTGAAAGAAATCGGATCGGAGTCGCAGAGGGAGTAGTCACATTAGGATCTAAGTACATACAATGGAAGAGTATCAAATACGGTTAAACACGCGTCTTAGATTCCACTGCTACCCAATATCTAACTTTGTTTTAAAAAACTTGTTACTTAATGGCAATAGTGAGACAATCTGCTAAGAACGTACATATACCAATAGACACTGATCAATCGTAGTCCTTAAAATTAACAACGGGAAGATTAAAACATATACACGTAAAAGGATTCAAATGTTTGAAAATTCACATGAAATGTATGAGTGATCGGGAATTGTGTATATTGGTCACCAATTTTTATTAGCTCAATTGTTATTAAAGCTTACCAATAACAAATAACTAAATCGACATGTAATCAATTTACTACATGTCTAGTTACTGATTAAAAGCGTATAGTATAGTTCAAACTATCTTATGGTTGCATTTGAATTGAACTGAAAGCACTTAGAATGAACAGACAACAAAAATGAACACATTCCCCTGATACTATTTTGCCAGATCATATATCACATTTGTAGTATCATGCAACAACATACAAGTACAAACAAGCAAAATTTAGTAGACATAAAAGCAAAAACAAATAATACAATTACATTTATTGAATCTATAATCTGGTGTTTAACAATAGAGCAATGTAGTTTAACCCAATAAGTTACGAAAAAAATAGAACCTATTGAATAAACAATGGCAGGGTAAAGATAATAATACACATGTTCTATTTTCAATAAATAAAAAAACAAAACAAATAGATTTGTTTATCTTTTGTACAACGTTAAGTGATCAGATGAAATGCTATCGAAACCGTATGAATAACAACAAGCGAATGAATGTATGTATATGTGTTTCAATCTTTCCCTCTACCCCTACCCCGACCACGACCACGACCTCGACCACGTTCTTTAATATTGTTGCTATCAGAAGATGAACATTGCTCTCCTCGTTGTAATTTGGATTTCTCAGTGTTTATGCGCTTTCTTGGATCTTCTTTTTTAATCTAGAATATATATATTAGATATAGAAAAAACAAAGGATGGATAACTGGTAAATACAAATATACAAGAAAAATCTTTATGATAACAACGAAAAACAAAAAGTCACTTCTATGGGGAGCCAATCAGAAGTAGCCTTTCGAGAAGGTCAATCGATGGCAACCAGAAGTGACCTGAAGGACAAATACATTTCATTGGCTAAATAATAGATCAGTTTCCTAGGGATTAGAGTGGCATACAGTTTCTCACTCACTCTTGTGTTTTCGCTCAAGTAGTCAGTTGGGGAGTCGGCGTGTAACACATCGCTTATCAGTATCAGATTTTTGACACCGCCCCTCACAACAAAAACAAATGACCACGGTGAGGGTGAGCAGAACACAACAGAAAATGTCAGTGTACATTGTTGCATTATGTAGATTGTTCAAATCAAAACAGACAAATGTCTACAGTACAACAATACAAAGGTAAAAGTAATTCATTAATGCTGTTTCAGGCCTTTTCCTTTATTCAATAACTAGCAATGTCGATTCAAACATAATATAAAGTACTGACATATTGAATTCAAATGTGTACTATTCAATTTACAATTAAAAGCCTTACATATACGAGCAGACGAACATACATATCTATGCATCTCATCTTGGTAGAAGATATTCACCTCATATTTATACGAATATTCTTCAAGATTACAACGAATAGTTTGACAGAAATTGGGCGCCGAGTATACAGAAGTCATTATATGTGAAAATTATGTTTGAAATAATCTCAGCGATTAAAATTTAAATAATTCCAACGTTTCGTTCAGCTAACTTGTCTGGACTTTTTCAGGGTAATAATCAAAATCAAAATCAAAATCATCAAAGAAATATATAGCTTTTAACAATCAGAACTATACTTTGTTAAACCAATCAAATTTGCATGTAACAACATCAAGTGTATGTGTGTGTGTGAGTGAGTGAGTGTGTAAGCATGTATGTATGTGTGAGATTAATTATTGTTGACATTCTGTGTTAATATGTTATATATGGAAAGAATAAGTAAGTAAATAAAAGTGCAAGTTCAAGGTTGAATAATTGTTAATGAGTCATCGATGTACATGTCAAAATTTAAGAATCAAACAGATACACAATTGTATTGCTAAAGCCTTATTGAATTCAGTCAAAAATAACGATGCATGTGAAATAGACAGGTTGAATGAAGATAGGGTTCAAATTACTTGTCAAACGAAATTTGCCAGGTATTCGCCAGTTGAATACCATCTTTTCGGTTCAGGCTGTTCTTGTTCGCCCATATATACAGCGCTTCTGCTGTCAATCATTCCTTATGGGTGTTAAAACCTTTCTGAAGTATTTTGCCCCTTCAAAACTGATCTTGTGTCCTGTTTCTAACGCGTATAACGCTATCACAGACTTATTCTCTAGCTTCTTCAAATCAACCGAGAATGTATAGCAATGGGCTTACCAATTTCTCCGATTGTAGTGAATTTATTCATGCATTCCCTGGAAACTAGAAACTAGTGCCATCGCAAGAAGTGTATACCCACCAAAGTTGTGGCTACGCTATGTAGACGATATTCTTATTATGAATAAACGGGATGGTTTGGAAGAACTATTTAACAATGTAAACAGCATGTCAGAAAACATTAAGTTTTTTTATATAGACAATCGTTACAACATACTAAAATCATGGCATCATTCTTTAGGTCAACTTTCTCGTCTTCTTGTTCTTCTTCTTCTTCATCATCGTCGAATAGACCAGAATCATCTTCAATTTCCCCTTCAAATGAAACTGGAGCACCACCACCACGTTTACGTTTAAAGGAACCAGTTGATGAGATAACATACGGTAGTAAATGCGATGATTTATTATACGTACGTGTTAATGCAGATTTGACCTTAAAAAGGATATAAATGAGTACAGTAATAAAAAATTATTTAAATGAGCTAACTATAACAGTCAGAATATTGATTTACGAAAGTTAAGAAATTAATTTATCTAAACAATCTAGTAGAATAAGCAGATGCCATGGCAGTGAAATTCATTTGACTAAATACCATATGTAGTCAAACATGTTCAATTACTAAACATTTAGTTGGAAAGTGTCATAGGGTTGATATGCAATAAATCTTTGTGGTCAGAGGAACAATACTAAGTTGGATTGAAGCCTTAGCTACATGACAATTTAATTGCCTCTTCCTCCCTGTGTGTTCAAGAACAATTTGTTCTCACCTTAAACTTACCCTGTTAATATTGATTTATTATCTAGAGTGATGTAAGTCCCATTATTTTCTAGATTTTCTTTGTCTTTTCTTCTAATTTGCCTCACTTTACGTCTCATTTTACATGTGAAAATACCTTAAATTGGTTCCTATATAATAGAGGGAATATGGCCAGTGATGAAATCCAAGACGCGCATTTCATCTTATTCAGGACTGATCCGTGCATATACTTGCATCTCAGTGTAGACATTCACGCTGGTACTTTAAACTAGTACCTTTCCGTTTTACACATATCATCCATTATCCACTGAGCTACCGAGTTAAGATACCTCACAAACTTATGAAACACGAATAGATTCTAATTGAAACTGAAATAGTTTGGATTATCATGTTGTTCATGTTTATGACTGAATTTTGATCAGTCATAATTGTTAGAAATGTATTGTTCTGAAAAAAAACTCATCTCATCATATTAACCACATTTAGCAAACAGACTGATTATTCCAATTGAATATAATCAAATTGATAATTTACTAATTAAATCTATCATATCGATCTTGATAGAAAAAGATTTCAGAAGATAGAAACACTAAGAAAAACTAATGGAGGTATTCTACTCGACTAAGGCTGGGATTCATAAAGAATTATATCCCTATGTATTGAATACCAGAAGTAACATGATTAATTGAACTATTGAAAAATACAATAACAATGCGAGCAACAACAGTTTCATCTCTATTCACTAAATTAATCCTATCAGCACAAACTTTTAAAGTTGTACATAAAGCGAGCAGATAAAAAAACATAAAAACTGATTTAGTGAACTGTTGCATATATATCATACATTAAAACCTATACATGTGTGTGGTAAGTCTGCTCAATGAATAATTGATCCGATTTCTCATCCGCTACCAATAACCCACATGTTGGCACTTTAGGTCCGGCTAGTTATCACGTGATTTATCCACCAATCAAAATACGACTTATACAATCTTAGCACTGTGCCAAACCAATGACGTTCGACCGGTATGAGCAGCCTAGCATCTTATTGGTCCTTTGTTCGTCTAGTCCGTCCACTTGAGTCCAGAACACCAATACCAGCTTCCACTATGCGAATCATATATTTCAAACATACTGTGTTTATATATCAAACAAACAGACCGCAACGTACCATAAAATAGGAAATAATATTTGCACACAATAAGGCCAAACAGTGGCTGTGAACGTGGGAGACAGTAATCAATAAATCCCTACAGAAAACATCCGTTTGCCATAAATTACACTGTAAAATTATTTATGAGATCTGATTATAACGTTTATGCCTTTTTTTAACCAAGGCGGTGCTATAGAGAATTTAGCCAAACAACAAATTATTAGATTCATAGTTATTCTAGTTCAAGGTATTATTATTATTGTTAAATTAACACATAAACGAACAATAATATCCTGTCATCTCATATATATACCAAAAACTACAGAGATTCAAGTTTAAAAAAACTTAAAAATTACTATCATATCCATAAAAACCCCTTCTCATATTAATTAACATGTGCTCACTAGTGACTGTCTCCAAGAGGCATTTCCTGGAGTTCTAGTGAGAAGCAGTGATCGCTGGAGGTTCAACCGGGTCTGTTGTGAGATAGTAACTCACTGAAGACAATGGTGAATGTGTCGCTCAATTCCATGGATTAGTTGAAGTTAGACATTAACACCGAGACTGATAAGTCCCGGATTCGGATCTCGAGAGGCAGGATCGTGGATGCGTACTGCTGAAGAGTCCTACAATAGGACGAAACGGCTGTTTAATGTTTCCAGGTTTTCCATGATGGTCTAGCTTCAATGAACTCATGATCTTAACCATTGGAATTACTATAATATCCACAAAAAACCCGTTCTAAATTAAAAAAAACTTAAACTTTCTTTTCATTGGTCGGATAACAATTGGTAAACAATTTTACCAATTTTTATCACCCTTTATTTATCGGCACTCTTTTTTTTACCTTGTCTTAACTAGTTATATGTTATTTAAATTGATTATTTACATACAGCACTCGTTTATCATCCGATTCTTAATAACTATTATTTTAATGCGTTCATTTTTTTGAAGTTCTAACTTATTTGCTACGTCAACATGTATGCTCATGTCATTTATTATTCTTATACACACTAGTATATACCTGTCACCTTAGAATCACAATCCGTACGAGTAATATCTGTTAAGATTTCTTAGGTATAATTGTTATATCCGGATAAAGAATAGGTGAATAGTAACAGCTAGGATCTATTTTGGGATTATCATTATATATATTCTTATTGTAAAACTTAAGTAACTATATTATATGTATATTCATTTTCCTTTTATTACAAGCTTTAATTTCATCTATTGACTGCTATTATACGAGTTACTATTCTTAAGATATTTCCAATTTATTAATAAGAGTCTCTCACAATTACAGCTACTTTTTGGCTTGATCTTGTATAAATGTTATTTTCTATTTTATGATACGATGCGATTCGAAATATATGATTCGTATAACGGAGACTGATATTGGTGTTTTGTACTAAATTAACTGGGTTACGAGAAGAGCTACTATCTTGGTGGATCAATAGGAACTCAGAATTCACGCTGGACTTCTCGTACTGGTTTATGCGTTATTGGTCTGGTCAGTAAGTCGGTGTTCTAATTGGCGATCGTATCACCTGATAAATTAACTTCTGTATAAGGACATAACAATAATCATATTGCCTTAATATTAAGGACTCATAAATTGTCTTGATTAGTGTAGTATTATATATATGAGTGCAAAAAAGCCTGAAAATGTAAACTAGAAACAAAACTGTTCACTTCCACATGTACTATAATTTAATTTATAAGACATAAACTGATAAGGTATTAATGTTAAAGCTATTTAAAAGGAGGTAACAGGATGAAAAAAGATCGTCAATATGTATGCTAATAACATACTTTTGAATCGACACTAAGCATTCGATTCGGTCGATTCGGCCAAGTAGTTAATTCCATTATAGAATGATATTTATATTGAGTTTAACACATAATCAAATATAGTTGAAGGTATTCATCGTGAATAATGTTACTATAGTTTCCTATAATGATTACTCTATAGATGAAATAAAATCAATAAAATCTGAATAAATGTAAACAATTATTATTTTTTGTTTATTTATACAACTAGTGATTAATTAATTATTGATTAAATAAAGTCAATATACAAATAGCTATCTACATTATATGAATTCATAGAATAAAATTCATAGTTTTAATCAAAAGTGATAGATGTTTTTGTGCTATTTTGTATTTATTAGGTCATTAATTAACGCTAATTCATCTCTTTGCTTTTTTATGCCATATTATAAACTGTATTATTTTTCATACAAGTGTAGTATACCTGAACATTGATTACTACGACACGCGATGCTAACTGGTGTTGGAAGAAAGCTAGGGGTGGTGGCCAAACCAAAACGTAGCATCAGTGCTTGAAGTCACTAACTTCTGGTCTGAGCCATGTTAGTAGATGTAAATTACTTGGTTGGGGTCCGCGTGACTATCGTAACCAATGGTTGGAGACTCTTGGTGTCATGGCCCAGAATCTATCACTCTCTGTCTTCCCTTAAACTATGAGATTACAATCGCTTCATATGTTTGTTTCTACGAACTAATTCTTTCTTCCTGTACTATATCCTTATATGCAATCTTTATTTAATATATTACCACCACCACCACCACCACCACCACCACCACCACCACCACTGAATTAACTACTTCTATGGATTCGGTGTTCATCTTGTTGTGCTAATGAGGTATGGCAAGGTATGGATCGATGCACATATGCGCCTGGTTCTACGTTGTAGCTGACTGATTGAGTAGTGACTTAGTGGTTAAGTGGTTCGATATTCAGACTCTAGGTATAAGGTTCTAACCCCATCTCGTCTACTTTAGTTTGGATAACTAGTTACTGCTTTCGCTAACACTTATACTTGCTGTGTGAATCGAAGCCAAATACACGAATTATTACCCAATAATAGTTTAAAAGTAGTGTTAATTAAAGTCTTGTACTTCCAGTTAACACTCCATTAATTTGACTAGTTAATCAGTTTTGTCTCTTCTCTTTTAACTTTCTTTTAAATATAAAATAACGTTTAAAGGTGTAAAAATCAAATTCCCACCATTTAAAAGTTCCATATATCATCAACATCATGTACAACGACAACAAAATATCTCTGGTCAAAGTACCGAGCAACAAACACGTCAGTTACATCACAACGTAAAGAAGAGACGTAAACATCTGAATACACCATGGTATATGAAAATGCAACGTAAAGTTAAACAATGTAAATAAACGTTTTATAAAATGATGTATATTTATTATGTAGAACCCAGAAGAGATTCAATATTCAATTTTTATCTAATTTCTATGTCTAGTTGTATAGAAGATTCAATTTATGTTTATTCTTGCATTTACTACTACAATATGATAATTCTGATTCTGATTCTGATTAATTTCTATATCGGTTATTTAAAGACTTTAAGAAAAAAAGAAGAAAAGAAAATGTATTTTATTCTTATTGTACTGTTATTATTACTATTATTCCTATCAAAATATGTATTGCTTATCTTTTGCAATAAAATTTACTTACCAAATTGCTTTTTTCTATTCAATCTTAGGCAAACTAAACTGATAAATAATCATCTATTAATTGCTATCAGAAGGGGTTTTGTAGAGATTGTACTCATTTCAATAGTTGAGATCATGAGTCAATTGAAGCTAAATCACCATGGAAAACCTGGAAGCACTGGACTGCCGTTTCGTCCAATTGTGGCACTCCTCGAAGCAGGATATTTACAAAGAATACGTTAAGCTATTTGAATATTGGATATGAAAGCTAGTAGTATGGTGTTGTGGGATAAGACTGTAGTGACCTACTTTTGTCAACAGAACGCGCTTGGTTCGATGAAAACAATTATTATCATAACCAATTGTACCAGTGACTGTTTTACTGTGCTCGTTTGTTTAACTATGCTATTGGCAGCCATTACACTTACTCTCCCGTTGACTTTGAACTCGGTTACGCTCAGTAACCACGCTTGTACTCCTTTGGCACGATCTCGGTATTCTTTCGATACCACGAGATCGCCAGCAAATATATTTCAACTGCTACTTTTATCTGCCTTCTGATATTGGTCTACGAGGATCTTTTTGGCTAATTGACACGTAGTTTTGTAGCGGTGTTCATAGTCAAGCTCAACTCGACACCACGCTACAATTGGTGAGCCAAATATTGGAACACGCATCAACCTCTTTTCAATTCTTCCAAAGAAGTCAATCCGGTGAGTCTATTGTTTATCTATCTACGTCTGTCGTATATTTTCATATTAATTTTTAATATATAATATACTCGACATGACGGATAACGATAAGAATAGTATTAATATAATAGACTCCGATGTACGCGTACCGAATCCTCGACACTTTTTATTCGCGTGATGATAAATTCCACGCTTTATTCGAGAAATTCCCCAGATTAACTAAACCACTCGAGGAGATTTCAAAGGTGACCAATCGTGTTCTACACCACATAGTCACCTGCGGACCACCAGTCACGGCAAGACCATGCCGACTGGCACCGGACAAATTAGCTTTCGCTAAACGTGAGTTTGACAATTTACTATCTGCTGGTATTATTCGTCCTTCTCACAGTCCCTGGGCCTCTCCTCTTCATATGGTGTGCAAAAAGGATGAGGATAGTTGGAAACCATGCGGCGACTAACGAGCTTCAAACGTAGTTACGCGCTTTGATAGCAACCCCATCTCCCACATACAGGACATCACGGCATCGCTCAAGGGCACGACTATCTTTTCTAAGATCGATCTGGTACGAGCATATCACAAGATCCCAGTCGCTCTTGAAGATATCGAGAAAACTGCTATCACGACTCCGTTCGGTCTGCTTGAGTTCCTTCGAATGCCATTTGGATTACGGAATGCTGCTCAAACTTTCCAAAGGTTTATCGATAGCATAGTACGAGACTTGGATTTTGTTCACGTCTATATTGATGACCTGCTAATTGCATCATCAAACGTAGATGAACATTATCAACATCTTACACTATTATTCCAACGCCTTTCGGATAACGGAATAGTAGTCAACCCAGACAAATGTGCATTGGGTAAATCAGAAATAATATTTCTGGGTCACATCATTAGACAAGAGGGTATTCTGCCTTGCGAGGACAAAGTTCGAGCAATCAAGGAGTACAACGTGCCGTCCTCAATCAAGGGACTGAAGGCTTTTCTCGGTTTGGTTAACTTCTACCGACGTTTTATCCCTCACGCGGCAGAACGGTTACGACCATTAAACCGATTTACTACGCGGTAATCCACGCAAATTAGAATTGAACGATACCGCACGTACTGCATTTTCAGAGATCAAAACGGCTCTCGCTCATCCTGACTGACCCACCAGCCACGCTTAGTATAGCGGTTAATGCATCGGATTTCGCCATAAGAGCCGTTATGCAATAGAATATCTCCGGTAGTTGGCGACCGCTTGAAACGTCTTAAAGCCAGTTATCTGCACCTGGAAATCATGTACTGTATCAACCCCAGCTTTTTTAAATCCTACAGTAAGAATGATACATGTCCAATGCTGAGTCGTTTTGCATTTTAAATCTTAGTTACTGCCTAACATAGGATGGTCCTTACTTAATATCATCAGTGAAAAACTAGTAAGACAGTTCTGTTCCCCGGTATGTTACATAACATCCCAGACAACAATTGTATTTCTTAATATTTAGCTTTGTTGACCGGAGCGTTCTGCAGTAATGCCTGCTATTAAAAAAATACGTGCACTTGTGTAGACTTTCTTTGAACACTGTTGATCAAGTAGTAGCTGAGATCTATCTTAAGTGGTGCTAGTCAAGGCTGACTGGTTTCTCTACTTCTACTTAGTTTTGCGGTGTATGTACTCATACAAATCGTACTTTGTTTATTTATCTTTTCAGAGAAATTCCAATTATAGAACTTACAATACATAGATGAATTCGTCCTGTTTAATGAAGAATTTGACAAAATCCGGAGTTTTCCGATATCAGTCAGTCAGATACAACGTAGAACCAGGCACATATATGCATCGGTACAAGTTGCCATACCGCATTAGCACAGAAAGATGAACAACGGATTCATAGAAGTGGTTAATTCAATGATGGTAATATATAAAAGAAAGATTGCATATAAGGATATAGTACAGGAAGAAAGAATTAGTACGTACAAAGATAGTTTAAGGGAAGACAGAGAGTGTATACACCTACGCCATTGATAGCAACAATCCAAGTATGTTTGAGATAAGCGATTATAACGACTAGTAGTTGAATGATATAGCTTAGAACCAGTCTCAATCGAGTAAATGTATGTGATTTTTTTCTACCCAAAAATTCCAAGTCCTCAGCTTATTCCATACATTAATTTCATTTTTTTTACTCCCACCAACTCTACTTTGATATTGATCGTGATAATTTCACCTACTTGTGTTGATGAAGTATGATGTGAAATGGTGCAATACTGTTTTAGATTATATGTTGCTTATAGATGACTAACTGTTTTTGAAGCTCTGTTAATCACTTAACTGGTCATTCTCTTCATAAAAATTATTCCACAGCTAATAGTTTTATTTGAAATTCTAAATTATATACTATAGTGTATTCCCATTATACCTGGCAGAACAATTTATTCAAACAAATGAGACAAACATATATCTTACCAACAAACACACAAACAAACAAACAAACAAACAAACAATAAATCATAGAATCAAGTATATTGTACATGAATACCTTTCTAATTTTACATTCAAATGAAGTCATCCATTTACATAGATTAAGTTTTATTTTTCAAACACTAAACATAAGTAACGAGTAAATCAGTTAGTAAATTATAGTCCTCAAGACTTTTGTTTTTTACCACACGATATTATTCATTCCATTTATTATAATTAAGAGAATAGTTCACTTAATATATGAATCAGATTTATGATAACCTTGAGCAATAATTTCCCATCAAAACATTCCAAGCAAATCATGCTCAATGGATGATCATAAAACACTGATATGTTTCAAGTATTCCAATCGACAACATCACGTGCTCACTAAACCTATCCAAAATGAAACGAATCTTCCAATTTTATTCTCATTAACTGTTCTGATTATCTGACACATATTCAATAAGACAGTTACATAGAAAACATCAATAGTAGCACAACCATTCACTCGAGTTTCACAATGTTCTTCAAGAAATATCTGCTTGAGTAAGGTCAAGATTTTCATCAATGATATTAGCACATATCGAAATCACATAGAATATTTAGTATCACTCAATTATGTATAATAAGCAGACACCATTCGGTAGTTATGCAATTTGTCATTACATTATTATTGTTATGTTTAGGTCTGATCATTTTGTATGGGTAAACTGTATATATGGTAGAACAGTTTGTCTAATGTCTCATAGTGATAACCCTACTGATCAGAACACGTTTCATATATTGTCCGACCTGAAGAACTGTCACAGGTTGTTATAATTCTCTCTTCCGGTTATAACCCATATGAATTGTGTGCATTTCAATGATAATATACGACTGTCTAGGTCATTGTAAACAGAATGTGGTTGAAACACTTAGTTAAAGCCAATTGCTTTAACCAATAACCAGTAACTGTGCCAATCAAATACTTGAGGTCGATCATCCAGCTAGTAAACCCCTCTCGCTATCATACTTTGAAAAAAAAAATCCAAAGAAGTAGATTTAAAAAGTATATACGTGTACTTCTTAGTTTTAGGAACCAGGATAAAAATAGATAATGATAAAACAGAACAGAAGTTACTAATTTTCTTTCATTTTTATGGTTAATCTTGCCATTTGTAGAACACCGTCACGAGTTTTATGTACACCTAAGAACCCAGTAGAATGTACAAATATACAATCAGGCAGTCCAACAATACTACTTAACTCTTTATCAAGTAAACCTCTCCAACTTTCAGGTAACGGAAGTCTAAAATAATGTAAATTCGGAAACAAAATGACTTTGCATTCACTGGAATAACATATATATATATATATATATATATATATATATATATATATATATATATATATGACTGCGCAATAATTAACAATCAGCCATTGATATCACGAACCAACCTAATTTAGACAACATTCACTGAAAGCCATAAAGCACTGGACAGCTGAGTCGTAGTCGTATGCGACTCCTCAACAGTGCGCACCAACGACCCTACCGTGGATCGGACCCTTACAAACTGATCTAGCACACAACCACTTCACCTCCAAACCACTAAGCTGCAATTCAGTGGTCCACGTCATATGTTCGCCATCGAGACCTGAATCTGATCCTCTGTAAGTTTGTCGATGCACACTGCTAAGGACGAATCATATGTTCAGTGCTTTTTGGTTTGCAGTGGATGTCTAAATTAGGTCAGCATATGACATAAATGAACTCCGCCTGTAGCTCCTCTACAGTTACTGCCTGTCCCAAGCCCGGGTAAAGGAGGAGAGTTGGGCATGGGGTTAGCGTCCCCATCCCGTAGAAAACGAGCCCGCTAAAAATACGCTAATCAGAAAAAAATAACTCAAACCATTTAAACCCTGCCCTGGGAGTTAGAAGGTCTTCATTCAGAAGAAATATGACGCCTCATGGTGAAAGCCGAGTTCCTTTGGAAGGCATGAGGCCGATGCCCCTTCTAACAACCAGAGCAACAATTTTTATAGGTACACAGTACGTCCGGACAATGTGGGAGACCGGGAAGACCAGTCAAATAGCAACGGAAATGAGGAGACACAACTTGGCAGTACCGGGGATCAGCGAAACCCATTGGAGCCGAGCTGGACAACAAAGACTAAATACGGCAGAGATGCTGCTATACTCCGGTCACAAGGAGGAAAGTGCTCCACATACTCAGGGAGTTGCTCTAATGCTAGCCAAAGTAGCATGAAGTGCACTTGTAGGATGGGAATCTCACGGATCCAGAATCATCAAAGCATCATACAAAATAAAGAAGGAGGGGATCACAATGAACATTATCCAATGTTATGCACCCACCAATGATAGCAACGACAACATTAAAGATCAATTCTATGAGAGGCTGCAATCAATCATAGAGAAGTGCCCAAGAAAGGACCTCACCATTCTGATGGGAGATCTAAACGCCAAAGTCGGAATAGACAACACCGGATATGAAGATATCATTGGACTGCATGGACTGGGAGAGAGAAATGAAAACGAGGAAAGATTTGTAAATCTGTGTTCATTCAACAAATTGGTTATAGGCGGCACAATATTTCCACACGAACGTATAAACAAAGCTACATGGATCTCACCGGACCACACCACAGAGAACCAGATAGATCATATTCACATTAATAAAAGGTTCCGAAGGACAATGGAAGATGTGAGAACCGGACCAGGAGAGGAGCGGATATAGCTTCAGATCACCACCTGGTTGTGACCAATTTAAAACTGAAGCCAAAGAAGAGCTGGACAACTGGACAAACAGCACTACAAAGGTTCAATACAGCCTTCCTTTGAGATACTGACAAACTCAATGAATTCAAGATAGCTCGCAACAACAGATTCCAAGTCTTACAGGATATACTGAAGGAAGAAGAAACTACTATGGAGGATAACTGGAAAGATATCAAAGAAGCATTAAATTCAACGTGTCAAGAGGTTCTGTGCCCCAAGAAGCATCATCACAAGGAATAGACCTCTATAGAAACACTGGACAGGATCAAAGAAAGGAAGAACAAGAAGACAGCAATTAACAACAGCCGAACACGAGCAGAGAAAGTCCAAGCACAGGCTGAGTATATAGAAGCGAACAAGCAAATGAAGAAGAGCATTAGAGCCGACAAGCAGAAATACGTGGGACAACTAGCAACAACGGCGGAAAAAGCTGCAAGAGAAGGAAATATGAAACAGCTTTACGATACAACGAAGAAACTAGCAGGGAAATATAGTAAACCAGAGAGACCGGTCAAAGACAAAGAAGGCAGGCCAATCACTGAAATTCAACAACAGCGGAACAGATGGGCAGAGTACTTCGAGGAACTACTGAATAGAATGGCTCCAATGAATCCACCGGACATCGAAGCAGCACACACAGATCTTCCTATAGATGTCAATCCACCAACGACCGAAGAAATCAGAATGGTCATCAGACAAATCAAGAGAGGGAAAACAGCAGGACCCGACAATATACCAGCTGAAGCACTGAGGTCAGACATCAAAGTAAATACAAACATGCTTCATCTTCTATTCAAGAAGATTTGGGAAGAGGAACAAGTGCCCATGAACTGGAAAGAAGGACACTTCATCAAGATTCCAAAGAAAGGAGATCTGAGAAAGTGTGAAAACTACAGAGACATTACACTACTGTCAGTACCAGGAAAAGTCTTTAACAGAGTGTTACTGAACCGGACGAAAGACGCAGTAGACGCTCAACTTCGAGATCAACAAGCTGGATTCCGTAAGGATCGGTCGTGCACAGACCGAATCGCAACACTACGGATCACCGTCGAACAATCAGTTGAGTGGAACTCGTCACTATACATCAACTTCATCGAACTGCATCACCAGGCAAGCCCTAACTCGGAATCCTAAAACGAAGCGGAAAAGAGGAAGGCCAAAGAACACATTACGTCGGGAAATAGAAGCGGATATGAAGAGGATGAATAACAACTGGAAAGAGCTGGAAAGGATTGCTCAACACAGGGTTGGATGGAGAATGCTGGTGAGAGGCCTATATTAATTCGTGAGGAGTAACAGACGTAAGTAAGTAAGTAATGACATAAATGACGTCCAATAATCTGTACAAACCTCCAATACTAATAATAAATAATGATTGATTTCGGATTAAAAAAAACTCGAGTTATAGCTGAGAAGCTCAATAATAACAATGAACTCAGCACAGACAAGTACACAATAAAACAACTAGTACAATATAGATGAACAGTAAAACAAAGTGTATCAACTAATGACACAATAGTTAGTTAGTTTATGATGAACCAATCTCTAAGAAATTATACAACAGAATGACTAGTTACTAATGAGTACTACAACTGTAACATACAAATTTCACAATAATAATAATAATGATAACTTACCTTTGTGAAAAATTATTATGTTCATTCAATGGTATAGATTGTATAGTCCATGTACTATCGTTACATTGATAAATAACAAATAAAATTTGATTATTTTTTTTCTCAATTTCATTTACATTCATATTATTTAATAATAAAGATTTCTCAATTTCAAAGTAATGTGCACACCATGAACATCCAGTACCTTCAATAGAAATTATTATTGTACCAGATAAATCAATTGAATATCGATTTTTGACAGCATTTAATACAATTTCACGAGCTGGATACCATGTATCAGCATAGAAATGAACTAAAGTTGTAAACTCTTTATCAACTAATTGTAAAGCATTATGAAAGCAAATCTAAAATAAATGGATAAACACATATATAAAGTATTAATATCGTGAAAAAAAACTACTATGAGTCATGATAATGTATACTAGCGGCATTACTGTTGTTTACGAAATTCAGAGGATGAAATGCGAATGTCCGATGCCTTAACTGGGTTAATGCATATGGAGGATCTACGTAACGGAATTGGAAAATCGTGATTTCAAACCACTGGTGCTTATGAGTTCCAGGATCCTGAGGCAACGACAACGAATGGCGTATGAACCAATCATGGGACTGCATTTCCTAACGTTGCTCCATTGCCTTATGGAGAAGAACTCTGAGTCAAAGACTCGGAGAGTGGCCTTTTAGGTATACCAAATGGTTCGGTTTGGGCGCCTGGGCAGTATCCTAGCCCTTACACAAATCATTGAATTTGTGTGGCACATGGAACAATGTTTATCTGTTTAAATAAACAATAAACAAGAATTCAGGGACAAGTCAATGTGCATCATATATTATGTATAAGTTGGAATGACATGTTCACCAATATACGACAAATGTAGCTAAATAGGATTTTCCTAATTAACAGGTTTTTATTAATCCTGACTAATGAAAAATATGCTATTAATTACCGTCCTATTCATCAATTTTTTTTAATATTCATCATAAGTTGGATGCCCGGATAGATCAGTTACGGTTACGGGATTTGCACCTACAATGACAAACAATAACAGTTCGAATGTTGAGGATAATAGGCACATCTCTTCAAGGTAGTAAATACATTGTACCAATGAGTAGTAAGAAACAAAGAACTAACTTAAGAACCATTGAACCAACCAATTTTAAAGCAACAAATCAAACAAAATGCGTTTCTCTGAAAACAAAAGTCTACTAGAGCAAAAAAATGAAACATGAGTAATAGTTTTTGGAACGGAGGGACAAAAATTCACCGGGAAAATGAAACAACTACACAATAACATACAATGAATTGTTATCTGAAAATAATATTCACACTGATTCTTTTGCATTAGTTGTCTTAATATTCACATTGATGTTTAGGATTGCAATCGATCAGTCTGTTATGGCATATGCGCATCCTGTGTGGTGTGGATTATCTCGATATTACCATTAATTCGTAAATATAAATATATAATGAGCAAATATGGATATTGGTTATCAGTGAAATCCAGGACGCACACTTCGTCTCATGTGAGACTCGTCAGCTGGATGTATCTGAATCCCAGAGTTGATGTACACTCCCTCCGGGACTGGAATTATTATTCTGTGTACTTTCATTTGTAATCTGTGAAAAACACATATATATCAACTTACAGTTTCATCTGCATCCAACTGATTCCAAGCTGGATTCATACGACTCACTCGACTACTTAAGGATGTATTC
This sequence comes from Schistosoma spindalis, assembly GCA_946903255.1. Classification (NCBI taxonomy): domain Eukaryota; kingdom Metazoa; phylum Platyhelminthes; class Trematoda; order Strigeidida; family Schistosomatidae; genus Schistosoma; species Schistosoma spindalis. Next base: position 8,163,971 of record OX336420.1, read on the forward strand.
GTAGAATATCTAGAATTCGAAATTATTAAATATCAATTTAAAAATTCAAACAACTTTAAAGGTGTTGTTGCCATTGGAACACCATTGTCGATGGCGTCTATCTCAACAATAAATGAACTATACATCTATAATAACATAAATAAAAGGGAGAAAAGGTTTTGTCAAGTTCTGATTCTGAGGGAAGAAAATTGCATCCAGAAATAATCAATTTTCTAATGTATAAAAACCTACCTTATCAAAAAGTGCCGTCACCAATGGATCCATAGTATTTTCATCTCTACCAAGTATACAACTTAGTATTTTTCGACCGAAATGAACGTATATCAGACCTGCACTACTTAATTTTATATCCCAATCAGAATTTGGATGAAAATCTTTATAAGTAAGATTGAATTCTCTACAGAAAGTAAAATTTGAAGAAAAGAGGAAAAAAGCTGAATTAATTCTAACCAATTATAATACTAACCTTTGATGATGATCGTATAAATGATTTTCAGCATTGAATACACCGCCAACGTCAACGACGATATCACACGTTGACAAAATACTTGAATCTCTCGTGCGTATAATCTCAGCATTTGAGTATTCCGGCAAATGCTTAAGCATTGCACATGCAAGTATTTCATCTGAATGCAATCGTCCATCATGTGTACCAATACGCAGTTTTGAATTAGTTGCCATTGATAATAACGAAATATTGTTAGCTACATGAAAGACGGAAACAACACAGTATAATTATTGACTGAAAGGATTGATTGAGTAAAGCCCAATTACATTTAAGTCGACTGATTTACTGAGTGACATATTGGTGTACTTGGTTTATAGCAACATCACAAGTGTGACAGGCAGTTATGCGACATGGCAGTGTATTTTTCGAGTATTAGATTTAATGGTTAAAAGTTGAACGTTTTAACTACATAGCTACTACTCCGATTATATAATAGGTTCATGTTGTCGAAAATATTTACAAAATCATGGTATTTTGACAAGCAGTTTGGAAGCGAGTAGATTTTGTCAGGTGAAGTAGTTGATGTGGGTTCTGTGTTGTATAGGCAAAACTATAAAGTAAACCACCGCTCTCAATACTTCATGAGAATGAATGTTAGAATGATTTATTCGATAATTTAATACTGACAATACATATCAACAAGTGAATGGTAATATTAACTACGAAATAGTACTTTTAAGCAAGTGTTTGCAGTGGTGCTAAATTCAACGTTTTAACTAAATTATTAGTCCTATTTAACTGTATATAAATTTTAAACTAGAAAATGCATTTTTAAAAATTGGTAACATTCGCAACATAATCTTCCTATTATAAGCAAAGATGGATAGTGGCTAGCAGTGGAATTCAGGACGCACGTTTCGTCGTATTTGGGAGTGGTCAGTTGGATGCACCCGCTTTCTATATTCTCATTGTATAATAAGTAGGGAAATGTAGATTTATTCATCATTTGCCTAACCCGAAATCCTAAATTTCAAACTAATTTTATACCTTCTTTTGTGAGAATTCATTCGTTTTACTCAAATTAAATTCTCTATTACTAATCCTTTTTTGACTATCCCTGATACAACTAGTCATTTAACATACATAATGATAACTTCCTCTCGCAGCCCTAATCGAACTTGAGATTTAACAACTTGAATCATATGAATAATCTATCGTTGAAAAGATATATCAACAAGAACAATGCCTTAAATCACTACATTATATGTTATAATGGAATCAAATAAGATGGATTGTAGCTAGTAGTGGAATTCAGGACACGTGTTTCGCCTTACTTATGACTCATCAGCAGGATGTACACGCAAATCAATGCTGGTGTTTATACCAAAACTCGAACTATAAAGATTTAGTCAAGAATATCAACTACGGAGTAACTCAAACCTTTACGAATCAAATCAAAATACTGATATCAGTTTTACCAAATAAATATTACTCTTCCAAAATTGATGAGGTTTTATTTGAAACTGTCAATTTTCTCTTGGATACTGTTGGGATGGCCACCGAGAAGCCACCCACGTACATAGTCGATTGACTAAGTTATCGATTAATTTATCGATCAGATGTTAAGTATTTGAATAGCAGTCAATTGATTAACTTATTGATGAATGTTTAAGAATTTTTAAATGACAATATTGATTATGTATATAATTTTGTATAAATACTCATGTTTGATTGTATATTTTGATTCTTGTCAATAAGTGCTCACAAACGTCTTTCGTCTTCTTACTTGAGAGCGATTGGAGGTTATAACGTTCGAGTGTCATCCGTTATAGAGTCTTTTCGTGCGTATTCGAGTAGAGAACTTAACAGATACTCACACAGATTTAAATATAGGAATACAAGTCTACATAAAGTCAGCCGCTATTATAGATAATAAACAAAATATTAGAACTAACAGATAAATAAAAAAATTGTCAATATGGGGTTTTTGAGATTGTAGAATTTCGCCAGATTTATGAGCCGATTTAAGTTGCACTTGTATACCGTTCGATCTCGACTCGGAAACCCAGAGACTAAGCGGTTAGACACGAGACTGAAGGTCTCAGGTTCGCTTCTCAGCTGCAAGGTCGTGGATGAGGACCGTTGAGGAGTCTTATGGCGGGACGAAACGACTGTCCGATGCTTCTAGATTTTCAGTAGTTGTCTAACTCAAATCCGTTAGTGATTTCAATCAAATGAAGAATTGTACTGTAAGTCAACAATTATATAGTACGATAAAATGATTGCTTTTAAGCTGTTCCAAGTCGTAAACGACGTAGGAGCTGGAACAAACGTACATCAACCAAAGTCATGGTTAAGAAGACGGACAGCTGAGAAGTTAAATTAATATTAGCGTCTGTTTTATTTAAAAACAAACAAGTGTAATCTGCGTACTCCAAGTTGATAATTGAGTTTCGTGGTAAGAGAATAATCCTTGGAAAGACCGACGAAGAAAGTATTATTTCTAAAAATATAACTATGATAAATATAGAAATGAATCAAAAAATTGAACAGAAAAGTTACTGATCATGTTCTACATTAGTATTTATAAATTGAAGTGTGTACTACTAAGGAATAACACCAAATAATAATGAAGCTGCCCTGAGTAAGAAGGAGGTCAAGGTAAAGAATAAGAACACTTCCGGAAATTATTGTCATAAATAATATGAATATTGTAGTTTACAAAACATTAGTGTTAGTCAATGATAAAATAGTATCATGAGAGACCAAAACTTAACAGCAGATTAATGGACTATTCAAAAAGGACCAAAATGACTAAATAAAGTTATTTACGATACAGTAAATTTAATGGAGTTTAATTTTCTGAACTGAGTGGTGAAGTTTTCATTGTATTTTAGGACATTATCACCCTATGTGGAAAAATAACTCAGAATAGTTCACTTCTATATCAAGTTTAATCTTCATGATATTGCCCAGAAGGAAAAGATAATCTTACGACTAAACAATTAAGGTCAGAGAATGAAACCGTGCTAAAAACATCCACCTAAGTAAATCTTTACCATCTCATAGTATAGTAAAAATTAACGAGTATTGTCACTTGCAAGCAAAGTATGGATTCATGAACTCCAAACCAGATTATATCATATTACAGCTAATAATATTAACCGATCACTCAAACCAAAATGGTGGAGTACAAGGATCAAATTTCAAATCCGCTAACTGATTGCTTAATGTATTAACTGCTAAGCTACTGGATCCCCCAATTCACTCTCTAACCTCATATTTACCATGGACATTTAATTTATGTGAAAACAATGGAATTGGTGTTGACGTTACGATTGTAATTATGCGATTGTAGTTCAATAAGCATAATCCGTATGATCAGTTAGATCGATACTAAAGCTAACTATAAAGGTAAGTACTGTAAAAGTACGTAATGATGATACAAATGTATATTACAAGAAATATCTCACTTTTAATTAACTGTACATAAAATGAAAATAGATAAGCAGGGAATTTTTGAAGCTTGTTGAATTGACAAACACTTTGACGAATCTAAAAATATAAAACTGAAAGGATAAATTTCAGTTTCAACGACACAACTAATATACCTAAAAATTCATCTTTTTTTAAACAAATCAATATACAGTTCGAGTTATGCAAATAAAAACGTAATCTGTTTAATAATACTTAAATATGAGATAGATCATATTATCAACTATAAATAATAAACACTTAAAATGTCAATGGTTGAGATCATGAGTCAGTTGAAGCTAGACCACCATGGAAAACCTGGAAGCACTGGACGGCCGTTTCGTCTTATCGTGGAACTCCTCAGTAGTGCGCACCCACGGTCTCAACCCCCGCAAGATTCGAACAAATGCAACATTTAATGTTTATATGAGATGCCTTATCAAATTGAAGACAGTAATAACGAGAGATTACAGTGTGAAGTCATATGATAAAGTAGAGTAATCATGTATATTCATACTAATATGAAATCATATATAATAACTAGTTCGATTTAGTAAAGTATACAACGTGAAAGATAATAAATTAATAGTCATTGTGTATGCAAAATTACGGTATTTCATAATCAATAACAGATTAATTTCCAATCAAAATTCTTATAAACTAACACCAGTTCCTTTTCATTATAACTAGTGAAGATGCCTTGAATGGCTTACTATCAAACAGTGAAAAATACATGACAGAAAAAAGAGATATTTACAGGAATTTTCTTAATTTCTGACAAATTTTGCAGCAACTCAATGACCAAGTTAATGATTGTAAACTCAATTTTGAACTACAATCTCTCGGGATAATAACAATTATTAATCCTCTTCTGTTTAGAGTGCCGTAAATGAATTGGGATTCAAAACCATAGTCCAGTAGTCAATAATCAAATGTTTTAACCATTGAACCAATATGTTTAGCTTAAACTTAAAAGAAATCGATCCCAAAACCAAACAGTAAACAAATACTAATCAATTAGTTTTCTGTTTTATACTAACGAAAATTGATTCCAACATATTGTGTAGGATTTAATCAATCAACATATACATTTGTGCAGTAGTAGTGGCTGAGTAGTTTCAGCTATCGGCTTTCGATCAACAGGTTACCCGTTCTGAATCCATTCCGCCTATTTCTATTTGAAGGCAGGGCTAGTTAATACTACATCTCCCATACAATTAATGTGACATAAAGCTGTGTAGCATAGATCTGTACATTTTAGAAATAAAGTAAAATCATCAATGGCACTAAACATACAACATCGGACTGAAACAACAAAGATTCCAAAATACAATGGAGTAAGTTGATACGATAATAAGAAACGAATTGTATTGAAAAATATGACTACCACAGTTTACATTGTGGATTGAATTTAGTCAGATATCCATTGCAAACGAGAAAGCAATTAGCAGCTTTGTTAATTATGGTAGAGCCATAAAACGAAAAAGTAGATTAATGAAATTAAATCAGCTATCAAGTGGCAAAACCCAAAGCAAACAATTATCATATCAATTAGTAAACTAGTCACTTTACAAGAGAGATTACAAGTATTATTTAATAAACGCCGAAGGACTCACTAGCTAAGTGGATAACTGATTGGGTGTTTGAAGTGAAAGAAATCGGATCGGAGTCGCAGAGTGAGTATTCACATTAGGATCTAAGTACATACAATGGAAGAGTATCAAATACGGTTAAACACGCGTCTTAGATTCCACTGCTACCCAATATCTAACTTTGTTTTAAAAAACTTGTTACTTAATGGCAATAGTGAGACAATCTGCTAAGAACGTACATATACCAATAGACACTGATCAATCGTAGTCCTTAAAATTAACAACGGGAAGATTAAAACATTTACACGTAAAAGGATTCAAATGTTTGAAAATTCACATGAAATGTATGAGTGATCGGGAATTGTGTATATTGGTCACCAATTTTTATTAGCTCAATTGTTATTAAAGCTTACCAATAACAAATAACTAAATCGACATGTAATCAATTGACTACATGTCTAGTTACTGATTAAAAGCGTATAGTATAGTTCAAACTATCTTATGGTTGCATTTGAATTGAACTGAAAGCACTTAGAATGAACAGACAACAAAAATGAACACATTCCCCTGATACTATTTTGCCAGATCATATATCACATTTGTGGTATCATGCAACAACATACAAGTACAAACAAGCAAAATTTAGTAGACATAAAAGCAAAAACAAATAATACAATTATATTTATTGAATCTATAATCTGGTGTTTAACAATAGAGCAATGTAGTTTAACCCAATAAGTTACGAAAAAAATAGAACCTATTGAATAAACAATGGCAGGGTAAAGATAATAATACACATGTTCTATTTTCAGTATAAAAAAAAACAAAACAAATAGATTTGTTTATCTTTTGTACAACGTTAAGTGATCAGATGAAATGCTATCGAAACCGTATGAATAACAACAAGCGAACTAATGTATGTATATGTGTTTCAATCTTTCCCTCTACCCCTACCCCAACCGCGACCACGACCTCGACCACGTTCTTTAATATTGTTGCTATCAGAAGATGAACATTGCTCTCCTCGTTGTAATTTGGATTTCTCAGTGTTTATGCGCTTTCTTGGATCTTCTTTTTTAATCTAGAATATATATATTAGATATAGAAAAAACAAAGGATGGATAACTGGTAAATACAAATATACAAGAAAAATCTTCATGATAACAACGAAAAACAAAAAATTACTTCTATGGGGAGCCAATCAGAAGTAGCCTTTCGAGAAGGTCAATCGATGGCAACCAGAAGTGACTAAAAAGACAAATACATTTCATTGGCTAAATAGTAGATCAGTTTCCTAGGGATTAGAGTGGCATACAGTTTCTCACTCACTCTTGTGTTTTCGCTCAAGTAGTCAGTTGGGGAGTCGGCGTGTAACACATCGCTTATCAGTATCAGATTTTGGACACCGCCCCTCACAACAAAAACAAATGACCACGGTGAGGGTGAGCAGAACACAACAGAAAATGTCAGTGTACATTGTTGCATTATGTAGATTGTTCAAATCAAAACAGACAAATGTCTACAGTACAACAATACAAAGGTAAAAGTAATTCATTAATGCTGTTTCAGGCCTTTTCCTTTATTCAATAACTAGCAATGTCGATTCAAATATAATATAAAGTACTGACATATTGAATTCAAATGTGTACTATTCAATTTACAATTAAAAGCCTTACATATACGAGCAGACGAACATACATATCTATGCATCTCATCTTGGTAGAAGACATTCACCTCATATTTATACGAATATTCTTCAAGATTACAACGAGTAGTTTGACAGAAATTGGGCGCCGAGTATACAGAAGTCATTATATGTGAAAATTATGTTTGAAATAATCTCAGCGATTAAAATTTAAATAATTCCAACGTTTCGTTCAGCTAACTTGTCTAGACTTTTTCAGGGTAATAATCAAAATCAAAATCATCAAAGAAATATATAGCTTTTAACAATCATAACTATACTTTGTTAAACCAATCAAATTTGGATGTAACAACATCAAGTGTATGTGTGTGTGTGAGTGAGTGAGTGTGTAAGCATGTATGTATGTGTGAGATTAATTATTGTTGACATTCTGTGTTAATATGTTATATATGGAAAGAATAAGTAAATAAATAAAAGTGCAAGTTCAAGGTTGAATAATTGTTAATGAGTCATCGATGTACATGTCAAAATTTAAGAATCAAACAGATACACAATTGTATTGCTAAAACCTTATTGAATTCAGTCAAAAATAACGATGCATGTGAAATAGACAGGTTGAATGAAGATAGGGTTCAAATTACTTGTCAAACGAAATTTGCCAGGTATTCGCCAGTTGAATACCATCTTTTCGGTTCAGGCTGTTCTTGTTCGCCCATATATACAGCGCTTCTGCTGTCAATCATTCCTTATGGGTGTTAAAACCTTTCTGAAGTATTTTGCCCCTTCAAAACTGATCTTGTGTCCTGTTTCTAACGCGTATAACGCTATCACAGACTTATTCTCTAGCTTCTTCAAATCAACCGAGAATGTATAGCAATGGGCTTACCAATTTCTCCGATTGTAGTGAATTTATTCATGCATTCCCTGGAAACTAGAAACTAGTGCCATCGCAAGAAGTGTATACCCACCAAAGTTATGGCTACGCTATGTAGACGATATTCTTATTATGAATAAACGGGATGGTTTGGAAGAACTATTTAACAATGTAAACAGCATGTCAGAAAACATTAAGTTTTTTTATATAGACAATCGTTACAACATACTAAAATCATGGCATCATTCTTTAGGTCAACTTTCTCGTCTTCTTGTTCTTCTTCTTCTTCATCATCGTCGAATAGACCAGAATCATCTTCAATTTCCCCTTCAAATGAAACTGGAGCACCACCACCACGTTTACGTTTAAAGGAACCAGTTGATGAGATAACATACGGTAGTAAATGCGATGATTTATTATACGTACGTGTTAATGCAGATTTGACCTTAAAAAGGATATAAATGAGTACAGTAATAAAAAATTATTTAAATGAGCTAACTATAACAGTCAGAATATTGATTTACGAAAGTTAAGAAATTAATTTATCTAAACAATCTAGTAGAATAAGCAGATGCCATGGCAGTGAAATTCATTTGACTAAATACCATATGTAGTCAAACATGTTCAATTACTAAACATTTAGTTGGAAAGTGTCATAGGGTTGATATGCAATAAATCTTTGTGGTCAGAGGAACAATACTAAGTTGGATTGAAGCCTTAGCTACATGACAATTTAATTGCCTCTTCCTCCCTGTGTGTTCAAGAACAATTTGTTCTCACCTTAAACTTACCCTGTTAATATTGATTTATTATCTAGAGTGATGTAAGTCCCATTATTTTCTAGATTTTCTTTGTCTTTTCTTCTAATTTGCCTCACTTCACGTCTCATTTTACATGTGAAAATACCTTAAATTGGTTCCTATATAATAGAGGGAATATGGCCAGTGATGAAATCCAAGACGCGCATTTCATCTTATTCAGGACTGATCCGTGCATATACTTGCATCTCAGTGTAGACATTCACGCTAGTACTCTAAACTAGTACCTTTCCGTTTTACACATATCATCCATTATCCACTGAGCTACCGAGTTAAGATACCTCACAAACTTATGAAACACGAATAGATTCTAATTGAAACTGAAATAGTTTGGATTATCATGTTGTTCATGTTTATGACTGAATTTTGATCAGTCATAATTGTTAGAAATGTATTGTTCTGAAAAAAAAACTCATCTCATCATATTAACCACATTTAGCAAACAGACTGATTATTCCAATTGAATATAATCAAATTGATAATTTACTAATTAAATCTATCATATCGATCTTGATAGAAAAAGATTTCAGAAGATAGAAACACTAAGAAAAACTAATGGAGGTATTCTACTCGACTAAGGCTGGGATTCATAAAGAATTATATCCCTATGTATTGAATACCAGAAGTAACCTGATTAATTGAACTATTGAAAAATACAATAACAATGCGAGCAACAACAGTTTCATCTCTATTCACTAAATTAATCCTATCAGCACAAACTTTTAAAGTTGTACATAAAGCGAGCAGATAAAAAAACATAAAAACTGATTTAGTGAACTGTTGCATATATATCATACATTAAAACCTATACATGTGTGTGGTAAGTCTGCTCAATGAATAATTGATCCGATTTCTCATCCGCTACCAATAACCCACATGTTGGCACTTTAGGTCCGGCTAGTTATCACGTGATTTATCCACCAATCAAAATACGACTTATACAATCTTAGCACTGTGCCAAACCAATGACGTTCGACCGGTATGAGCAGCCTAGCATCTTATTGGTCCTTTGTTCGTCTAGTCCGTCCACTTGAGTCCAGAACACCAATACCAGCTTCCACTATGCGAATCATATATTTCAAACATACTGTGTTTATATATCAAACAAACAGACCGCAACGTACCATAAAATAGGAAATAATATTTGCACACAATAAGGCCAAACAGTGGCTGTGAACGTGGGAGACAGTAATCAATAAATCCCTACAGAAAACATCCGTTTGCCATAAATTATACTGTAAAATTATTTATGAGATCTGATTATAACGTTTATGCCTTTTTTTAACCAAGGCGGTGCTATAGAGAATTTAGCCAAACAACAAATTATTAGATTCATAGTTATTCTAGTTCAAGGTATTATTATTATTGTTAAATTAACACATAAACGAACAATAATATCCTGTCATCTCATATATATACCAAAAACTACAGAGATTCAAGTTTAAAAAAACTTAAAAATTACTATCATATCCATAAAAACCCCTTCTCATATTAATTAACATGTGCTCACTAGTGACTGTCTCCAAGAGGCATTTCCTGGAGTTCTAGTGAGAAGCAGTGATCGCTGGAGGTTCAACCGGGTCTGTTGTGAGATAGTAACTCACTGAAGACAATGGTGAATGTGTCGCTCAATTCCATGGATTAGTTGAAGTTAGACATTAACACCGAGACTGATAAGTCCCGGATTCGGATCTCGAGAGGCAGGATCGTGGTTGCGCACTGCTGAGGAGTCCCACAATAGAACGAAATGGCTGTCTAGTGCTTCCAGGTTTTCCATGGTGGTCTAACTTCAATTGACTCATGATCTCAACTATTAAGAAATTACTATAATATCCACAAAAACCCCTTCTAAATTAAAAAAAACTTAAACTTTCTTTTCATTGGTCGGATAACAATTGGTAAACAATTTTACCAATTTTTATCACCCATTATTTATCGGCACTCTTTTTTTTACCTTGTCTTAACTAGTTATATGTTATTTAAATTGATTATTTACATACAGCACTCGTTTATCATCCGATTCTTAATAACTATTATTTTAATGCGTTCATTTTTTTGAAGTTCTAACTTATTTGCTACGTCAACATGTATGCTCATGTCATTTATTATTCTTATACACACTAGTATATACCTGTCACCTTAGAATCACAATCCGTACGAGTAATATCTGTTAAGATTTCTTAGGTATAATTGTTATATCCGGATAAAGAATAGGTGAATAGTAACAGCTAGGATCTATTTTGGGATTATCATTATATATATTCTTATTGTAAAACTTAAGTAACTATATTATATGTATATTCATTTTCCTTTTATTACAAGCTTTAATTTCATCTATTGACTGCTATTATACGAGTTACTATTCTTAAGATATTTCCAATTTATTAATAAGAGTCTCTCACAATTACAGCTACTTTTTGGCTTGATCTTGTATAAATGTTATTTTCTATTTTATGATACGATGCGATTCGAAATATATGATTCGTATAACGGAGACTGATATTGGTGTTTTGTACTAAATTAACTGGGTTACGAGAAGAGCTACTATCTTGGTGGATCAATAGGAACTCAGAATTCACGCTGGACTTCTCGTACTGGTTTATGCGTTATTGGTCTGGTCAGTAAGTCGGTGTTCTAATTGGCGATCGTATCACCTGATAAATTAACTTCTGTATAAGGACATAACAATAATCATATTGCCTTAATATTAAGGACTCATAAATTGTCTTGATTAGTGTAGTATTATATATATGAGTGCAAAAAAGCCTGAAAATGTAAACTAGAAACAAAACTGTTCACTTCCACATGTACTATAATTTAATTTATAAGACATAAACTGATAAGGTATTAATGTTAAAGCTATTTAAAAGGAGGTAACAGGATGAAAAAAGATCGTCAATATGTATGCTAATAACATACTTTTGAATCGACACTAAGCATTCGATTCGGTCGATTCGGCCAAGTAGTTAATTCCATTATAGAATGATATTTATATTGAGTTTAACACATAATCAAATATAGTTGAAGGTATTCATCGTGAATAATGTTACTATAGTTTCCTATAATGATTACTCTATAGATGAAATAAAATCAATAAAATCTGAATAAATGTAAACAATTATTATTTTTTGTTTATTTATACAACTAGTGATTAATTAATTATTGATTAAATAAAGTCAATATACAAATAGCTATCTACATTATATGAATTCATAGAATAAAATTCATAGTTTTAATCAAAAGTGATAGATGTTTTTGTGCTATTTTGTATTTATTAGGTCATTAATTAACGCTAATTCATCTCTTTGCTTTTTTATGCCATATTATAAACTGTATTATTTTTCATACAAGTGTAGTATACCTGAACATTGATTACTACGACACGCGATGCTAACTGGTGTTGGAAGAAAGCTAGGGGTGGTGGCCAAACCAAAACGTAGCATCAGTGCTTGAAGTCACTAACTTCTGGTCTGAGCCATGTTAGTAGATGTAAATTACTTGGTTGGGGTCCGCGTGACTATCGTAACCAATGGTTGGAGACTCTTGGTGTCATGGCCCAGAATCTATCACTCTCTGTCTTCCCTTAAACTATGAGATTACAATCGCTTCATATGTTTGTTTCTACGAACTAATTCTTTCTTCCTGTACTATATCCTTATATGCAATCTTTATTTAATATATTACCACCACCACCACCACCACCACCACCACCACCACCACCACTGAATTAACTACTTCTATGGATTCGGTGTTCATCTTGTTGTGCTAATGAGGTATGGCAAGGTATGGATCGATGCACATATGCGCCTGGTTCTACGTTGTAGCTGACTGATTGAGTAGTGACTTAGTGGTTAAGTGGTTCGATATTCAGACTCTAGGTATAAGGTTCTAACCCCATCTCGTCTACTTTAGTTTGGATAACTAGTTACTGCTTTCGCTAACACTCATACTTGCTGTGTGAATCGAGGCCACAGCTAATGTTAGTTCTATGATGAAAACTAACAATTTCAGTAATATGTGAAAGTCTATTTGAAGTTTTGTCTACATTTTTTGTTTAAAAAAATATTTTGAGCTTATTTAATATTTTTTATGAATTAATTCTTTTTATTTCAGTTATTTAAATGAAAAATTAAAACCATTTCTAAGATATTTCACTGGTATACAAGGGAAACATTTTATGGAGAATTTGTATAGTAAGTTGTTGTTGTTGTTGTTGTTGTTGTTGTTGTAGTGGTGATGGTGGCGGTGTTATTTACTTCATCTTTTTTTTCTAGAAGAAGAATTAATTAAACATGAAATTAAATATTTACTTGATTTACGAGCTAAAGGAAAAACACAATTAATGGGTTAGTTGTATGTTTTATTTGATTATTATTATTATTATTATTATTATTATTATTATTATTATTATTATTATTATTATTATTATTATTATTATTATTATTATTATTATTATTATTATCAATATGGTAATTTATTATGTATAATTAATTTAAATACATGAATTTTTTTCCAAGAAATAAATTGGATTTTACTGAAGTAAATAAATTTTCATGGTAATGGATTGATTAGTTTAAAAGTGATTTCTTTTTTGAGTTCCAATTCTTTGTCTGTTTGATCTCTTCTTGAATTCAACAACTTATTGTAAGCCTTCAAAGTTGATACCTTTGGCTGACAGTCTAGTAACAATCATATATCTATTTATATACCAGCAGTTGAAGACTTGTATTGAACGAGAACTGAGGTGGAGACAACCAATTTATTTAATAGTTGAATTCATAAGTCATTTTAAGCTAGACCATCCAGGAAGCACTGGTCTGCTGTTTCGTCCTAGTATAGGACTCCTAAGCAGTGCGTAGATGATAGATAACTTTCTCACTGACCACCTTTGTTTGTAATACCCATATATATGATCCAATATATTCCGATATAATCGAGATCGTAACCTAATAATCATATATCCATTTTTTGATGTTTCAAACACGTTTTATGCATAGTATCCCTGCTAAGGAGTCCCATACTAGGACGAAACGACCGTCCAGTGCTTTCAGGTTTTCCATGGTGGTCTAGCTTCAATTGATTCATGATTTCAACTATTGTAATTAATTATTGATTAAATAAAGTCAATATACAAATAGCTATCTACATTATATGAATTCATAGAATAAAATTCATAGTTTTAATCAAAAGTGATAGATGTTTTTGTGCTATTTTGTATTTATTAGGTCATTAATTAACGCTAATTCATCTCTTTGCTTTTTTATGCCATATTATAAACTGTATTATTTTTCATACAAGTGTAGTATACCTGAACATTGATTACTACGACACGCGATGCTAACTGGTGTTGGAAGAAAGCTAGGGGTGGTGGCCAAACCAAAACGTAGCATCAGTGCTTGAAGTCACTAACTTCTGGTCTGAGCCATGTTAGTAGATGTAAATTACTTGGTTGGGGTCCGCGTGACTATCGTAACCAATGGTTGGAGACTCTTGGTGTCATGGCCCAGAATCTATCACTCTCTGTCTTCCCTTAAACTATGAGATTACAATCGCTTCATATGTTTGTTTCTACGAACTAATTCTTTCTTCCTGTACTATATCCTTATATGCAATCTTTATTTAATATATTACCACCACCACCACCACCACCACCACTGAATTAACTACTTCTATGGATTCGGTGTTCATCTTGTTGTGCTAATGAGGTATGGCAAGGTATGGATCGATGCACATATGCGCCTGGTTCTACGTTGTAGCTGACTGATTGAGTAGTGACTTAGTGGTTAAGTGGTTCGATATTCAGACTCTAGGTATAAGGTTCTAACCCCATCTCGTCTACTTTAGTTTGGATAACTAGTTACTGCTTTCGCTAACACTCATACTTGCTGTGTGAATCGAAGCCAAATACACGAATTATTACCCAATAATAGTTTAAAAGTAGTGTTAATTAAAGTCTTGTACTTCCAGTTAACACTCCATTAATTTGACTAGTTAATCAGTTTTGTCTCTTCTCTTTTAACTTTCTTTTAAATATAAAATAACGTTTAAAGGTGTAAAAATCAAATTCCCACCATTTAAAAGTTCCATATATCATCAACATCATGTACAACGACAACAAAATATCTCTGGTCAAAGTACCGAGCAACAAACACGTCAGTTACATCACAACGTAAAGAAGAGACGTAAACATCTGAATACACCATGGTATATGAAAATGCAACGTAAAGTTAAACAATGTAAATAAACGTTTTATAAAATGATGTATATTTATTATGTAGAACCCAGAAGAGATTCAATATTCAATTTTTATCTAATTTCTATGTCTAGTTGTATAGAAGATTCAATTTATGTTTATTCTTGCATTTACTACTACAATATGATAATTCTGATTCTGATTCTGATTAATTTCTATATCGGTTATTTAAAGACTTTAAGAAAAAAAGAAGAAAAGAAAATGTATTTTATTCTTATTGTACTGTTATTATTACTATTATTCCTATCAAAATATGTATTGCTTATCTTTTGCAATAAAATTTACTTACCAAATTGCTTTTTTCTATTCAATCTTAGGCAAACTAAACTGATAAATAATCATCTATTAATTGCTATCAGAAGGGGTTTTGTAGAGATTGTACTCATTTCAATAGTTGAGATCATGAGTCAATTGAAGCTAAATCACCATGGAAAACCTGGAAGCACTGGACTGCCGTTTCGTCCAATTGTGGGACTCCTCGAAGCAGGATATTTACAAAGAATACGTTAAGCTATTTGAATATTGGATATGAAAGCTAGTAGTATGGTGTTGGGGGATAAGACTGTAGTGACCTACTTTTGTCAACAGAACGCGATTGGTTCGATGAAAACAATTATTATCATAACCAATTGTACCAGTGACTGTTTTACTGTGCTCGTTTGTTTAACTATGCTAATGACAGCCATTATACTTACGTACTCTCCCGTTGACTTTGAACTCGGTTACGCTCAGTAACCACGCTTGTACTCCTTTGGCACGATCTCGGTATTCTTTCGATACCACGAGATCGCCAGCAAATATATTTCAACTGCTACTTTTATCTGCCTTCTGATATTGGTCTACGAGGATCTTTTTGGCTAATTGACACGTAGTTTTGTAGCGGTGTTCATAGTCAAGCTCAACTCGACACCACGCTACAATTGGTGAGCCAAATATTGGAACACGCATCAACCTCTTTTCAATTCTTCCAAAGAAGTCAATCCGGTGAGTCTATTGTTTATCTATCTACGTCTGTCGTATATTTTCATATTAATTTTTAATATATAATATACTCGACATGACGGATAACGATAAGAATAGTATTAATATAATAGACTCCGATGTACGCGTACCGAATCCTCGACACTTTTTATTCGCGTGATGATAAATTCCACGCTTTATTCGAGAAATTCCCCAGATTAACTAAACCACTCGAGGAGATTTCAAAGGTGACCAATCGTGTTCTACACCACATAGTCACCTGCGGACCACCAGTCACGGCAAGTCCACGCCGACTGGCACCGGACAAATTAGCCTTCGCTAAACGTGAGTTTGACAATTTACTACCTATTGGTATTATTTGTCCTTCTCACAGTCCCTGGGCCTCTCCTCTTCATATGGTGTGCAAAAAGGATGAGGTTAGTTGGAGACCATGCGGCGACTACCGAGCTTTAAACGTAGTTACGCGCTTTGATAGCTACCCCATCCCCCACATACACGACATCACGGCATCGCTCAAGGGCACGACTATACTTTCTAAGATCGATCTGGTACGAGCATATCACCAGATTCCAGTCGCTCTTGAAGATATCGAAAAAACTGCTATCACGACTCCGTTCGGTCTGCTTGAGTTCCTTCGAATGCCATTTGGATTACGGAATGCTGCTCAAACTTTCCAAAGGTTTATCGATAGCATAGTACGAGACTTGGATTTTGTTCACGTCTATATTGATGACCTGCTAATTGCATCATCAAACGTAGATGAACATTATCAACATCTTACACTATTATTCCAACGCCTTTCGGATAACGGAATAGTAGTCAACCCAGACAAATGTGCATTGGGTAAATCAGAAATAATATTTCTGGGTCACATCATTAGACAAGAGGGTATTCTGCCTTGCGAGGACAAAGTTCGAGCAATCAAGGAGTACAACGTGCCGTCCTCAATCAAGGGACTGAAGGCTTTTCTCGGTTTGGTTAACTTCTACCGACGTTTCACCCCTCACGCGGCAGAACGGTTACGACCATTAACCGATTTACTACGCGGTAATCCACGCAAATTAGAATTGAACGATACCGCACGTACTGCATTTTCAGAGATCAAAACGGCTCTCGCTCATCCTGACTGACCCACCAGCCACGCTTAGTATAGCGGTTGATGCATCGGATTTCGCTATAAGAGCCGTTATGCAACAGAATATCTCCGGGAGTTGGCAACCGCTTGAAACGTCTTAAAGCCAGTTATCTGCACC
This sequence comes from Schistosoma spindalis, assembly GCA_946903255.1. Lineage (NCBI taxonomy): Eukaryota > Metazoa > Platyhelminthes > Trematoda > Strigeidida > Schistosomatidae > Schistosoma > Schistosoma spindalis. Next base: position 8,181,309 of record OX336420.1, read on the forward strand.
TGGAAATCATGTACTGTATCAACCCCAGCTTTTTTAAATCCTACAGTAAGAATGATACATGTCCAATGCTGAGTCGTTTTGCATTTTAAATCTTAGTTACTGCCTAACATAGGATGGTCCTTACTTAATATCATCAGTGAAAAACTAGTAAGACAGTTCTGTTCCCCGGTATGTTACATAACATCCCAGACAACAATTGTATTTCTTAATATTTAGCTTTGTTGACCGGAGCGTTCTGCAGTAATGCCTGCTATTAAAAAAATACGTGCACTTGTGTAGACTTTCTTTGAACACTGTTGATCAAGTAGTAGCTGAGATCTATCTTAAGTGGTGCTAGTCAAGGCTGACTGGTTTCTCTACTTCTACTTAGTTTTGCGGTGTATGTACTCATACAAATCGTACTTTGTTTATTTATCTTTTCAGAGAAATTCCAATTATAGAACTTACAATACATAGATGAATTCGTCCTGTTTAATGAAGAATTTGACAAAATCCGGAGTTTTCCGATATCAGTCAGTCAGATACAACGTAGAACCAGGCACATATATGCATCGGTACAAGTTGCCATACCGCATTAGCACAGAAAGATGAACAACGGATTCATAGAAGTGGTTAATTCAATGATGGTAATATATAAAAGAAAGATTGCATATAAGGATATAGTACAGGAAGAAAGAATTAGTACGTACAAAGATAGTTTAAGGGAAGACAGAGAGTGTATACACCTACGCCATTGATAGCAACAATCCAAGTATGTTTGAGATAAGCGATTATAACGACTAGTAGTTGAATGATATAGCTTAGAACCAGTCTCAATCGAGTAAATGTATGTGATTTTTTTTCTACCCAAAAATTCCAAGTCCTCAGCTTATTCCATACATTAATTTCATTTTTTTTACTCCCACCAACTCTACTTTGATATTGATCGTGATAATTTCACCTACCTGTGTTGATGAAGTATGATGTGAAATGGTGCAATACTGTTTTAGATTATATGTTGCTTATAGATGACTAACTGTTTTTGAAGCTCTGTTAATCACTTAACTGGTCATTCTCTTCATAAAAATTATTCCACAGCTAATAGTTTTATTTGAAATTCTAAATTATATACTATAGTGTATTCCCATTATACCTGGCAGAACAATTTATTCAAACAAATGAGACAAACATATATCTTACCAACAAAAAACAAACAAACAATAAATCATAGAATCAAGTATATTGTACTTGAATACCTTTCCAATTTTACATTCAAATGAAGTCATCCATTTACATAGATTAAGTTTTATTTTTCAAACACTAAACATAAGTAACGAGTAAATCAGTTAGTAAATTATAGTCCTCAAGACTTTTGTTTTTTACCACACGATATTATTCATTCCATTTATTATAATTAAGAGAATAGTTCACTTAATATATGAATCAGATTCATGATAACCTTGAGCAATAATTTCCCATCAAAACATTCCAAGCAAATCATGCTCAATGGATGATCATAAAACACTGATATGTTTCAAGTATTCCGATCGACAACATCACGTGCTCACTAAACCTATCCAAAATGAAACGGATCTCCCAATTTTATTCTTATTAACTGTTCTGATTATCTGACACATATTCAATAAGACAGTTACATAGAAAACATCAATAGTAGCACAACCATTCACTCGAGTTTCACAATGTTCTTCAAGAAATATCTGCTTGAGTAACGTCAAGATTTTCATCAATGATATTAGCACATATCGAAATCACATAGAATATTTAGTATCACTCAATTATGTATAATAAGCAGACACCATTCGGTAGTTATGCAATTTGTCATTACATTATTATTGTTATGTTTAGGTCTGATCATTTTGTATGGGTAAACTGTATATATGGTAGAACAGTTTGTCTAATGTCTCATAGTGATAACCCTACTGATCAGAACACGTTTCATATATTGTCCGACCTGAAGAACTGTCACAGGTTGTTATAATTCTCTCTTCCGGTTATAACCCATATGAATTGTGTGCATTTCAATGATAATATACGACTGTCTAGGTCATTGTAAACAGAATGTGGTTGAAACACTTAGTTAAAGCCAATTGCTTTAACCAATAACCAGTAACTGTGCCAATCAAATACTTGAGGTCGATCATCCAGCTAGTAAACCCCTCTCGCTATCGTACTTTGAAAAAATCAAAAGAAGTAGATTTAAAAAGTATATACGTGTACTTCCTAGTTTTAGGAACCAGGATAAAAATAGATAATGATAAAACAGAACAGAAGTTATTGATTTTCTTTCATTTTTATGGTTAATCTTGCCATTTGTAGAACACCGTCACGAGTTTTATGTACACCTAAGAACCCAGTAGAATGTACAAATATACAATCAGGCAGTCCAACAATACTACTTAACTCTTCATCATGTAAACCTCTCCAACTTTCAGGTAACGGAAGTCTAAAATAATGTAAATTCGGAAACAAAATGACTTTGCATTCACTGGAATAACATATATATATATATATATATATATATATATATATATATATATATATATATATATATATATATGACTGCGCAATAATTAACAATCAGCCATTGATATCACGAACCAACCTAATTTAGACAACATTCACTGAAAGCCATAAAGCACTGGACAGCTGAGTCGTAGTCGTATGCGACTCCTCAACAGTGCGCACCAACGACCCTACCGTGGATCGGACCCTTACAAACTGATCTAGCACACAACCACTTCACCTCCAAACCACTAAGCTGCAATTCAGTGGTCCACGTCATATGTTCGCCATCGAGACCTGAATCTGATCCTCTGTAAGTTTGTCGATGCACACTGCTAAGGACGAATCATATGTTCAGTGCTTTTTGGTTTGCAGTGGATGTCTAAATTAGGTCAGCATATGACATAAATGAACTCCGCCTGTAGCTCCTCTACAGTTACTGCCTGTCCCAAGCCCGGGTAAAGGAGGAGAGTTGGGCATGGGGTTAGCGTCCCCATCCCGTAGAAAACGAGCCCGCTAAAAATACGCTAATCAGAAAAAAATAACTCAAACCATTTAAACTCTGTCCTGGGAGTTAGAAGGTCTTCATTCAGAAGAAATATGACGCCTCATGGTGAAAGCCGAGTTCCTTTGGAAGGCATGAAGCCGATGCCCCTTCTAACAACCAGAGCAACAATTTTTATAGGTACACAGTACGTCCGGACAATGTGGGAGACCGGGAAGACCAGTCAAATAGCAACGGAAATGAGGAGACACAACTTGGCAGTACCGGGGATCAGCGAAACCCATTGGAGCCGAGCTGGACAACAAAGACTAAATACGGCAGAGATGCTGCTATACTCCGGTCACAAGGAGGAAAGTGCTCCACATACTCAGGGAGTTGCTCTAATGCTAGCCAAAGTAGCATGAAGTGCACTTGTAGGATGGGAATCTCACGGATCCAGAATCATCAAAGCATCATACAAAATAAAGAAGGAGGGGATCACAATGAACATTATCCAATGTTATGCACCCACCAATGATAGCAACGACAACATTAAAGATCAATTCTATGAGAGGCTGCAATCAATCATAGAGAAGTGCCCAAGAAAGGACCTCACCATTCTGATGGGAGATCTAAACGCCAAAGTCGGAATAGACAACACCGGATATGAAGATATCATTGGACTGCATGGACTGGGAGAGAGAAATGAAAACGAGGAAAGATTTGTAAATCTGTGTTCATTCAACAAATTGGTTATAGGCGGCACAATATTTCCACACGAACGTATAAACAAAGCTACATGGATCTCACCGGACCACACCACAGAGAACCAGATAGATCATATTCACATTAATAAAAGGTTCCGAAGGACAATGGAAGATGTGAGAACCGGACCAGGAGAGGAGCGGATATAGCTTCAGATCACCACCTGGTTGTGACCAATTTAAAACTGAAGCCAAAGAAGAGCTGGACAACTGGACAAACAGCACTACAAAGGTTCAATACAGCCTTCCTTTGAGATACTGACAAACTCAATGAATTCAAGATAGCTCGCAACAACAGATTCCAAGTCTTACAGGATATACTGAAGGAAGAAGAAACTACTATGGAGGATAACTGGAAAGATATCAAAGAAGCATTAAATTCAACGTGTCAAGAGGTTCTGTGCCCCAAGAAGCATCATCACAAGGAATAGACCTCTATAGAAACACTGGACAGGATCAAAGAAAGGAAGAACAAGAAGACAGCAATTAACAACAGCCGAACACGAGCAGAGAAAGTCCAAGCACAGGCTGAGTATATAGAAGCGAACAAGCAAATGAAGAAGAGCATTAGAGCCGACAAGCAGAAATACGTGGGACAACTAGCAACAACGGCGGAAAAAGCTGCAAGAGAAGGAAATATGAAACAGCTTTACGATACAACGAAGAAACTAGCAGGGAAATATAGTAAACCAGAGAGACCGGTCAAAGACAAAGAAGGCAGGCCAATCACTGAAATTCAACAACAGCGGAACAGATGGGCAGAGTACTTCGAGGAACTACTGAATAGAATGGCTCCAATGAATCCACCGGACATCGAAGCAGCACACACAGATCTTCCTATAGATGTCAATCCACCAACGACCGAAGAAATCAGAATGGTCATCAGACAAATCAAGAGAGGGAAAACAGCAGGACCCGACAATATACCAGCTGAAGCACTGAGGTCAGACATCAAAGTAAATACAAACATGCTTCATCTTCTATTCAAGAAGATTTGGGAAGAGGAACAAGTGCCCATGAACTGGAAAGAAGGACACTTCATCAAGATTCCAAAGAAAGGAGATCTGAGAAAGTGTGAAAACTACAGAGACATTACACTACTGTCAGTACCAGGAAAAGTCTTTAACAGAGTGTTACTGAACCGGACGAAAGACGCAGTAGACGCTCAACTTCGAGATCAACAAGCTGGATTCCGTAAGGATCGGTCGTGCACAGACCGAATCGCAACACTACGGATCACCGTCGAACAATCAGTTGAGTGGAACTCGTCACTATACATCAACTTCATCGAACTGCATCACCAGGCAAGCCCTAACTCGGAATCCTAAAACGAAGCGGAAAAGAGGAAGGCCAAAGAACACATTACGTCGGGAAATAGAAGCGGATATGAAGAGGATGAATAACAACTGGAAAGAGCTGGAAAGGATTGCTCAACACAGGGTTGGATGGAGAATGCTGGTGAGAGGCCTATATTAATTCGTGAGGAGTAACAGACGTAAGTAAGTAAGTAATGACATAAATGACGTCCAATAATCTGTACAAACCTCCAATACTAATAATAAATAATGATTGATTTCGGATTAAAAAAAACTCGAGTTATAGCTGAGAAGCTCAATAATAACAATGAACTCAGCACAGACAAGTACACAATAAAACAACTAGTACAATATAGATGAACAGTAAAACAAAGTGTATCAACTAATGACACAATAGTTAGTTAGTTTATGATGAACCAATCTCTAAGAAATTATACAACAGAATGACTAGTTACTAATGAGTACTACAACTGTAACATACAAATTTCACAATAATAATAATAATGATAACTTACCTTTGTGAAAAATTATTATGTTCATTCAATGGTATAGATTGTATAGTCCATGTACTATCGTTACATTGATAAATAACAAATAAAATTTGATTATTTTTTTTCTCAATTTCATTTACATTCATATTATTTAATAATAAAGATTTCTCAATTTCAAAGAAATGTTCACTCCATGGACATACAGTACCTTCAATATAAATTATTGTACCAGATGGATCAATTGAATATCGATTTTTGACAGCATTTAATACAATGTCACGAGCTGGATACCATGTATCAGCATAGAAATGAACTAAAGTTGTAAACTCTTTATCAACTAATTGTAAAGCATTATGAAAGCAAATCTAAAATAAATGGATAAACACATATATAAAGTATTAATATCGTGAAAAAAACTACTATGAGTCATGATAATGTATACTAGCGGCATTACTGTTGTTTACGAAATTCAGAGGATGAAATGCGAATGTCCGATGCCTTAACTGGGTTAATGCATATGGAGGATCTACGTAACGGAATTGGAAAATCGTGATTTCAAACCACTGGTGCTTATGAGTTCCAGGATCCTGAGGCAACGACAACGAATGGCGTATGAACCAATCATGGGACTGCATTTCCTAACGTTGCTCCATTGCCTTATGGAGAAGAACTCTGAGTCAAAGACTCGGAGAGTGGCCTTTTAGGTATACCAAATGGTTCGGTTTGGGCGCCTGGGCAGTATCCTAGCCCTTACACAAATCATTGAATTTGTGTGGCACATGGAACAATGTTTATCTGTTTAAATAAACAATAAACAAGAATTCAGGGACAAGTCAATGTGCATCATATATTATGTATAAGTTGGAATGACATGTTCACCAATATACGACAAATGTAGCTAAATAGGATTTTCCTAATTAACAGGTTTTTATTAATCCTGACTAATGAAAAATATGCTATTAATTACCGTCCTATTCATCAATTTTTTTTAATATTCATCATAAGTTGGATGCCCGGATAGATCAGTTACGGTTACGGGATTTGCACCTACAATGACAAACAATAACAGTTCGAATGTTGAGGATAATAGGCACATCTCTTCAAGGTAGTAAATACATTGTACCAATGAGTAGTAAGAAACAAAGAACTAACTTAAGAACCATTGAACCAACCAATTTTAAAGCAACAAATCAAACAAAATGCGTTTCTCTGAAAACAAAAGTCTACTAGAGCAAAAAAATGAAACATGAGTAATAGTTTTTGGAACGGAGGGACAAAAATTCACCGGGAAAATGAAACAACTACACAATAACATACAATGAATTGTTATCTGAAAATAATATTCACACTGATTCTTTTGCATTAGTTGTCTTAATATTCACATTGATGTTTAGGATTGCAATCGATCAGTCTGTTATGGCATATGCGCATCCTGTGTGGTGTGGATTATCTCGATATTACCATTAATTCGTAAATATAAATATATAATGAGCAAATATGGATATTGGTTATCAGTGAAATCCAGGACGCACACTTCGTCTCATGTGAGACTCGTCAGCTGGATGTATCTGAATCCCAGAGTTGATGTACACTCCCTCCGGGACCGGAATTATTATTCTGTGTACTTTCATTTGTAATCTGTGAAAAACACATATATATCAACTTACAGTTTCATCTGCATCCAACTGATTCCAAGCTGGATTCATACGACTCACTCGACTACTTAAGGATGTATTCGTAGAATATCTAGAATTCGAAATTATTAAATATCAATTTAAAAATTCAAACAACTTTAAAGGTGTTGTTGCCATTGGAACACCATTGTCGATGGCGTCTATCTCAACAATAAATGAACTATACATCTATAATAACATAAATAAAAGGGAGAAAAGGTTTTGTCAAATTCTGATTCTGAGGGAAGAAAATTGCATCCAGAAATAATCAATTTTCTAATGTATAAAAACCTACCTTATCAAAAAGTGCCGTCACCAATGGATCCATAGTATTTTCATCTCTACCAAGTATACAACTTAGTATTTTTCGACCGAAATGAACGTATATCAGACCTGCACTACTTAATTTTATATCCCAATCAGAATTTGGATGAAAATCTTTATAAGTAAGGTTGAATTCTCTACAGAAAGTAAAATTTGAAGAAAAGAGGAAAAAAGCTGAATTAATTCTAACCAATTATAATACTAACCTTTGATGATGGTCGTATAAATGATTTTCAGCATTGAATACACCGCCAACGTCAACGACGATATCACACGTTGACAAAATACTTGAATCTCTCGTGCGTATAATCTCAGCATTTGAGTATTCCGGCAAATGCTTAAGCATTGCACATGCAAGTACTTCATCTGAATGGAATCGTCCATCATGTGTACCAATACGCAGTTTTGAATTAGTTGCCATTGATAATAACGAAATATTGTTAGCTACATGAAAGACGGAAACAACACAGTATAATTATTGACTGAAAGGATTGATTGAGTAAAGCCCAATTACATTTAAGTCGACTGATTTACTGAGTGACATATTGGTGTACTTGGTTTATAGCAACATCACAAGTGTGACAGGCAGTTATGCGACATGGCAGTGTATTTTTCGAGTATTAGATTTAATGGTTAAAAGTTGAACGTTTTAACTACATAGCTACTACTCCGATTATATAATAGGTTCATGTTGTCGAAAATATTTACAAAATCATGGTATTTTGACAAGCAGTTTGGAAGCGAGTAGATTTTGTCAGGTGAAGTAGTTGATGTGGGTTCTGTGTTGTATAGGCAAAACTATAAAGTAAACCACCGCTCTCAATACTTCATGAGAATGAATGTTAGAATGATTTATTCGATAATTTAATACTGACAATACATATCAACAAGTGAATGGTAATATTAACTACGAAATAGTACTTTTAAGCAAGTGTTTGCAGTGGTGCTAAATTCAACGTTTTAACTAAATTATTAGTCCTATTTAACTGTATATAAATTTTAAACTAGAAAATGCATTTTTAAAAATTGGTAACATTCGCAACATAATCTTCCTATTATAAGCAAAGATGGATAGTGGCTAGCAGTGGAATTCAGGACGCACGTTTCGTCGTATTTGGGAGTGGTCAGTTGGATGCACCCGCTTTCTATATTCTCATTGTATAATAAGTAGGGAAATGTAGATTTATTCATCATTTGCCTAACCCGAAATCCTAAATTTCAAACTAATTTTATACCTTCTTTTGTGAGAATTCATTCGTTTTACTCAAATTAAATTCTCTATTACTAATCCTTTTTTGACTATCCCTGATACAACTAGTCATTTAACATACATAATGATAACTTCCTCTCGCAGCCCTAATCGAACTTGAGATTTAACAACTTGAATCATATGAATAATCTATCGTTGAAAAGATATATCAACAAGAACAATGCCTTAAATCACTACATTATATGTTATAATGGAATCAAATAAGATGGATTGTAGCTAGTAGTGGAATTCAGGACACGTGTTTCGCCTTACTTATGACTCATCAGCAGGATGTACACGCAAATCAATGCTGGTGTTTATACCAAAACTCGAACTATAAAGATTTAGTCAAGAATATCAACTACGGAGTAACTCAAACCTTTACGAATCAAATCAAAATACTGATATCAGTTTTACCAAATAAATATTACTCTTCCAAAATTGATGAGGTTTTATTTGAAACTGTCAATTTTCTCTTGGATACTCACACAGATTTAAATATAGGAATACAAGTCTACATAAAGTCAGCCGCTATTATAGATAATAAACAAAATATTAGAACTAACAGATAAATAAAAAAATTGTCAATATGGGGTTTTTGAGATTGTAGAATTTCGCCAGATTTATGAGCCGATTTAAGTTGCACTTGTATACCGTTCGATCTCGACTCGGAAACCCAGAGACTAAGCGGTTAGACACGAGACTGAAGGTCTCAGGTTCGCTTCTCAGCTGCAAGGTCGTGGATGAGGACCGTTGAGGAGTCTTATGGCGGGACGAAACGACTGTCCGATGCTTCTAGATTTTCAGTAGTTGTCTAACTCAAATCCGTTAGTGATTTCAATCAAATGAAGAATTGTACTGTAAGTCAACAATTATATAGTACGATAAAATGATTGCTTTTAAGCTGTTCCAAGTCGTAAACGACGTAGGAGCTGGAACAAACGTACATCAACCAAAGTCATGGTTAAGAAGACGGACAGCTGAGAAGTTAAATTAATATTAGCGTCTGTTTTATTTAAAAACAAACAAGTGTAATCTGCGTACTCCAAGTTGATAATTGAGTTTCGTGGTAAGAGAATAATCCTTGGAAAGACCGACGAAGAAAGTATTATTTCTAAAAATATAACTATGATAAATATAGAAATGAATCAAAAAATTGAACAGAAAAGTTACTGATCATGTTCTACATTAGTATTTATAAATTGAAGTGTGTACTACTAAGGAATAACACCAAATAATAATGAAGCTGCCCTGAGTAAGAAGGAGGTCAAGGTAAAGAATAAGAACACTTCCGGAAATTATTGTCATAAATAATATGAATATTGTAGTTTACAAAACATTAGTGTTAGTCAATGATAAAATAGTATCATGAGAGACCAAAACTTAACAGCAGATTAATGGACTATTCAAAAAGGACCAAAATGACTAAATAAAGTTATTTACGATACAGTAAATTTAATGGAGTTTAATTTTCTGAACTGAGTGGTGAAGTTTTCATTGTATTTTAGGACATTATCACCCTATGTGGAAAAATAACTCAGAATAGTTCACTTCTATATCAAGTTTAATCTTCATGATATTGCCCAGAAGGAAAAGATAATCTTACGACTAAACAATTAAGGTCAGAGAATGAAACCGTGCTAAAAACATCCACCTAAGTAAATCTTTACCATCTCATAGTATAGTAAAAATTAACGAGTATTGTCACTTGCAAGCAAAGTATGGATTCATGAACTCCAAACCAGATTATATCATATTACAGCTAATAATATTAACCGATCACTCAAACCAAAATGGTGGAGTACAAGGATCAAATTTCAAATCCGCTAACTGATTGCTTAATGTATTAACTGCTAAGCTACTGGATCCCCCAATTCACTCTCTAACCTCATATTTACCATGGACATTTAATTTATGTGAAAACAATGGAATTGGTGTTGACGTTACGATTGTAATTATGCGATTGTAGTTCAATAAGCATAATCCGTATGATCAGTTAGATCGATACTAAAGCTAACTATAAAGGTAAGTACTGTAAAAGTACGTAATGATGATACAAATGTATATTACAAGAAATATCTCACTTTTAATTAACTGTACATAAAATGAAAATAGATAAGCAGGGAATTTTTGAAGCTTGTTGAATTGACAAACACTTTGACGAATCTAAAAATATAAAACTGAAAGGATAAATTTCAGTTTCAACGACACAACTAATATACCTAAAAATTCATCTTTTTTTAAACAAATCAATATACAGTTCGAGTTATGCAAATAAAAACGTAATCTGTTTAATAATACTTAAATATGAGATAGATCATATTATCAACTATAAATAATAAACACTTAAAATGTCAATGGTTGAGATCATGAGTCAGTTGAAGCTAGACCACCATGGAAAACCTGGAAGCACTGGACGGCCGTTTCGTCTTATCGTGGAACTCCTCAGTAGTGCGCACCCACGGTCTCAACCCCCGCAAGATTCGAACAAATGCAACATTTAATGTTTATATGAGATGCCTTATCAAATTGAAGACAGTAATAACGAGAGATTACAGTGTGAAGTCATATGATAAAGTAGAGTAATCATGTATATTCATACTAATATGAAATCATATATAATAACTAGTTCGATTTAGTAAAGTATACAACGTGAAAGATAATAAATTAATAGTCATTGTGTATGCAAAATTACGGTATTTCATAATCAATAACAGATTAATTTCCAATCAAAATTCTTATAAACTAACACCAGTTCCTTTTCATTATAACTAGTGAAGATGCCTTGAATGGCTTACTATCAAACAGTGAAAAATACATGACAGAAAAAAGAGATATTTACAGGAATTTTCTTAATTTCTGACAAATTTTGCAGCAACTCAATGACCAAGTTAATGATTGTAAACTCAATTTTGAACTACAATCTCTCGGGATAATAACAATTATTAATCCTCTTCTGTTTAGAGTGCCGTAAATGAATTGGGATTCAAAACCATAGTCCAGTAGTCAATAATCAAATGTTTTAACCATTGAACCAATATGTTTAGCTTAAACTTAAAAGAAATCGATCCCAAAACCAAACAGTAAACAAATACTAATCAATTAGTTTTCTGTTTTATACTAACGAAAATTGATTCCAACATATTGTGTAGGATTTAATCAATCAACATATACATTTGTGCAGTAGTAGTGGCTGAGTAGTTTCAGCTATCGGCTTTCGATCAACAGGTTACCCGTTCTGAATCCATTCCGCCTATTTCTATTTGAAGGCAGGGCTAGTTAATACTACATCTCCCATACAATTAATGTGACATAAAGCTGTGTAGCATAGATCTGTACATTTTAGAAATAAAGTAAAATCATCAATGGCACTAAACATACAACATCGGACTGAAACAACAAAGATTCCAAAATACAATGGAGTAAGTTGATACGATAATAAGAAACGAATTGTATTGAAAAATATGACTACCACAGTTTACATTGTGGATTGAATTTAGTCAGATATCCATTGCAAACGAGAAAGCAATTAGCAGCTTTGTTAATTATGGTAGAGCCATAAAACGAAAAAGTAGATTAATGAAATTAAATCAGCTATCAAGTGGCAAAACCCAAAGCAAACAATTATCATATCAATTAGTAAACTAGTCACTTTACAAGAGAGATTACAAGTATTATTTAATAAACGCCGAAGGACTCACTAGCTAAGTGGATAACTGATTGGGTGTTTGAAGTGAAAGAAATCGGATCGGAGTCGCAGAGTGAGTATTCACATTAGGATCTAAGTACATACAATGGAAGAGTATCAAATACGGTTAAACACGCGTCTTAGATTCCACTGCTACCCAATATCTAACTTTGTTTTAAAAAACTTGTTACTTAATGGCAATAGTGAGACAATCTGCTAAGAACGTACATATACCAATAGACACTGATCAATCGTAGTCCTTAAAATTAACAACGGGAAGATTAAAACATTTACACGTAAAAGGATTCAAATGTTTGAAAATTCACATGAAATGTATGAGTGATCGGGAATTGTGTATATTGGTCACCAATTTTTATTAGCTCAATTGTTATTAAAGCTTACCAATAACAAATAACTAAATCGACATGTAATCAATTGACTACATGTCTAGTTACTGATTAAAAGCGTATAGTATAGTTCAAACTATCTTATGGTTGCATTTGAATTGAACTGAAAGCACTTAGAATGAACAGACAACAAAAATGAACACATTCCCCTGATACTATTTTGCCAGATCATATATCACATTTGTGGTATCATGCAACAACATACAAGTACAAACAAGCAAAATTTAGTAGACATAAAAGCAAAAACAAATAATACAATTATATTTATTGAATCTATAATCTGGTGTTTAACAATAGAGCAATGTAGTTTAACCCAATAAGTTACGAAAAAAATAGAACCTATTGAATAAACAATGGCAGGGTAAAGATAATAATACACATGTTCTATTTTCAGTATAAAAAAAAACAAAACAAATAGATTTGTTTATCTTTTGTACAACGTTAAGTGATCAGATGAAATGCTATCGAAACCGTATGAATAACAACAAGCGAACTAATGTATGTATATGTGTTTCAATCTTTCCCTCTACCCCTACCCCAACCGCGACCACGACCACGACCTCGACCACGTTCTTTAATATTGTTGCTATCAGAAGATGAACATTGCTCTCCTCGTTGTAATTTGGATTTCTCAGTGTTTATGCGCTTTCTTGGATCTTCTTTTTTAATCTAGAATATATATATTAGATATAGAAAAAACAAAGGATGGATAACTGGTAAATACAAATATACAAGAAAAATCTTCATGATAACAACGAAAAACAAAAAATTACTTCTATGGGGAGCCAATCAGAAGTAGCCTTTCGAGAAGGTCAATCGATGGCAACCAGAAGTGACTAAAAAGACAAATACATTTCATTGGCTAAATAATAGATCAGTTTCCTAGGGATTAGAGTGGCATACAGTTTCTCACTCACTCTTGTGTTTTCGCTCAAGTAGTCAGTTGGGGAGTCGGCGTGTAACACATCGCTTATCAGTATCAGATTTTGGACACCGCCCCTCACAACAAAAACAAATGAGGACGGTGAGCAGAACACAACAGAAAATGTCAGTGTACATTGTTGCATTATGTAGATTGTTCAAATCAAAACAGACAAATGTCTACAGTACAACAATACAAAGGTAAAAGTAATTCATTAATGCTGTTTCAGGCCTTTTCCTTTATTCAATAACTAGCAATGTCGATTCAAATATAATATAAAGTACTGACATATTGAATTCAAATGTGTACTATTCAATTTACAATTAAAAGCCTTACATATACGAGCAGACGAACATACATATCTATGCATCTCATCTTGGTAGAAGACATTCACCTCATATTTATACGAATATTCTTCAAGATTACAACGAGTAGTTTGACAGAAATTGGGCGCCGAGTATACAGAAGTCATTATATGTGAAAATTATGTTTGAAATAATCTCAGCGATTAAAATTTAAATAATTCCAACGTTTCGTTCAGCTAACTTGTCTAGACTTTTTCAGGGTAATAATCAAAATCAAAATCATCAAAGAAATATATAGCTTTTAACAATCATAACTATACTTTGTTAAACCAATCAAATTTGGATGTAACAACATCAAGTGTATGTGTGTGTGTGAGTGAGTGAGTGTGTAAGCATGTATGTATGTGTGAGATTAATTATTGTTGACATTCTGTGTTAATATGTTATATATGGAAAGAATAAGTAAATAAATAAAAGTGCAAGTTCAAGGTTGAATAATTGTTAATGAGTCATCGATGTACATGTCAAAATTTAAGAATCAAACAGATACACAATTGTATTGCTAAAACCTTATTGAATTCAGTCAAAAATAACGATGCATGTGAAATAGACAGGTTGAATGAAGATAGGGTTCAAATTACTTGTCAAACGAAATTTGCCAGGTATTCGCCAGTTGAATACCATCTTTTCGGTTCAGGCTGTTCTTGTTCGCCCATATATACAGCGCTTCTGCTGTCAATCATTCCTTATGGGTGTTAAAACCTTTCTGAAGTATTTTGCCCCTTCAAAACTGATCTTGTGTCCTGTTTCTAACGCGTATAACGCTATCACAGACTTATTCTCTAGCTTCTTCAAATCAACCGAGAATGTATAGCAATGGGCTTACCAATTTCTCCGATTGTAGTGAATTTATTCATGCATTCCCTGGAAACTAGAAACTAGTGCCATCGCAAGAAGTGTATACCCACCAAAGTTATGGCTACGCTATGTAGACGATATTCTTATTATGAATAAACGGGATGGTTTGGAAGAACTATTTAACAATGTAAACAGCATGTCAGAAAACATTAAGTTTTTTTATATAGACAATCGTTACAACATACTAAAATCATGGCATCATTCTTTAGGTCAACTTTCTCGTCTTCTTGTTCTTCTTCTTCTTCATCATCGTCGAATAGACCAGAATCATCTTCAATTTCCCCTTCAAATGAAACTGGAGCACCACCACCACGTTTACGTTTAAAGGAACCAGTTGATGAGATAACATACGGTAGTAAATGCGATGATTTATTATACGTACGTGTTAATGCAGATTTGACCTTAAAAAGGATATAAATGAGTACAGTAATAAAAAATTATTTAAATGAGCTAACTATAACAGTCAGAATATTGATTTACGAAAGTTAAGAAATTAATTTATCTAAACAATCTAGTAGAATAAGCAGATGCCATGGCAGTGAAATTCATTTGACTAAATACCATATGTAGTCAAACATGTTCAATTACTAAACATTTAGTTGGAAAGTGTCATAGGGTTGATATGCAATAAATCTTTGTGGTCAGAGGAACAATACTAAGTTGGATTGAAGCCTTAGCTACATGACAATTTAATTGCCTCTTCCTCCCTGTGTGTTCAAGAACAATTTGTTCTCACCTTAAACTTACCCTGTTAATATTGATTTATTATCTAGAGTGATGTAAGTCCCATTATTTTCTAGATTTTCTTTGTCTTTTCTTCTAATTTGCCTCACTTCACGTCTCATTTTACATGTGAAAATACCTTAAATTGGTTCCTATATAATAGAGGGAATATGGCCAGTGATGAAATCCAAGACGCGCATTTCATCTTATTCAGGACTGATCCGTGCATATACTTGCATCTCAGTGTAGACATTCACGCTAGTACTCTAAACTAGTACCTTTCCGTTTTACACATATCATCCATTATCCACTGAGCTACCGAGTTAAGATACCTCACAAACTTATGAAACACGAATAGATTCTAATTGAAACTGAAATAGTTTGGATTATCATGTTGTTCATGTTTATGACTGAATTTTGATCAGTCATAATTGTTAGAAATGTATTGTTCTGAAAAAAAACTCATCTAATCATATTAACCACATTTAGCAAACAGACTGATTATTCCAATTGAATATAATCAAATTGATAATTTACTAATTAAATCTATCATATCGATCTTGATAGAAAAAGATTTCAGAAGATAGAAACACTAAGAAAAACTAATGGAGGTATTCTACTCGACTAAGGCTGGGATTCATAAAGAATTATATCCCTATGTATTGAATACCAGAAGTAACCTGATTAATTGAACTATTGAAAAATACAATAACAATGCGAGCAACAACAGTTTCATCTCTATTCACTAAATTAATCCTATCAGCACAAACTTTTAAAGTTGTACATAAAGCGAGCAGATAAAAAAACATAAAAACTGATTTAGTGAACTGTTGCATATATATCATACATTAAAACCTATACATGTGTGTGGTAAGTCTGCTCAATGAATAATTGATCCGATTTCTCATCCGCTACCAATAACCCACATGTTGGCACTTTAGGTCCGGCTAGTTATCACGTGATTTATCCACCAATCAAAATACGACTTATACAATCTTAGCACTGTGCCAAACCAATGACGTTCGACCGGTATGAGCAGCCTAGCATCTTATTGGTCCTTTGTTCGTCTAGTCCGTCCACTTGAGTCCAGAACACCAATACCAGCTTCCACTATGCGAATCATATATTTCAAACATACTGTGTTTATATATCAAACAAACAGACCGCAACGTACCATAAAATAGGAAATAATATTTGCACACAATAAGGCCAAACAGTGGCTGTGAACGTGGGAGACAGTAATCAATAAATCCCTACAGAAAACATCCGTTTGCCATAAATTACACTGTAAAATTATTTATGAGATCTGATTATAACGTTTATGCCTTTTTTTAACCAAGGCGGTGCTATAGAGAATTTAGCCAAACAACAAATTATTAGATTCATAGTTATTCTAGTTCAAGGTATTATTATTATTGTTAAATTAACACATAAACGAACAATAATATCCTGTCATCTCATATATATACCAAAAACTACAGAGATTCAAGTTTAAAAAAACTTAAAAATTACTATCATATCCATAAAAACCCCTTCTCATATTAATTAACATGTGCTCACTAGTGACTGTCTCCAAGAGGCATTTCCTGGAGTTCTAGTGAGAAGCAGTGATCGCTGGAGGTTCAACCGGGTCTGTTGTGAGATAGTAACTCACTGAAGACAATGGTGAATGTGTCGCTCAATTCCATGGATTAGTTGAAGTTAGACATTAACACCGAGACTGATAAGTCCCGGATTCGGATCTCGAGAGGCAGGATCGTGGTTGCGCACTGCTGAGGAGTCCCACAATAGAACGAAATGGCTGTCTAGTGCTTCCAGGTTTTCCATGGTGGTCTAACTTCAATTGACTCATGATCTCAACTATTAAGAAATTACTATAATATCCACAAAAACCCCTTCTAAATTAAAAAAAACTTAAACTTTCTTTTCATTGGTCGGATAACAATTGGTAAACAATTTTACCAATTTTTATCACCCATTATTTATCGGCACTCTTTTTTTTACCTTGTCTTAACTAGTTATATGTTATTTAAATTGATTATTTACATACAGCACTCGTTTATCATCCGATTCTTAATAACTATTATTTTAATGCGTTCATTTTTTTGAAGTTCTAACTTATTTGCTACGTCAACATGTATGCTCATGTCATTTATTATTCTTATACACACTAGTATATACCTGTCACCTTAGAATCACAATCCGTACGAGTAATATCTGTTAAGATTTCTTAGGTATAATTGTTATATCCGGATAAAGAATAGGTGAATAGTAACAGCTAGGATCTATTTTGGGATTATCATTATATATATTCTTATTGTAAAACTTAAGTAACTATATTATATGTATATTCATTTTCCTTTTATTACAAGCTTTAATTTCATCTATTGACTGCTATTATACGAGTTACTATTCTTAAGATATTTCCAATTTATTAATAAGAGTCTCTCACAATTACAGCTACTTTTTGGCTTGATCTTGTATAAATGTTATTTTCTATTTTATGATACGATGCGATTCGAAATATATGATTCGTATAACGGAGACTGATATTGGTGTTTTGTACTAAATTAACTGGGTTACGAGAAGAGCTACTATCTTGGTGGATCAATAGGAACTCAGAATTCACGCTGGACTTCTCGTACTGGTTTATGCGTTATTGGTCTGGTCAGTAAGTCGGTGTTCTAATTGGCGATCGTATCACCTGATAAATTAACTTCTGTATAAGGACATAACAATAATCATATTGCCTTAATATTAAGGACTCATAAATTGTCTTGATTAGTGTAGTATTATATATATGAGTGCAAAAAAGCCTGAAAATGTAAACTAGAAACAAAACTGTTCACTTCCACATGTACTATAATTTAATTTATAAGACATAAACTGATAAGGTATTAATGTTAAAGCTATTTAAAAGGAGGTAACAGGATGAAAAAAGATCGTCAATATGTATGCTAATAACATACTTTTGAATCGACACTAAGCATTCGATTTGGTCGATTCGGCCAAGTAGTTAATTCCATTATAGAATGATATTTATATTGAGTTTAACACATAATCAAATATAGTTGAAGGTATTCATCGTGAATAATGTTACTATAGTTTCCTATAATGATTACTCTATAGATGAAATAAAATCAATAAAATCTGAATAAATGTAAACAATTGATTAAATAAAGTCAATATACAAATAGCTATCTACATTATATGAATTCATAGAATAAAATTCATAGTTTTAATCAAAAGTGATAGATGTTTTTGTGCTATTTTGTATTTATTAGGTCATTAATTAACGCTAATTCATCTCTTTGCTTTTTTATGCCATATTATAAACTGTATTATTTTTCATACAAGTGTAGTATACCTGAACATTGATTACTACGACACGCGATGCTAACTGGTGTTGGAAGAAAGCTAGGGGTGGTGGCCAAACCAAAACGTAGCATCAGTGCTTGAAGTCACTAACTTCTGGTCTGAGCCATGTTAGTAGATGTAAATTACTTGGTTGGGGTCCGCGTGACTATCGTAACCAATGGTTGGAGACTCTTGGTGTCATGGCCCAGAATCTATCACTCTCTGTCTTCCCTTAAACTATGAGATTACAATCGCTTCATATGTTTGTTTCTACGAACTAATTCTTTCTTCCTGTACTATATCCTTATATGCAATCTTTATTTAATATATTACCACCACCACCACCACCACCACCACCACCACCACCACTGAATTAACTACTTCTATGGATTCGGTGTTCATCTTGTTGTGCTAATGAGGTATGGCAAGGTATGGATCGATGCACATATGCGCCTGGTTCTACGTTGTAGCTGACTGATTGAGTAGTGACTTAGTGGTTAAGTGGTTCGATATTCAGACTCTAGGTATAAGGTTCTAACCCCATCTCGTCTACTTTAGTTTGGATAACTAGTTACTGCTTTCGCTAACACTTATACTTGCTGTGTGAATCGAAGCCAAATACACGAATTATTACCCAATAATAGTTTAAAAGTAGTGTTAATTAAAGTCTTGTACTTCCAGTTAACACTCCATTAATTTGACTAGTTAATCAGTTTTGTCTCTTCTCTTTTAACTTTCTTTTAAATATAAAATAACGTTTAAAGGTGTAAAAATCAAATTCCCACCATTTAAAAGTTCCATATATCATCAACATCATGTACAACGACAACAAAATATCTCTGGTCAAAGTACCGAGCAACAAACACGTCAGTTACATCACAACGTAAAGAAGAGACGTAAACATCTGAATACACCATGGTATATGAAAATGCAACGTAAAGTTAAACAATGTAAATAAACGTTTTATAAAATGATGTATATTTATTATGTAGAACCCAGAAGAGATTCAATATTCAATTTTTATCTAATTTCTATGTCTAGTTGTATAGAAGATTCAATTTATGTTTATTCTTGCATTTACTACTACAATATGATAATTCTGATTCTGATTCTGATTAATTTCTATATCGGTTATTTAAAGACTTTAAGAAAAAAAGAAGAAAAGAAAATGTATTTTATTCTTATTGTACTGTTATTATTACTATTATTCCTATCAAAATATGTATTGCTTATCTTTTGCAATAAAATTTACTTACCAAATTGCTTTTTTCTATTCAATCTTAGGCAAACTAAACTGATAAATAATCATCTATTAATTGCTATCAGAAGGGGTTTTGTAGAGATTGTACTCATTTCAATAGTTGAGATCATGAGTCAATTGAAGCTAAATCACCATGGAAAACCTGGAAGCACTGGACTGCCGTTTCGTCCAATTGTGGGACTCCTCGAAGCAGGATATTTACAAAGAATACGTTAAGCTATTTGAATATTGGATATGAAAGCTAGTAGTATGGTGTTGTGGGATAAGACTGTAGTGACCTACTTTTGTCAACAGAACGCGATTGGTTCGATGAAAACAATTATTATCATAACCAATTGTACCAGTGACTGTTTTACTGTGCTCGTTTGTTTAACTATGCTAATGACAGCCATTACACTCACTCTTCCGTTGACTTTGAACTCGGTTACGCTCAGTAACCACGCTTGTACTCCTTTGGCACGATCTCGGTATTCTTTCGATACCACGAGATCGCCAGCAAATATATTTCAACTGCTACTTTTATCTGCCTTCTGATATTGGTCTACGAGGATCTTTTTGGTTAATTGGCACGTAGTTTTGTAGCGATGTTCATAGTCAAGCTCAACTCGACACCACGCTACAATTGGTGAGCCAAATCTTGGAACACGCATCAACCTCGGTCAAGTCTTCCAAAGAAGTCAATCCGGTGAGTCTATTGTTTATCTATCTACGTCTGTCGTATATTTTCATATTAATTTTTAATATATAATATACTCGACATGACGGATAACGATAAGAATAGTATTAATATAATAGACTCCGATGTACGCGTACCGAATCCTCGACACTTTTTATTCGCGTGATGATAAATTCCACGCTTTATTCGAGAAATTCCCCAGATTAACTAAACCACTCGAGGAGATTTCAAAGGTGACCAATCGTGTTCTACACCACATAGTCACCTGCGGACCACCAGTCACGGCAAGTCCACGCCGACTGGCACCGGACAAATTAGCCTTCGCTAAACGTGAGTTTGACAATTTACTACCTATTGGTATTATTTGTCCTTCTCACAGTCCCTGGGCCTCTCCTCTTCATATGGTGTGCAAAAAGGATGAGGTTAGTTGGAGACCATGCGGCGACTACCGAGCTTTAAACGTAGTTACGCGCTTTGATAGCTACCCCATCCCCCACATACACGACATCACGGCATCGCTCAAGGGCACGACTATACTTTCTAAGATCGATCTGGTACGAGCATATCACCAGATTCCAGTCGCTCTTGAAGATATCGAAAAAACTGCTATCACGACTCCGTTCGGTCTGCTTGAGTTCCTTCGAATGCCATTTGGATTACGGAATGCTGCTCAAACTTTCCAAAGGTTTATCGATAGCATAGTACGAGACTTGGATTTTGTTCACGTCTATATTGATGACCTGCTAATTGCATCATCAAACGTAGATGAACATTATCAACATCTTACACTATTATTCCAACGCCTTTCGGATAACGGAATAGTAGTCAACCCAGACAAATGTGCATTGGGTAAATCAGAAATAATATTTCTGGGTCACATCATCAGACAAGAGGGTATTCTGCCTTGCGAGGACAAAGTTCGAGCAATCAAGGAGTACAACGTGCCGTCCTCAATCAAGGAACTGAAGGCTTTTCTCGGTTTGATTAACTTCTACCGACGTTTTATCCCTCACGCGGCAGAACGGTTACGACCATTAACCGATTTACTACGCGGTAATCCACGCAAATCAGAATTGAACGATACCGCACGTACTGCATTTTCAGAGATCAAAACGGCTCTCGCTCATCCTGACCCACCAGCCAACCGCTTGAAACTTCTTAAAGCCAGTTATCTGCACCTGGAAATCATGTACTGTATCAACCCCAGCTTTTTTCAATCCTACAGTAAGAATGTTACATGTCCAATGCTGAGTCGTTTTGCATTTTAAATCTTAGTTACTGCCTAACATAGGATGGTCCTTACTTAATATCATCAGTGAAAAACTAGTAAGACAGTTCTGTTCCCCGGTATGTTACATAACATCCCAGACAACAATTGTATTTCTTAATATTTAGCTTTGTTGACCGGAGCGTTCTGCAGTAATCCCTGCTATTAAAAAAATACGTACACTTGTGTAGACTTTCATTCAAATGAAGTCATCCATTTACATAGCTTGAACAACACCAGTTATAGATATACTTTATTATTAAACATCACCAATAAATAATCCACAAGCCTCAACGAAGCAAACACACGGCGACTATGAGTGTTTCAAATTCATATATACATATATAGTGATGAGTGTTAATCGATTATGAATGAATTATTGATTACCTGTGTGTTATAACCAATGGGAGAATACATTCAAGATTGATGTGCAGACACGCGTACAATCAGATTCACACAGAGGTTTACATAGGAGATTAGGTGTCTAAATTACACTGAGTAAACAAATAATAGCATAGTTGAATGGGCTCACTAATACTATACACAATCAATACGCAATCCACACAGACTCACACGCTTATGCAAATGCACATCCACATGCCAATCCACTATCAACGACTAGTAGTTGAATGATATAGCTGAGAACCAGTCTCAATCGATTAAAAGTATGTGATATTTTTTTTCTACCCAAACATTCCAAGTCCTCAGCTTATTCCATACATTAATTTCATTTTTTTTACTCCCACCAACTCTACTTTGATATTGATCGTGATAATTTTTTAAAACACTAAACATAAGTAACGAGTAAATCAGTTAGTAAATTATAGTCCTCAAGACTTTTGTTTTTTACCACACGATATTATTCATTCCATTTATTATAATTAAGAGAATAGTTCACTTAATATATGAATCAGATTCATGATAACCTTGAGCAATAATTTCCCATCAAAACATTCCAAGCAAATCATGCTCAATGGATGATCATAAAACACTGATATGTTTCAAGTATTCCGATCGACAACATCACGTGCTCACTAAACCTATCCAAAATGAAACGGATCTCCCAATTTTATTCTTATTAACTGTTCTGATCATCTGACACATATTCAATAAGACAGTTACATAGATAACATCAATAGTAGCACAACCATTCACACGAGTTTCACAATGTTCTTCAAGAAATATCTGCTTGAGTAACGTCAAGATTTTCATCAATGATATTAGCACATATCGAAATCACATAGAATATTTAGTATCACTCAATTATGTATAATAAGCAGACACCATTCGGTAGTTATGCAATTTGTCATTACATTATTATTGTTATGTTTAGGTCTGATCATTTTGTATGGGTAAACTGTATATATGGTAGAACAGTTTGTCTAATGTTCAATCAATACTAATATCATTACAAATTTACCCCGAAATCACTCATAATTTAACATTGTACGACTTTAATGAGTTCAAAATCATGACTATTAACTTGAAGTTTCAGTTTTTTGACTAATACTGTCACATGGACACTTTTGGCTTCGATCCAACCACAAATCCTAACTGAAAATAAGCAATTTACACTTGTACGTTGTTTGCATATATGCCCAACTGAGATCTTCAGCTTTCCAGTTCTTGTCGTCTAGTCATGTGAATAATGTAGCTTGATAACGAACTCCAGGTTCATTTGGTCGCCCTAATGGTTGATAGCTAAGTAGTTACAGGCTTGAATCACGCCCTACATTGTTCAGTCTCAACTACCAGGTAAGTATAACTACCTCGCCCATTACCAGTGTGTCTTGATGTAAAATACATGAATATGTATCTGGTAAGTGATTTTTGATAAGGCGATCGTCATTTAATTCATATGAATTGTGTGCATTTCAATGATAATATATGACTGTCTAGGCCATTGTGAACAGAATGTGGTTGAAACACTTAGTTAAAGCCAATTGCTTTAACCAGTAACCAGTAACTGTGCCAATCAAATACTTGAGGTCGATCATCCAGCTAGGAAAACCCTCTCGTTACCATATTTAAAAAAAATCAAAAGAAGTAGATTTAAAAAGTATAGACATGTACTTCTTAGTTTTAGGAACCAGGATAAAAATAGATAATGATAAAACAGAACAGAAGTTACTGATTTTCTTTCATTTTTATGGTTAATCTTGCCATTTGTAGAACACCGTCACGAGTTTTATGTACACCTAAGAACCCAGTAGAATGTACAAATATACAATCAGGCAGTCCAACAATACTACTTAACTCTTCATCACGTAAACCTCTCCAACTTTCAGGTAACGGAAGTCTAAAATAATGTAAATTCGGAAACAAAATGACTTTGCATTCACTGGAATAACATATATATATATATATATATATATATAT
The DNA here is from genome assembly GCA_946903255.1 of Schistosoma spindalis. NCBI lineage: Eukaryota > Metazoa > Platyhelminthes > Trematoda > Strigeidida > Schistosomatidae > Schistosoma > Schistosoma spindalis. The sequence goes on from OX336420.1 coordinate 8,206,015, forward strand.
ATATATATATATATATATATATATATATATATATATGACTGCGCAATAATTAACAATCAGCCATTGATATCACGAACCAACCTAATTTAGACAACATTCACTGAAAGCCATAAAGCACTGGACAGCTGAGTCGTAATCGTATGCGACTCCTCAACAGTGCGCACCAACGACCCTACCGTGGATCGGACCCTTACAAACCGATCTAGCACACAACCACTTCACCTCCAAACCACTAAGCTGCAATTCAGTGGTCCACGTCATATGTTCGCTATCGAGACCTGTGTCTGATCCTCTGTAAGTTTGTCGATGCACACTGCTAAGGACGAATCAGATGTTCAGTGCTTTTTGGTTTGAAGTGGATGTCGAAATAAGGTCGGTATATGACATGACGTCCAATAATCTGTACAAACCTCCAATACTAATGATAAATAATGATTGATTTCGGATTAAAAAAACTCGAATTATAGCCGAGAAGCTCAATAATAACAATGATTAACCAATCTCTAAGAAATTATACAACAGAATGACTAGTTACTAATGAGTACTACAACTATAATATACAAATCTCACAAAAATAATAATAATGATAACTTACCTTTGTGAAAAATTATTATGTTCATTCAATGGTATAGATTGTAAAGTCCATGTACTATCTTTACGTTGATAAATAACAAATAAAATTTGATTATTTTTTTTCTCAATTTCATTTACATTCATATTATTTAATAATAAAGATTTTTCAATTTCAAAAAAATGTGCACTCCATGGACATCCAGTACCTTCAATATAAATTATTGTACCAGATGGATCAATTGAATATCGATTTTTGACAGCATTTAATACAATTTCACGAGCTGGATACCATGTATCAGCATAGAAATGAACTAAAGTTGTAAACTCTTTATCAACTAATTGTAAAGCATTATGAAAGCAAATCTAAAATAAATGGATAAACACATATATAAAGTATTAATATCGTGAAAAAAAAACTACTATGAGTCATGATAAAGTATACTAGCGGCATTACTGTTGTTTACGAAATTCAGAGGTTGAAATGCGAATGTCCGGTGCCTTAACTGGGTTAATGCATATGGAGGATCTACGTAAGGGAATTGGAAAATCGTGATTTCAAACCACTGGTGCTTATGGGTTCCAGGATCCTGAGGCAACGACAACGAATGGCGTATGAACCAATCATGGGACTGCATTTCCTAACGTTGCTCCATTGCCTTGTGGATTAGAACTCTACGTGAAAGACTCAAAGAGTGGCCTGCTAGCGAAACCAACTGCTTCGGTTTGGGCGCCTGGGCAGTATCCTAGCCCTTACACAAATCATTGAATTTGTGTGGCGCATGTAACAATGTTTATCTGTTTAAATAAACAATAAACAAGAATTCAGGGACAAGTCAATGTGCATCATATATTATGTATAAGTTGGAATGACATGTTCACCAATATACGACAAATGTAGCTAAATAGGATTTTCCTAATTAACAGGTTTTTATTAATCCTGACTAATGAAAAATATGCTATTAATTACCGTCCTATTCATCAATTTTTTTTAATATTCATCATAAGTTGGATGCCCGGATAGATCAGTTACGGTTACGGGATTTGCACCTACAATGACAAACAATAACAGTTCGAATGTTGATGATAATAGGCACATCTCTTCAAGGTAGTAAATACATTGTATCAATGAGTAGTAAGAAACAAAGAACTAACTTATAAACCATTGAACCAACCAATTTCAAAGCAAAAAATTAAACAAAATGCGTTTCTCAGAAAACAAAAGTCTACTAGAGCAACAAAATGAAACATGAGTAATAGTTTTTGGAACGGAGGGACAAAAATTCACCGGGAAAATGAAACAACTACACAATAACATACAATGAATTGTTATCTGAAAATAATATTCACACTGATTCTTTTGCATTAGTTGTCTTAATATTCACATTGATGTTTAGGATTGCAATCGATCAGTCTGTTATGGCATATGCGCATCCTGTGTGGTGTGGATTATCTCGATATTACCATTAATTCGTAAATATAAATATATAATGAGCAAATATGGATATTGGTTATCAGTGAAATCCAGGACGCACACTTCGTCTCATGTGAGACTCGTCAGCTGGATGTATCTGAATCCCAGAGTTGATGTACACTCCCTCCGGGACTGGAATTATTATTCTGTGTACTTTCATTTGTAATCTGTGAAAAACACATATATATCAACTTACAGTTTCATCTGCATCCAACTGATTCCAAGCTGGATTCATACGACTCACTCGACTACTTAAGGATGTATTCGTAGAATATCTAGAATTCGAAATTATTAAATATCAATTTAAAAATTCAAACAACTTTAAAGGTGTTGTTGCCATTGGAACACCATTGTCGATGGCGTCTATCTCAACAATAAATGAACTATACATCTATAATAACATAAATAAAAGGGAGAAAAGGTTTTGTCAAATTCTGATTCTGAGGGAAGAAAATTGCATCCAGAAATAATCAATTTTCTAATGTATAAAAACCTACCTTATCAAAAAGTGCCGTCACCAATGGATCCATAGTATTTTCATCTCTACCAAGTATACAACTTAGTATTTTTCGACCGAAATGAACGTATATCAGACCTGCACTACTTAATTTTATATCCCAATCAGAATTTGGATGAAAATCTTTATAAGTAAGATTGAATTCTCTACAGAAAGTAAAATTTGAAGAAAAGAGGAAAAAAGCTGAATTAATTCTAACCAATTATAATACTAACCTTTGATGATGGTCGTATAAATGATTTTCAGCATTGAATACACCGCCAACGTCAACGACGATATCACACGTTGACAAAATACTTGAATCTCTCGTGCGTATAATCTCAGCATTTGAGTATTCCGGCAAATGCTTAAGCATTGCACATGCAAGTACTTCATCTGAATGGAATCGTCCATCATGTGTACCAATACGCAGTTTTGAATTAGTTGCCATTGATAATAACGAAATATTGTTAGCTACATGAAAGACGGAAACAACACAGTATAATTATTGACTGAAAGGATTGATTGAGTAAAGCCCAATTACATTTAAGTCGACTGATTTACTGAGTGACATATTGGTGTACTTGGTTTATAGCAACATCACAAGTGTGACAGGCAGTTATGCGACATGGCAGTGTATTTTTCGAGTATTAGATTTAATGGTTAAAAGTTGAACGTTTTAACTACATAGCTACTACTCCGATTATATAATAGGTTCATGTTGTCGAAAATATTTACAAAATCATGGTATTTTGACAAGCAGTTTGGAAGCGAGTAGATTTTGTCAGGTGAAGTAGTTGATGTGGGTTCTGTGTTGTATAGGCAAAACTATAAAGTAAACCACCGCTCTCAATACTTCATGAGAATGAATGTTAGAATGATTTATTCGATAATTTAATACTGACAATACATATCAACAAGTGAATGGTAATATTAACTACGAAATAGTACTTTTAAGCAAGTGTTTGCAGTGGTGCTAAATTCAACGTTTTAACTAAATTATTAGTCCTATTTAACTGTATATAAATTTTAAACTAGAAAATGCATTTTTAAAAATTGGTAACATTCGCAACATAATCTTCCTATTATAAGCAAAGATGGATAGTGGCTAGCAGTGGAATTCAGGACGCACGTTTCGTCGTATTTGGGAGTGGTCAGTTGGATGCACCCGCTTTCTATATTCTCATTGTATAATAAGTAGGGAAATGTAGATTTATTCATCATTTGCCTAACCCGAAATCCTAAATTTCAAACTAATTTTATACCTTCTTTTGTGAGAATTCATTCGTTTTACTCAAATTAAATTCTCTATTACTAATCCTTTTTTGACTATCCCTGATACAACTAGTCATTTAACATACATAATGATAACTTCCTCTCGCAGCCCTAATCGAACTTGAGATTTAACAACTTGAATCATATGAATAATCTATCGTTGAAAAGATATATCAACAAGAACAATGCCTTAAATCACTACATTATATGTTATAATGGAATCAAATAAGATAAGATAAAATGATTGCTTTTAAGCTGTTCCAAGTCGTAAACGACGTAGGAGCTGGAACAAACGTACATCAACCAAAGTCATGGTTAAGAAGACGGACAGCTGAGAAGTTAAATTAATATTAGCGTCTGTTTTATTTAAAAACAAACAAGTGTAATCTGCGTACTCCAAGTTGATAATTGAGTTTCGTGGTAAGAGAATAATCCTTGGAAAGACCGACGAAGAAAGTATTATTTCTAAAAATATAACTATGATAAATATAGAAATGAATCAAAAAATTGAACAGAAAAGTTACTGATCATGTTCTACATTAGTATTTATAAATTGAAGTGTGTACTACTAAGGAATAACACCAAATAATAATGAAGCTGCCCTGAGTAAGAAGGAGGTCAAGGTAAAGAATAAGAACACTTCCGGAAATTATTGTCATAAATAATATGAATATTGTAGTTTACAAAACATTAGTGTTAGTCAATGATAAAATAGTATCATGAGAGACCAAAACTTAACAGCAGATTAATGGACTATTCAAAAAGGACCAAAATGACTAAATAAAGTTATTTACGATACAGTAAATTTAATGGAGTTTAATTTTCTGAACTGAGTGGTGAAGTTTTCATTGTATTTTAGGACATTATCACCCTATGTGGAAAAATAACTCAGAATAGTTCACTTCTATATCAAGTTTAATCTTCATGATATTGCCCAGAAGGAAAAGATAATCTTACGACTAAACAATTAAGGTCAGAGAATGAAACCGTGCTAAAAACATCCACCTAAGTAAATCTTTACCATCTCATAGTATAGTAAAAATTAACGAGTATTGTCACTTGCAAGCAAAGTATGGATTCATGAACTCCAAACCAGATTATATCATATTACAGCTAATAATATTAACCGATCACTCAAACCAAAATGGTGGAGTACAAGGATCAAATTTCAAATCCGCTAACTGATTGCTTAATGTATTAACTGCTAAGCTACTGGATCCCCCAATTCACTCTCTAACCTCATATTTACCATGGACATTTAATTTATGTGAAAACAATGGAATTGGTGTTGACGTTACGATTGTAATTATGCGATTGTAGTTCAATAAGCATAATCCGTATGATCAGTTAGATCGATACTAAAGCTAACTATAAAGGTAAGTACTGTAAAAGTACGTAATGATGATACAAATGTATATTACAAGAAATATCTCACTTTTAATTAACTGTACATAAAATGAAAATAGATAAGCAGGGAATTTTTGAAGCTTGTTGAATTGACAAACACTTTGACGAATCTAAAAATATAAAACTGAAAGGATAAATTTCAGTTTCAACGACACAACTAATATACCTAAAAATTCATCTTTTTTTAAACAAATCAATATACAGTTCGAGTTATGCAAATAAAAACGTAATCTGTTTAATAATACTTAAATATGAGATAGATCATATTATCAACTATAAATAATAAACACTTAAAATGTCAATGGTTGAGATCATGAGTCAGTTGAAGCTAGACCACCATGGAAAACCTGGAAGCACTGGACGGCCGTTTCGTCTTATCGTGGAACTCCTCAGTAGTGCGCACCCACGGTCTCAACCCCCGCAAGATTCGAACAAATGCAACATTTAATGTTTATATGAGATGCCTTATCAAATTGAAGACAGTAATAACGAGAGATTACAGTGTGAAGTCATATGATAAAGTAGAGTAATCATGTATATTCATACTAATATGAAATCATATATAATAACTAGTTCGATTTAGTAAAGTATACAACGTGAAAGATAATAAATTAATAGTCATTGTGTATGCAAAATTACGGTATTTCATAATCAATAACAGATTAATTTCCAATCAAAATTCTTATAAACTAACACCAGTTCCTTTTCATTATAACTAGTGAAGATGCCTTGAATGGCTTACTATCAAACAGTGAAAAATACATGACAGAAAAAAGAGATATTTACAGGAATTTTCTTAATTTCTGACAAATTTTGCAGCAACTCAATGACCAAGTTAATGATTGTAAACTCAATTTTGAACTACAATCTCTCGGGATAATAACAATTATTAATCCTCTTCTGTTTAGAGTGCCGTAAATCAATTGGGATTCAAAACCATAGTCCAGTAGTCAATAATCAAATGTTTTAACCATTGAACCAATATGTTTAGCTTAAACTTAAAAGAAATCGATCCCAAAACCAAACAGTAAACAAATACTAATCAATTAGTTTTCTGTTTTATACTAACGAAAATTGATTCCAACATATTGTGTAGGATTTAATCAATCAACATATACATTTGTGCAGTAGTAGTGGCTGAGTAGTTTCAGCTATCGGCTTTCGATCAACAGGTTACCCGTTCTGAATCCATTCCGCCTATTTCTATTTGAAGGCAGGGCTAGTTAATACTACATCTCCCATACAATTAATGTGACATAAAGCTGTGTAGCATAGATCTGTACATTTTAGAAATAAAGTAAAATCATCAATGGCACTAAACATACAACATCGGACTGAAACAACAAAGATTCCAAAATACAATGGAGTAAGTTGATACGATAATAAGAAACGAATTGTATTGAAAAATATGACTACCACAGTTTACATTGTGGATTCAATTTAGTCAGATATCCATTGCAAACGAGAAAGCAATTAGCAGCTTTGTTAATTATGGTAGAGCCATAAAACGAAAGAGTAGATTAATGAAATTAAATCAGCTATCAAGTGGCAAAACCCAAAGCAAACAATTATCATATCAATTATTAAACTAGTCACTTTACAAGAGAGATTACAAGTATTATTTAATAAACGCCGAAGGACTCACTAGCTAAGTGGATAACTGATTGGGTGTTTGAAGTGAAAGAAATCGGATCGGAGTCGCAGAGGGAGTAGTCACATTAGGATCTAAGTACATACAATGGAAGAGTATCAAATACGGTTAAACACGCGTCTTAGATTCCACTGCTACCCAATATCTAACTTTGTTTTAAAAAACTTGTTACTTAATGGCAATAGCGAGACAATCTGCTAAGAACGTACATATACCAATAGACACTGATCAATCGTAGTCCTTAAAATTAACAACGGGAAGATTAAAACATATACACGTAAAAGGATTCAAATGTTTGAAAATTCACATGAAATGTATGAGTGATCGGGAATTGTGTATATTGGTCACCAATTTTTATTAGCTCAATTGTTATTAAAGCTTACCAATAACAAATAACTAAATCGACATGTAATCAATTTACTACATGTCTAGTTACTGATTAAAAGCGTATAGTATAGTTCAAACTATCTTATGGTTGCATTTGAATTGAACTGAAAGCACTTAGAATGAACAGACAACAAAAATGAACACATTCCCCTGATACTATTTTGCCAGATCATATATCACATTTGTAGTATCATGCAACAACATACAAGTACAAACAAGCAAAATTTAGTAGACATAAAAGCAAAAACAAATAATACAATTACATTTATTGAATCTATAATCTGGTGTTTAACAATAGAGCAATGTAGTTTAACCCAATAAGTTACGAAAAAAATAGAACCTATTGAATAAACAATGGCAGGGTAAAGATAATAATACACATGTTCTATTTTCAATAAATAAAAAAACAAAACAAATAGATTTGTTTATCTTTTGTACAACGTTAAGTGATCAGATGAAATGCTATCGAAACCGTATGAATAACAACAAGCGAATGAATGTATGTATATGTGTTTCAATCTTTCCCTCTACCCCTACCCCGACCACGACCACGACCTCGACCACGTTCTTTAATATTGTTGCTATCAGAAGATGAACATTGCTCTCCTCGTTGTAATTTGGATTTCTCAGTGTTTATGCGCTTTCTTGGATCTTCTTTTTTAATCTAGAATATATATATTAGATATAGAAAAAACAAAGGATGGATAACTGGTAAATACAAATATACAAGAAAAATCTTTATGATAACAACGAAAAACAAAAAGTCACTTCTATGGGGAGCCAATCAGAAGTAGCCTTTCGAGAAGGTCAATCGATGGCAACCAGAAGTGACCTGAAGGACAAATACATTTCATTGGCTAAATAATAGATCAGTTTCCTAGGGATTAGAGTGGCATACAGTTTCTCACTCACTCTTGTGTTTTCGCTCAAGTAGTCAGTTGGGGAGTCGGCGTGTAACACATCGCTTATCAGTATCAGATTTTTGACACCGCCCCTCACAACAAAAACAAATGACCACGGTGAGGGTGAGCAGAACACAACAGAAAATGTCAGTGTACATTGTTGCATTATGTAGATTGTTCAAATCAAAACAGACAAATGTCTACAGTACAACAATACAAAGGTAAAAGTAATTCATTAATGCTGTTTCAGGCCTTTTCCTTTATTCAATAACTAGCAATGTCGATTCAAACATAATATAAAGTACTGACATATTGAATTCAAATGTGTACTATTCAATTTACAATTAAAAGCCTTACATATACGAGCAGACGAACATACATATCTATGCATCTCATCTTGGTAGAAGATATTCACCTCATATTTATACGAATATTCTTCAAGATTACAACGAATAGTTTGACAGAAATTGGGCGCCGAGTATACAGAAGTCATTATATGTGAAAATTATGTTTGAAATAATCTCAGCGATTAAAATTTAAATAATTCCAACGTTTCGTTCAGCTAACTTGTCTGGACTTTTTCAGGGTAATAATCAAAATCAAAATCAAAATCATCAAAGAAATATATAGCTTTTAACAATCAGAACTATACTTTGTTAAACCAATCAAATTTGCATGTAACAACATCAAGTGTATGTGTGTGTGAGTGAGTGAGTGTGTAAGCATGTATGTATGTGTGAGATTAATTATTGTTGACATTCTGTGTTAATATGTTATATATGGAAAGAATAAGTAAGTAAATAAAAGTGCAAGTTCAAGGTTGAATAATTGTTAATGAGTCATCGATGTACATGTCAAAATTTAAGAATCAAACAGATACACAATTGTATTGCTAAAGCCTTATTGAATTCAGTCAAAAATAACGATGCATGTGAAATAGACAGGTTGAATGAAGATAGGGTTCAAATTACTTGTCAAACGAAATTTGCCAGGTATTCGCCAGTTGAATACCATCTTTTCGGTTCAGGCTGTTCTTGTTCGCCCATATATACAGCGCTTCTGCTGTCAATCATTCCTTATGGGTGTTAAAACCTTTCTGAAGTATTTTGCCCCTTCAAAACTGATCTTGTGTCCTGTTTCTAACGCGTATAACGCTATCACAGACTTATTCTCTAGCTTCTTCAAATCAACCGAGAATGTATAGCAATGGGCTTACCAATTTCTCCGATTGTAGTGAATTTATTCATGCATTCCCTGGAAACTAGAAACTAGTGCCATCGCAAGAAGTGTATACCCACCAAAGTTGTGGCTACGCTATGTAGACGATATTCTTATTATGAATAAACGGGATGGTTTGGAAGAACTATTTAACAATGTAAACAGCATGTCAGAAAACATTAAGTTTTTTTATATAGACAATCGTTACAACATACTAAAATCATGGCATCATTCTTTAGGTCAACTTTCTCGTCTTCTTGTTCTTCTTCTTCTTCATCATCGTCGAATAGACCAGAATCATCTTCAATTTCCCCTTCAAATGAAACTGGAGCACCACCACCACGTTTACGTTTAAAGGAACCAGTTGATGAGATAACATACGGTAGTAAATGCGATGATTTATTATACGTACGTGTTAATGCAGATTTGACCTTAAAAAGGATATAAATGAGTACAGTAATAAAAAATTATTTAAATGAGCTAACTATAACAGTCAGAATATTGATTTACGAAAGTTAAGAAATTAATTTATCTAAACAATCTAGTAGAATAAGCAGATGCCATGGCAGTGAAATTCATTTGACTAAATACCATATGTAGTCAAACATGTTCAATTACTAAACATTTAGTTGGAAAGTGTCATAGGGTTGATATGCAATAAATCTTTGTGGTCAGAGGAACAATACTAAGTTGGATTGAAGCCTTAGCTACATGACAATTTAATTGCCTCTTCCTCCCTGTGTGTTCAAGAACAATTTGTTCTCACCTTAAACTTACCCTGTTAATATTGATTTATTATCTAGAGTGATGTAAGTCCCATTATTTTCTAGATTTTCTTTGTCTTTTCTTCTAATTTGCCTCACTTTACGTCTCATTTTACATGTGAAAATACCTTAAATTGGTTCCTATATAATAGAGGGAATATGGCCAGTGATGAAATCCAAGACGCGCATTTCATCTTATTCAGGACTGATCCGTGCATATACTTGCATCTCAGTGTAGACATTCACGCTGGTACTTTAAACTAGTACCTTTCCGTTTTACACATATCATCCATTATCCACTGAGCTACCGAGTTAAGATACCTCACAAACTTATGAAACACGAATAGATTCTAATTGAAACTGAAATAGTTTGGATTATCATGTTGTTCATGTTTATGACTGAATTTTGATCAGTCATAATTGTTAGAAATGTATTGTTCTGAAAAAAAACTCATCTCATCATATTAACCACATTTAGCAAACAGACTGATTATTCCAATTGAATATAATCAAATTGATAATTTACTCATTAAATCTATCATATCGATCTTGATAGAAAAAGATTTCAGAAGATAGAAATACTAAGAAAAACTAATGGAGGTATTCTACTCGACTAAGGCTGGGATTCATAAAGAATTATATCCCTATGTATTGAATACCAGAAGTAACATGATTAATTGAACTATTGAAAAATACAATAACAATGCGAGCAACAACAGTTTCATCTCTATTCACTAAATTAATCCTATCAGCACAAACTTTTAAAGTTGTACATAAAGCGAGCAGATAAAAAAACATAAAAACTGATTTAGTGAACTGTTGCATATATATCATACATTAAAACCTATACATGTGTGTGGTAAGTCTGCTCAATGAATAATTGATCCGATTTCTCATCCGCTACCAATAACCCACATGTTGGCACTTTAGGTCCGGCTAGTTATCACGTGATTTATCCACCAATCAAAATACGACTTATACAATCTTAGCACTGTGCCAAACCAATGACGTTCGACCGGTATGAGCAGCCTAGCATCTTATTGGTCCTTTGTTCGTCTAGTCCGTCCACTTGAGTCCAGAACACCAATACCAGCTTCCACTATGCGAATCATATATTTCAAACATACTGTGTTTATATATCAAACAAACAGACCGCAACGTACCATAAAATAGGAAATAATATTTGCACACAATAAGGCCAAACAGTGGCTGTGAACGTGGGAGACAGTAATCAATAAATCCCTACAGAAAACATCCGTTTGCCATAAATTACACTGTAAAATTATTTATGAGATCTGATTATAACGTTTATGCCTTTTTTTAACCAAGGCGGTGCTATAGAGAATTTAGCCAAACAACAAATTATTAGATTCATAGTTATTCTAGTTCAAGGTATTATTATTATTGTTAAATTAACACATAAACGAACAATAATATCCTGTCATCTCATATATATACCAAAAACTACAGAGATTCAAGTTTAAAAAAACTTAAAAATTACTATCATATCCATAAAAACCCCTTCTCATATTAATTAACATGTGCTCACTAGTGACTGTCTCCAAGAGGCATTTCCTGGAGTTCTAGTGAGAAGCAGTGATCGCTGGAGGTTCAACCGGGTCTGTTGTGAGATAGTAACTCACTGAAGACAATGGTGAATGTGTCGCTCAATTCCATGGATTAGTTGAAGTTAGACATTAACACCGAGACTGATAAGTCCCGGATTCGGATCTCGAGAGGCAGGATCGTGGTTGCGCACTGCTGAGGAGTCCCACAATAGAACGAAATGGCTGTCTAGTGCTTCCAGGTTTTCCATGGTGGTCTAACTTCAATTGACTCATGATCTCAACTATTAAGAAATTACTATAATATCCACAAAAACCCCTTCTAAATTAAAAAAAACTTAAACTTTCTTTTCATTGGTCGGATAACAATTGGTAAACAATTTTACCAATTTTTATCACCCTTTATTTATCGGCACTCTTTTTTTTTACCTTGTCTTAACTAGTTATATGTTATTTAAATTGATTATTTACATACAGCACTCGTTTATCATCCGATTCTTAATAACTATTATTTTAATGCGTTCATTTTTTTGAAGTTCTAACTTATTTGCTACGTCAACATGTATGCTCATGTCATTTATTATTCTTATACACACTAGTATATACCTGTCACCTTAGAATCACAATCCGTACGAGTAATATCTGTTAAGATTTCTTAGGTATAATTGTTATATCCGGATAAAGAATAGGTGAAAGTAACAGCTAGGATCTATTTTTGGATTATCATTATATATATTCTTATTGTAAAACTTAAGTAACTATATTATATGTATATTCATTTTCCTTTTATTACAAGCTTTAATTTCATCTATTGACTGCTATTATACGAGTTACTATTCTTAAGATATTTCCAATTTATTAATAAGAGTCTCTCACAATTACAGCTACTTTTTGGCTTGATCTTGTATAAATGTTATTTTCTATTTTATGATACGATGCGATTCGAAATATATGATTCGTATAACGGAGACTGATATTGGTGTTTTGTACTAAATTAACTGGGTTACGAGAAGAGCTACTATCTTGGTGGATCAATAGGAACTCAGAATTCACGCTGGACTTCTCGTACTGGTTTATGCGTTATTGGTCTGGTCAGTAAGTCGGTGTTCTAATTGGCGATCGTATCACCTGATAAATTAACTTCTGTATAAGGACATAACAATAATCATATTGCCTTAATATTAAGGACACATAAATTGTCTTGATTAGTGTAGTATTATATATATGAGTGCAAAAAAGCCTGAAAATGTAAACTAGAAACAAAACTGTTCACTTCCACATGTACTATAATTTAATTTATAAGACATAAACTGATAAGGTATTAATGTTAAAGCTATTTAAAAGGAGGTAACAGGATGAAAAAAGATCGTCAATATGTATGCTAATAACATACTTTTGAATCGACACTAAGCATTCGATTTGGTCGATTCGGCCAAGTAGTTAATTCCATTATAGAATGATATTTATATTGAGTTTAACACATAATCAAATATAGTTGAAGGTATTCATCATGATTAATGTTACTATAGTTTCCTATAATGATTACTCTATAGATGAAATAAAATCAATAAAATCTGAATAAATGTAAACAATTATTATTTTTTGTTTATTTATACAACTAGTGATTAATTAATTATTGATTAAATAAAGTCAATATACAAATAGCTATCTACATTATATGAATTCATAGAATAAAATTCATAGTTTTAATCAAAAGTGATAGATGTTTTTGTGCTATTTTGTATTTATTAGGTCATTAATTAACGCTAATTCATCTCTTTGCTTTTTTATGCCATATTGTAAACTGTATTATTTTTCATACAAGTGTAGTATACCTGAACATTGATTACTACGACACGCGATGCTAACTGGTGTTGGAAGAAGGCTAGGGGTGGTGGCCAAACCAAAACGTAGCATCAGTGCTTGAAGTCACTAACTTCTGGTCTGAGCCATGTTAGTAGATGTAAATTACTTGGTTGGGGTCCGCGTGACTATCGTAACCAATGGGTGGAGACTCTTGGTGTCATGGCCCAGAATCTATCACTCTCTGTTTTCCCTTAAACTATGAGATTACAATCGCTTCATATGTTTGTTTCTACGAACTAATTCTTTCTTCCTGTACTATATCCTTATATGCAATCTTTATTTAATATATTACCACCACCACCACCACCACCCACCACCACCACCACCACCACCACTGAATTAACTACTTCTATGGATTCGGTGTTCATCTTGTTGTGCTAATGAGGTATGGCAAGGTATGGATCGATGCACATATGCGCCTGGTTCTACGTTGTAGCTGACTGATTGAGTAGTGACTTAGTGGTTAAGTGGTTCGATATTCAGACTCTAGGTATAAGGTTCTAACCCCATCTCGTCTACTTTAGTTTGGATAACTAGTTACTGCTTTCGCTAACACTCATACTTGCTGTGTGAATCGAAGCCAAATACACGAATTATTACCCAATAATAGTTTAAAAGTAGTGTTAATTAAAGTCTTGTACTTCCAGTTAACACTCCATTAATTTGACTAGTTAATCAGTTTTGTCTCTTCTCTTTTAACTTTCTTTTAAATATAAAATAACGTTTAAAGGTGTAAAAATCAAATTCCCACCATTTAAAAGTTCCATATATCATCAACATCATGTACAACGACAACAAAATATCTCTGGTCAAAGTACCGAGCAACAAACACGTCAGTTACATCACAACGTAAAGAAGAGACGTAAACATCTGAATACACCATGGTATATGAAAATGCAACGTAAAGTTAAACAATGTAAATAAACGTTTTATAAAATGATGTATATTTATTATGTAGAACCCAGAAGAGATTCAATATTCAATTTTTATCTAATTTCTATGTCTAGTTGTATAGAAGATTCAATTTATGTTTATTCTTGCATTTACTACTACAATATGATAATTCTGATTCTGATTCTGATTAATTTCTATATCGGTTATTTAAAGACGTTAAGAAAAAAAGAAGAAAAGAAAATGTATTTTATTCTTATTGTACTGTTATTATTACTATTATTCCTATCAAAATATGTATTGCTTATCTTTTGCAATAAAATTTACTTACCAAATTGCTTTTTTCTATTCAATCTTAGGCAAACTAAACTGATAAATAATCATCTATTAATTGCTATCAGAAGGGGTTTTGTAGAGATTGTACTCATTTCAATAGTTGAGATCATGAGTCAATTGAAGCTAAATCACCATGGAAAACCTGGAAGCACTGGACTGCCGTTTCGTCCAATTGTGGCACTCCTCGAAGCAGGATATTTACAAAGAATACGTTAAGCTATTTGAATATTGGATATGAAAGCTAGTAGTATGGTGCTGGGGGATAAGACTGTAGTGACCTACTTTTGTCAACAGAACGCGATTGGTTCGATGAAAACAATTATTATCATAACCAATTGTACCAGTGACTGTTTTACTGTGCTCGTTTGTTTAACTATGCTAATGACAGCCATTACACTCACTCTTCCGTTGACTTTGAACTCGGTTACGCTCAGTAACCACACTTGTACTCCTTTGGCACGATCTCGGTATTCTTTCGATACCACGAGATCGCCAGCAAATATATTTCAACTGCTACTATTATCTGCCTTCTGATATTGGTCTACGAGGATCTTTTTGGTTAATTGGCACGTAGTTTTGTAGCGGTGTTCATAGTCAAGCTCAACTCGACACCACGCTACAATTGGTGAGCCAAATATTGGAACACGCATCAACCTCTTGTCAATTCTTCCAAAGAAGTCAATCCGGTGAGTCTATTGTTTATCTATCTACGTCTGTCGTATATTTTCATATTAATTTTTAATATATAATATACTCGACATGACGGATAACGATAAGAATAGTATTAATATAATAGACTCCGATGTACGCGTACCGAATCCTCGACACTTTTTATTCGCGTGATGATAAATTCCACGCTTTATTCGAGAAATGCCCCAGATTAACTAAACCACTCGAGGAGATTTCAAAGGTGACCAATCGTGTTCTACACCACATAGTCACCTGCGGACCACCAGTCACGGCAAGTCCACGCCGACTGGCACCGGACAAATTAGCCTTCGCTAAACGTGAGTTTGACAATTTACTACCTATTGGTATTATTTGTCCTTCTCACAGTCCCTGGGCCTCTCCTCTTCATATGGTGTGCAAAAAGGATGGGTTAGTTGGAGACCATGCGGCGACTACTGAGCATTAAACGTAGTTACGCGCTTTGATAGCTACCCCATCCCCCACATACACGACATCACGGCATCGCTCAAGGGCACGACTATACTTTCTAAGATCGATCTGGTACGAGCATATCACCAGATTCCAGTCGCTCTTGAAGATATCGAAAAAAACTGCTATCACGACTCCGTTCGGTCTGTTTGAGTTCCTTCGAATGCCATTTGGATTACGGAATGCTGCTCAAACTTTCCAAAGGTTTATCGATAGCATAGTACGAGACTTGGATTTTGTTCACGTCTATATTGATGACCTGCTAATTGCATCATCAAACGTAGATGAACATTATCAACATCTTACACTATTATTCCAACGCCTTTCGGATAACGGAATAGTAGTCAACCCAGACAAATGTGCATTGGGTAAATCAGAAATAATATTTCTGGGTCACATCATCAGACAAGAGGGTATTCTGCCTTGCGAGGACAAAGTTCGAGCAATCAAGGAGTACAACGTGCCGTCCTCAATCAAGGAACTGAAGGCTTTTCTCGGTTTGATTAACTTCTACCGACGTTTTATCCCTCACGCGGCAGAACGGTTACGACCATTAACCGATTTACTACGCGGTAATCCACGCAAATTAGAATTGAACGATACCGCACGTACTGCATTTTCAGAGATCAAAACGGCTCTCGCTCATCCTGACCCACCAGCCAACCGCTTGAAACTTCTTAAAGCCAGTTATCTGCACCTGGAAATCATGTACTGTATCAACCCCAGCTTTTTTCAATCCTACAGTAAGAATGTTACATGTCCAATGCTGAGTCGTTTTGCATTTTAAATCTTAGTTACTGCCTAACATAGGATGGTCCTTACTTAATATCATCAGTGAAAAACTAGTAAGACAGTTCTGTTCCCCGGGATGTTACATAACATCCCAGACAACAATTGTATTTCTTAATATTTAGCTTTGTTGACCGGAGCGTTCTGCAGTAATGCCTGCTATTAAAAAAATACATACACTTGTGTAGACTTTCATTCAAATGAAGTCATCCATTTACATAGCTTGAACAACACCAGTTATAGATATACTTTATTATTAAACATCACCAATAAATAATCCACAAGCCTCAACGAAGCAAACACACGGCGACTATGAGTGTTTCAAATTCATATATACATATATAGTGATGAGTGTTAATCGATTATGAATGAATTATTGATTACCTGTGTGTTATAACCAATGGGAGAATACATTCAAGATTGATGTGCAGACACGCGTACAATCAGATTCACACAGAGGTTTACATAGGAGATTAGGTGTCTAAATTACACTGAGTAAACAAATAATAACATAGTTGAATGGGCTCACTAAAACTATACACAATCAATACGCAATCCACACAGACTCACACGCTTATGCAAATGCACATCCACATGCCAATCCACTATCAACGACTAGTAGTTGAATGATATAGCTGAGAACCAGTCTCAATCGAGTAAATGTATGTGATATTTTTTTTCTACCCGAAAATTCCAAGTCCTCAGCTTATTCCATACATTAATTTCATTTTTTTTACTCCCACCAACTCTACTTTGATATTGATCGTGATAATTTCACCTACCTGTGTTGATGAAGTATGATGTGAAATGGTGCAATACTGTTTTAGATTA